>WEIV01001646.1:4251-28977 GCA_013390005.1 Calyptomena viridis
CCAGGTTTGTAGTCCAAAGTTTATCTACTTTCTTAGATTCTGGAAATAAAAAAAATTACTAAAATTTGTTTAACTAGGCAGAGCTAGGCAGACTATTTTTTAGTTCTCATACTGCTGTATTTTTCCTTCAGGTTAAACTTCATTTTTCTTTTACAAAAAAACTCCAACAATCCTGTAAAAAGTGTTGCTTAGAATTTTCCAGTTAACTTACAAAAACTAAGTACCTTACAGTAACCTTATATCATTTGTCTTTCAAAAAGTTTGCTTAAATGCTCTTTTATCCATCAATATTGTATTAAAAGACAAGCTGTTTTAACCCCATCCAGGCAATTTGTGTTATAATTATCTGAGTAGATCATTTTGTATGTGTGAGCCTACTTCTCTGGCCTGTTGCTTTTATAACTCTTTAAGAGCATAATCACTGATGGTGGAGTCAGTCTATGGGGAGAAAAGGATTCAGGAAAGGCACTTGGCCAGACAACATGACTTTCAGCTGAGACCCACGGCATCTCTCTGTGAGCTGTACAACAGCAGCTTTTAGAGTCCCAGAATGCATTTGTAGACTTTTATTTGGATGTAAATGGTGAAGTTATTTGAAACAATTATTTAATATCTTTTAATATATGGCCAGGGATCTTTTTTGTTATTGCCCACACACAGATCCAAAACTCTTCAGAGAATAAAAAAAACTTCGACTTTTGTGATAAGGATTACAAGCAGCTGTTTATTAACTACTTCACACAAGGAAAACAGGCTCTAACTTAGAATATTAAGTATTCACTACTAACACTACTAAAATCAGAGCTTAAGAGTTTACGAGTGAGAAGTTTGATAGATGTTACAGACACCTTTCTCCCCTCACCCCTCCCTTTTAAGATCTTTCTTCTTCCCTCAGCAGCTTGGGAAGATGGGAGTGGGAGATGTCAGATGTTGGCTTGCTGCTGTTNAATAATAGCAACTGTTTTACTCGGTATACCGATCTCGGTGGAATAAGAGGTCATAAACCAGTTTAGAGGCTGAATATATTTCATAAACCACAGAAGCCAAATTCAGCTAATTATTGAAATGCAATAGATTCTGGACTTTGAATTAAATTAAGGTTGTACAATATAATCTTCCTGCCTGTCCTAATAGTTTGAAAATGGCTGTCCATAAGTGATTTTTTTCATTAAAAGTGCTATGAATTTGTCAAAAAAGACGAAAAAGTATCCAGATTATTATGCATCTATAGTCTGCAATTTATCACCAGCTATATCTCATTGACTACTGGGTGTACAAAGCAGGAGTGCTAAGTAAGTGCCAATAAAAGCTGAAAAGTTAATAAAGTATTATTTGCTCCATAAAGAAGAAAGAGATGGACAAACAGGATTTAGTCTGAATTACAACAGAGACAATATATAAGATGCTTCAGAAACCAAATAGAAAGAAAATCTCCCTTAGACTGGAAAACGTGTGTCCTTTATGTTATTTAATAATCCAGCACAGTTTCAGAAAACTAATTGCTGAGCCCCAAGCTGGCTAGAAACAACTTATGTATTCTAGATTGATTGAGAATCAGTTTCTAATGTTAGGTTCAGGTCTCTGCTAGACATATGTCTGTGCCTCTAACAGTCATTTGCAGACAGAGATTTTTCAGAGGCAGCAAGGGAAGGCACAAACTCTGTCCCCAGGTGTATTATTATTATATGCATTCGGAAACATCTAACTTGTAAAAGCAACAACATATATTTAGTGAACAGTAAAAAAGGAAACAAAGATAGTACAGAATGAGGCTTTAAATGTTACAAAAATCCTAGTATGTGGGAAAAGTAAATTCCTACCATCTACATGAAAATTATGCCTCAGGTTCTGTCACTGGGTGCACAGCATGTCAGGCCACTCCACCTAAGGCATGAGTACCCTACAGCATCTCAACTCCTCCAGTTATCTCATGACTTAATCTTACTTATATGTTATCTCTCTTTTCTAAAAACAAGATTCACAGTTCCCAGCAGCTATCTGAAGACAGGTGAACTCATTTGCATAACTTGGAATAAAAAAAATGTAGTCTGGTGCAATGTTTAGATTGTCACATTAGGACTTTGGAAGATCTGAATACCTCAAACACATACCATCCTGCCCAGTGTGCTGGAGTGGAACATGGTAATGTGTAATATCTCAGTAATTTTTCTTTCTTAGAAAACCAAACATTCTTTATTTTAGTTCAAAAATGAACTCTGTAAGATTTGTCATGAGACTTAAGACCTTTCCGTAATCTTCTTAAGATCATTTCCATGTCCTCTTATTGTCTGTCCTGATACACATATATCAGTCCTGAATTCACTGGGTTTTGTGTTCTTTAAGTAAAACTAATCTGAGTTCAAGCAAGCAGTGTATTTGTTTTCTTCAGCTGTATTGTGAACGTTATGGGAGTTAAATCATCTGTTACTCATATTCATGCATTCTGTTTTTTTATGGTCCCAAAAGAATTTATTTACATTACAACAACTCCTGTAATAAGTATCCAGCTCAAAAAACCAAATGTCTCATGGTTATTTCTTGCATATAGAATATCAGTGCAGTATGGATTTTCTATAACAGCCTGTCCATTAATTAACACAAAATTACAATGTAACACCTAAAAGATGTTGAATACCCCACAAATTCATTTTTATTACTGATATTACACTGAATGTTAAATGAAGTTAGAAAGATAGGACCTTTTAAGTGCTGGCAGATGTCTTCGATCAGTGTTTATCCTTTTTGGTACAATTTAATGAGAGATCATATGTTAATATGCAGCTGGAGAAAACTACCTTTCAGACACTACAAGCCTCAGAAGAGTTTCCAGCTGTCATTGCATATACCAGACCTGTAATTACTAATCAGCACAGAATAAATTTTAAAAAGCAAAATGTCTAAACTAGAAAAGTGAAGGCAAAGTGACTGTAGGCTTAAATTTAACACAATGAGGTGGATCTGTCTTATTTATATGCAACTGATGCGCTTTTTTTAGTCTGCTACTCACCAAAGTTATTCCCTTCAGTTTGTGCTCACTCTTTTCAGCAATACATTTGGAAAGAGCCCCTCTGAGTCCCAAACATATAATTCTTAAAAATCCCTCCAAATCCTCCATATGGACAATAATATTTTATTCTCTCTCCAGGAAAGTTTGTAACAACTTTCCAAAATCTATCAGTCCTACATTATCTCAATAAAGTACAGACTCATCAGAGTCTGCCTGTAGGCATATTTTTGCAATTCTGATTTCTGTGCATGGGATGTTGATGGATTCTGAGTGGTTGCAAATAATTACGCATGTTGTCAATTTCAATCACTGGAGTCTAGTGTCATACTGTAATTGGGAGAAGACCTGCAACATTGTACAGTAGTACCTACCCCAACCAAACTCTATAAATAACATACTGGTTTCCATAAGCTGTAGTAATTTATTTTCAGATGGCAGTAGTATGCATATATTCCAATGGACTGTAAAAATCGAATACTTGCCAACAATTAAAAAAAAGGTTTCTCTCTCAAGAACATCTGTGTCAACCCAGAGAACAAGAGTTGTCGCTGTTGAGGCGGACTAAACGACACGAAGTCACCTCTTTCGAGGAAGGTGAAGAACTAACTTTATTGTGCCAAAGTAGAAGTGAATATACAGATCAGAAAGCTAGTATACTTTGATACAATTGGCTCAAGGTTGTTTCTCACAATTAGCATTGGTTAAGACCATCACCACCCCCTGCACTGTCTAACACTCGACTCTCACAGTGGTCAGTTCTATACCATGTTTACTAAACATATCTCGGGACATTCCAGCTGCATCCTCCCTATCTCCCGGGTGGACAAGAATAGCTTCTCAGGGGTACACAGGAATGCTGTCAAGGTCGGGAGTGTCTTCTATGTTGATAACAGACCAGCTGTTATCCCTGAGAAGAGTTTATGTATGAAATCAAAATCCATGCAATACATGAAGGAACATGTAATACTTGTGAGCTGTTATATATCACTCAAACTCTTCCGTTTTCCCATTCATAGTGTGTACTTTAGTCTTAAAAGTGAAGGTGTGTGTCTGTGTTAGCCATGGTCTGTGTTAGTCATGGTCTGTGTTATACTTGCATTTTTCTTAGGCAGAGTTTCCTGTGAATTGACATAATCTTTATTCTTGGATGTCTTGATGATACGAAGTATGTATAAATTTGTTAGAAAATTTTATATGATTAAAGTGATATATTATGTATAAACCTTGTTAAGAATCATGCAGCTAGAGTAAATAATTTTGTTACTAAGTAAGCCCACTCTGTGTACCTCAACCCTGGTATAAGCTGGTATAAGCTGAGGCAAACGTATATTTCCTGATAAGAACAGAATGGCAAACTTAACCAACCAAGTCAGCTCTTCAGCAAGTCCAGAGTTCGGAACAACAAACCAAGGTTCTTGTATGCCTGCGTAGAAGGAGAGGTAATCAAAAGGACACCCTAAAATCTATTAAAAAGACCCTAGAATCTATCAAAAAGACCACTCACAGCACCAGGAGGCACAGAGCAAGCACAGAACTGATAAAAGCTAATTATAATACGAAGCGAGGAAGGTGGGGACAGGATATTAATATATATAAGCAAATTGAGAAATCTAGTGAATATGTATCTTTCTGACTGATATAAGCAAAGCGTTCAGCCTTAACCAGTACACATGGCTTTGGGAAATGATTTCACATGTGTCTCAGCTAAATAAAACATACGTCTCTTGCGATTTAGAATTGTGAGGGTTATTCCGCGAGTCATTGAGTCACTTGATAAATAGCATACTTAGGAAATGTTACCACCAAAGAACACTACCTATTTTGTCAACTTTCCTGCTGCATTTCTGAATTTCTGCTATTTTCAAGGATGAGCATATAATGCATAGCTGTTTCTTTTATATATTTTGGCCAGTGTTAAAGCAATTCATACAGTAGTGAGTCAGACTTCATAGCATTTTTTGAGGCAAATATCCTTTGTGAAAATGGCTCTTTTGCTCATTTGTCCAGGTAGATGGCAAGGAACTTTGAAAGAAGGGTTACTGTAAGACTATCCTGAGAAAAACAGATTCCTTTCACTCCTGGGAGTACAATTCGCATAATTTGTTGACTCAATTTTCCATCTTTGAAGTCTTTTACTGCCAAGTCAAGTGGTTTTATGCAGAAGGAAAGTGTTTTGGATAGCTCATAATTTTCTCCAGATACTCTCAGATCCTCTTTAGAAGAAAAATCAGAACCTGAGAACTCAGGCTATGAGGAAAAAAAACCTTCTGCTAACTTGGAAATCCAGACTGGTGGTCAAATCCCATATAAGGCGTTAATGATTCTCTGCGAAGATCTGCTCTGAGTAGAGAACAGACCTTATCAATGAAGGAAAACACAAATTTGCGTGTTTATTTTCTGAACTTCCACTGAAGTAAATCAACTTTTTGTTTTATGAAATATCTCTGAAAAATTATTTCACATTTCCTTTAAGAAAAAACAAAGGAAGGAAGGCAGTGGGGGAGGGGAGTGTGTACGAATACTACTCAGGAGCTCTGATACCAACTTAAAGCAGGTAGTAGCTTTTTGAAAGGTAAAGTACAAGAATTCATTATAACATGTTCCAAAGACAGAGATGAAAATACTGCAAGCTTTTTGCCATGAAGAAAAGTGTGCAGCCTGATTACTATAGCAAGTTTAATCCATTCCTATGTTAGTTTGAGCTGCCCTGTAATGTACTTGCATAGCAAACACCAAATGGGATTTTTCCTGGTATTGGAAGTGACAACAGAAAGATACACTTAAATATACTCAAGTGTCACTGGAAAATATAGTCAAAAGAACTGGGAGTACATATACATACACAATGATTTTAGATGACTGATTTTCAACCCTAAGGTATATGACTGCTTACAGGGTCAATTAAAGGTCAGTCCCTCTTTTTGTCAGTAATCTGCATTTTGCTACTCCGGGGTTCTGTATCTTCACTGGAAAATATTTAAAGATTTACAAATAATATTAAAAACTCTCTAGAAACACGTGTTTTACATTTTTGCTTAGAAATACTCTCTAGAAACATAAAAATGCAACCTCTGACAGAACCTCAAGAAAAAAAACAAATTAAAAATCAAATTAAAGAAAAAGAAAGTGTGCGTGCAAAATCAGCAAGATAGATTTTAGAAATTTAGAAAAGTCTTTAGAAAAGTCTGAAGAGCGTGAAAAAGGGACTTAAAGCAGCATTGCCAAGCAGAAAAAAGGAAAACATATGTCACAAGTAAGGCTGAAAATAAGTTTATTTGCTTCAATCTCCACTAGAAAGGTTAAATGTGGTGAGAATTTTAAAAATTAATTTTAATGAAGGAGTAGACATTCAAGGCAGAAGAAGAGAAGGACAAATTAAACTACATTCAAATAAGTCTGGAAAAGTTATCAAGGCCTGGTGAAATCCATCTTAGAACTAGTCAAAATAATTTCTGAGCCATAGTCAATTATATTTGAAAATTCATGGTAGACCAGTAAGGTCCCAGATTAGCAGAATAAATGTAGAATTTATCCTTTAAAAGGGAAAAAGGGAACTCAGGGAATTATAGATCAGATATAGATGTATATATATATAGATCAATTATAGATAACTTTTTTCTCCTGAAATATTTTTTAACAAATATTTAAAATCAGATATCTAGTAGATAACATGACAATATAAAAAGCTAACATGGGTTGTCATAGCAAAATAATCTAAATTCCTTCCCTGACAGGTTAAATGGCCTAGTGTATAGGGAGAACCAGTAAATGCTTAACCACGGCTTTTGGTACACAATATTCTCTTGTAACGTTTTTCTAAGCAAGATGAGAATTTTTAGTTTAAGTGTTATTGTCATTAATGGGAGCACAACTGGTTGGAAGATTATTCTCTAAAGTGCTAATGGTATTTGACTATTAAATTAGGGGCATATCAAAGAAGAATTCTCCAGGAATCTATCCAGAACACGACTGCTTCCAGGACCCATGGCCATTATTTTAAGTAATGGTTTGAAGGAGAAACTGGGCAATACCCTTGCAAAATATGCAAAGGTCATAAAAATGCAGAAGACTGCGAAGATGATCTAAGAATACCAGAGGATATTAACACACTGGAGTCTGATAC
Source organism: Calyptomena viridis (assembly GCA_013390005.1). Taxonomy (NCBI): domain Eukaryota; kingdom Metazoa; phylum Chordata; class Aves; order Passeriformes; family Eurylaimidae; genus Calyptomena; species Calyptomena viridis. The sequence goes on from WEIV01001646.1 coordinate 11,382, forward strand.
TGACAAAATATTCATTGAGGTAATAGCAGTTATGGAAGGGGAACTTAATGGACAGTGAATTCACCTGTTCAAGCACTAGTGCTGCAGGAAATGATCTGAGGTGTACATTGGATGAGATGTACCAACTCATGGTTCTACCAGGAAAAAAACCAGACAAAACTCTTTCAAGGATGCAATAAAATACAAGAATTAGTTATTCTGTACTAGTGAGATTTTAGATATAATTTTGAATTTAGCTTTCATTACCTCAGTCCATAAGAAAAATATGGAAATAAAAAAGAGTATGTAGTAAGTGAGAGTGCTAAAGTACTTTCTAAATGTGCCATATAGGAAAGATATTGAGAGGACTGAGTGAGTTTCATGTAGAAAAAAGATTCATCAGTCTTCCATTTATTATGAAAATTTGTTACTAACAGGGCAGTAATCAATCATTGTTGGTGGGAGAGGAATAATAAGAAAACTGCTTGATAAAATAACAGCAACCAGGAAGGAAGTTGTACTTTTATTAACGTCTTTCTAAAAGTAGCTCTGGAAGCAGCTGTCTAGGTGTATTGGGCAACATCTACAGGAACGCTTACTCCTTGTGAGTCAAAATCCCATGCCTAAAAATCAGCAGCCACATGGTAGAACTGAATTCCCAGTTCTCCAGTATTAGTATAAGCAGAGTCATGTGTGATGCTATCCTTTCAGCCTGTCTGAGAAAAAAAGAGTCTAGGCCTAGCTGGTGCTTTGTGAGTTGCCTTGTAATAGGCATTTCAAAAGCACATGAACAGTTTTTGGATCTTCTTTGTTGTGAATATTCTCCACCAGAGTTCTTAAAAAGTGAAATAAATGTGTTCACTCATTTAAGCAATCTCCAATTTCAAGAGACCTAAGTGTTTTTCAAATTATTGAGTATGATCTTGCTTTGTTGTTGTACCATTACAGCTGGTTTTCCCTTAGTTTATTTTCACTCATTAGGTGAGTTTCATTCTAAATACTTCATAACTTATCAAAGGTAGATTTGTGTCTTACAAGTATAATTCTGTGTGAGACAAAAAGCAAATTATAGCTAATGTGTCTACTGTAATCAAGGTAATCTGGATAACCTTCAGAAGAAGGAAAATTGTGTCAATTCTAGTATGAGAATGTTGGGATGCATAGTGACAGGAATGTGGCAGTTAAGGTGGCTTAACCAAGGACATGTGTAACTCTTGATGGTCTGCAGCTGATGAAGACCTGCATGGACACAGCCTGACCAGAGCATTGATTGGATGAGAGAGCTCGTGCAGAGCTCCTGCACAGCTCACAGACAGTTAACCCTCAGATGATTGGATTAATATTGTAAACACTGCTGTGGATTAATATAGCTACTGCTGTAGTTGGCAGATATTATTATTATTTTTAATAGACATTATTGTTATGAGATAGGTAGACATGTTAAATGTAGTGTAGAATAGATATGTTAGTAGTTAGCAGTAGATGTAGGATTTAGCTGTAGCTGTAATGAAGCTGTAATCAAGATGCAGAGTGTACATAATATTAAATGCCTTAATAATAAAGGATCTGGGAAGCATTCTACTTTCCGTCCCTTCACTGTTTTGCAACACGAGAAACAATTTTCTGCAAACTGTTTGTAATGCCAAATGCCAATTTATGGTGGGCAGTTATTTATTATTACCAGGACTTTATTTTTCCTGGGAATTCTTTTGGGTGTTTTGCATCAGATGCTGAAAGACAACATCACCATTTTGAATACAGAAATGTAAATGCTAAATAGTTTCTTTAACCTCTGTTGCAATGGGAACTGCCCAAGACAGCTGCTGAAACTTTCAAGTGGAGTCATAACAAGAGAGCTGTGAAGAAATTCTAAGCATGTAGTAGAGTGGAAGGGAAGCAGTGACTGATTGAGAGAGATGCTGTTCTACAAGCCACAATGAATATTAAATATGTGTACAAGTGTATATTTATGTCTTTTTTAAATTCCATAAAAAGCTGTAGCTTGAAACAGTTGCAATCATGGAGATTTTCTTAGTTCAAACAGTAGCTGGTCAGTGCATGTAGCTGAAAAATTGCAAAACGGAGAGAAGAAACAGTTTTGGAGAGAAATTTTGTGCCTTTAGAGGAATTCAAGAACAAGGGATAAAGAAACAGAAATTATCTAGGGAACAGAGTTAAGTGTTGTTTCACTCAGTTCATGTTGGCACAAATTGTAAAGCTATCAAATAATAAGTACTTCTATTTATTAATTCCAAGTTAGATTTGATATCATACCAAGTGCTATAGGAAGCACAGTTCCTAAAGTCTGTGTAGCATCTGCCAGTTTTCCTTCCCCGCCCCCCCTAAAAAAAGGCAATGAAATTTCACTTTTTGAAGTCTTTCCCAAGACCCCAGGAACTCACTGAGATGGTTACCAGATACTTATATCCATCTCCAGTTACCTCAGAAAGGCAGTGAATTTTGAATGGAATTTGTAGTAGTTACCCTTCATCCAGTAGAATATACATTAGGGAGCCTGCTTAGCTGGAGAATAGATATTTCCTACTAATGGTTATTGCACATGCTCCCAGAGCACAATCACCGATTTCTGAAACTTAAATGTCAGTGTGCAATTTCCTATGCTAAGCTCTTGGCTGTGCACAATTCTTAATACCCAAACCTGACAAAGAAACAAGGAGGATCTGTGCAAACTGCCAGGAGAGGCCTGCAGCTGTTCTTATCTGATTATTCTACCATGGCATCAGCCCATTTTTACAGTTTCCTAACTGATGGTGATGGGCAGTCCACTGTGCACAACAGGCTATTCTCCAGTGACCAATCTTAGCAGAACATGACCAACGTGCAGCACAAACAGTTCTCAAAATCTGTGGAAGTCAGGCTGTGCCAAGTATTTTTTCTGGATGCCACTGTATTTCAAGATGTGATAATAGCTTTTCCAGAAGAAATACAGTACATCCCTACTGAATCCCACAGTGCTGATCACACAATAACTGGGCACAGTGCTCAGTTATCTGATCAGCATTACCCAAGTACAGTAGTTAATTCTGAAGAAATACATTCCATCCAAAAAAAAGAGAGATACATTCCACCTTCTTAACTCTGTGGAAAGATAGCACATTTGAATAACAGTTTTAATTAAATTATGTGAGTTTAATAAGATTAGGCTGCTTCAGGGAAGAAAAAACAGTCTTCAAGGCTTTTAAAACACTTTCTTTCCCTTTTTTCCTGAAGAGTGTGTTTAGCTGCTCAACATCCTAAAGTACCATACTTTCTAAAATTATCAATCTAATAAGCTTTAGTTTTTTACCGTTAATAGTGTGACATTTGATAGAGACAGGTTGTAATCAAATGCTTAATATAAATCAAATACAATTTTGCTTTTTAGCTTTAAAACTTAAAATCTGGCAGCATGTACATGCAGGATTGTCCCGGTTTGGAACAAATATATTCAGAAGGATAAATATGCTCTGATAAAAACAGGCTGCAATCACCCTCTCCCACCACGTTCGAGGAAAGAAATATTTCCTCAAAGGAAAGTGAAAGGGAAAAAAAGAAAACTATTTAATCAACACGCAAGAAAAAAAANGAGACGAATATGGGATAATCATAAAGTCACCCCAAGACAAGGATATGTACCATGCATCTCTGGACACTGTCTTGCCTATACTGCTGTTGTTATTCTTTCTTGCAAGCAATTTTCTACTTCAAGGGTTTTATTACAAACTCAAAAAAAAATAGTAATCAAATATAAGGGAGGAAAAAAGTTTAAGTTTTGATTCCAAAAGCAAACAAGTAGAAATGTTTTTTCAGACAGGGGTTATAACTGTGGACAAGAAAACTAGCAAATTGGAAAAAAGTCATTAAGATGATTAAGGGTCTACAGCATCTCTTGACAGGCTGAGAGATCTCAGACTGTTCAGCATGAAGAAGGGTTTGAAGGATCTTATCAGTGTGTATGAACATCTGATTGCAAGGAAGAGGTAGTCAGTGGTATCGAAGGACAGGACTAAAAGCAGTAGCAATGGATTAGAAAACAAAAGTCCATCTGCACACAAGAGAAAAAAAGTTTATCTGAGAGTGTAAAATGTTCACAGTAAAAATTGCTGGAACTGGTTGCCCAGCAAAGTTGTGGAGTCTCCATCCATCTGCTTATTCAAATCCAGCTGGATATGGCCCTGGGTAGCCCTCTTTAACTGGACCTGCTTGAGCAGTGGGGTGTTCTGCTACAAGATCCTATGACATTTTTTTCCAGTCTAAGCAGTTCTGTGATTCTGTGATTCAAGTACAAGCAGAGTAACTGCAGGAAAGAGGTTCATGGCCATTCCCTGTGAAGACTGAACAACTGCTGTGGAAGGCACCCTAGTGACATACTACAGAGGGGCAAGGAAATGATCAAACAGAAATATCAGAGTCAAGTAAGATGTATAATTCCTTCAAAGTTCCTGAGAAACCTGACTGTTCTGCCTGTATGGGAATTTCCAAGGATATGAGTATCTTTTCCTGGTACAAACAAACATAGTTTCAGTCAATCAGAGAATATGCTTTAGAATCATACAATCATAAATGTTGGAAAGGATCTCCATGATCATGAAGTCCAACCTTTGATGGAATATCACCATGTCCATTAAACCATACCACAAAGTGCCATGTCTACTACTTTTTGAACACTTCCATGGATGGTGACCACCATTTCCCTAGGAAGACTGTTCCAGTGCTTAACCACTCTTTCTGTGAAGCTTCATAGATCGTCCAGTTAAGAGAGAGAGAAGATACATTGTGTAACCATGTACCGTCTGAGATAAAGATAGATCACTAACAATCTAAACAGAAAGAATTATATTCATGAGAAAGATTGTAATAATTTTGAAATAAAAATTAATTTTAATTTAGGAAACTTTAATAGGTGTTTTATATGCTGACCAAAAGGACTGACTCTGAATTTTTTCATAATATAGAGAAAAAATAAAATCAAAAGAATGAAGGTAACAATGTACAGGAAATATTAATACTGAATTACAAACAAATATAGTTAAAGAACAAGTCATTAGTAAATACTTTGATAAATTCAAAGTTTTATGGATTTCAGAATTAAAGTGTTTCACTCCATTGAAAACTTTGTATTGAAAAGTTTACATCTTTTCTAATGGGGCTAGCAGTGTTCATCACAATGGAGTAGTGAAAAGAGTGTAGAAAAGGGATGAAGAAATTTGACAAAGAAAATGGTTCAGTTGGCAGGGACGCAGAGAAGACAATTAAATTTGCAATAGCAAATCAGCCAGGAATTGCATCTGAAAACATTCAGAATACCTTAAATCAAAAAATGGAAATAGGTGATAATTTGGGAACATGTATTATTTGGGTCCCCACTGATAAGATTTTTCTCCCGATAGTTTGCACTGCCTGGTTGCCCTTCCTCTCACTTTAACAGAATTCTATATCTGGAAATAGCCTTAAAGTCAAGGGCAATAATGGGGCTTCAGAGGCATGGACAAATTGTCCAGTAAAGAACTTGGTATGTACTACAATCATTCTCTCCACTAGACTGGTATTCAAGTTTAACAACCAATGTGAACTTCATCAAGGTAAGAAAATTCAGTCTTACAGCAGAAACATGAATCAGAAAATAATGTTCATTTTCATCACTCAAGTTTCTTCCCCATGCTTCTTCCTGTCTGATTGCCTACATGGAAAACCAATATTTTGTAAAACACCTACATATTATATTTGAAATTTTGAGTGCCTAATTATATAGGCTTTTGGCATAGGACTTGGTGGCCTTGTTTTGTCTGAATACATTGTAATAAAGCAGAATGATGTTTGCTGACAGAACACCAGACTTGTCAGAGGAGCTAATTGTGAATAGGATAAATGGAAGATTGCCTAAAACCAGTAAAGGATGTATAGGTTATATACTGAGAAAATCTTGTCGCTATGTGAATAGAAAAGTATTTGGACTGGAGAATTCATAGATGAGAGCCTGGATTTTCTTAGAATAAACATCTGTTGAAAATCAGACCAGATTGTCAAAATTTGCATTGGGAAAAATCAGTGGATAACATCTTCAGATTATTTTATCTTTTCATTATTTCTATGAAGACATAGACAGATGAGACCAGTGATATCTTCACTTGCCATCTCTACTGCCACAGTACTGCAGTGTGTGCTGTGCTGCAAGTACATTCCTTCGTACCAGAGCTTCTTGGTCCTGGATATGGGCTTTCCAAGAAAAAGTGATCCTGGAAATTCGGATTTTTAGCATAATTTCAAGAACACTAGATGAAAGATGGACACATGCTGAAACAATGAGAAATGCTCATGTTAACATTCATCATGCTAGAGTGCTGTGTGATATAAGGTCTCCCTGGAGACCAACAGTTCCAAGGCCTGCCCATAGTGGCAGAACAGGGCCAAGTAGCCCATTGCATCTGTTTGCTCCAGTCAAGGTACAGGACAGCCAGGGATCAGGCATGAGAGATGCCATTTCTGCTGTAGAAGAGGATAAAGAAGAACAACAAACCAATGTTCTATATATACTTTGAATATACATAAATCACCCTGAACAATAAAAATAATGGAAAGCAGATCCTTTCCTAAACCAAAACTTGAGATTCTTGGAAGATCTATTACATTTGTTTAATATTCTTCTAGGTTTGGTTTGTTCTCTGTGTTCAAATGTATGCTATGGTATCTCTCAGTAACTCTTGTCAAATATCAGTCCTTTAAAATTTCAGGTTATATAAAGACTATTAGTAAAGAGCAGATACCTGGTTCTAGAGACCTAAGTGTATAGAAATTTCAGTAGACATTTCAGTAAACAATAGAGCTTTGTTTACATAAAAAAGTTAGTTTCAGTACAAATTAATATGTTTCAGCTTTATCTGAATAATCTGGTTTGTATTCACATTTAGATAATATTTTTTAACTTTCTCTTGAATTTTAATTTATGCACTAAAAAATCTATAACGATATTTCAAAATCAGTAGTCCAGTGCAAGATTTTGGTTGATGCATCTCTACAGAGTGGGGAGGCAAGGAGAGATAACCTGGGAGGAACACAGAGAAGTTGCTTGAGCAGCCAGGAATCAGGCAAAGAAAGCTGAGGCCCTGATAGACTTAAAGCTGGTCAGGGATATTGAGGGCAACAAGAAAGTCTTCTGTAGGTATGATTGTGATGAAAAGAAGACTAGGAAAAATGTGGATTTCTCCAGATGAAATCTTTGGTTTTCTGGGATATTGGGGAAAGTTGAAGTACTCAATTACTTTTTTGACTTGATCTTCAACAAAAAGTGTTCCAGCCATACCACCCGACTCACAGAAGAAAAAACAAGGACTGGAAGAATGTAGAAATGACCACTGTAGGAGAAGCTCAGGTTTGAGAACATCTAAGGAACCTGAAAGTCACAAATCCATGGGATCTGATGAGATGCATCTGCACTATCCACCATATTTGAGAAATTGTGGCAGTCCAGTGAAGTTCTCACTGGCTGGAAAATTGGAATTATAAACTCCATTTTTAAAAAGAGGAAAAAGGCCTGGAGAAATGCAGGCCAGTTAGTCTCACCTTGGTGCCTGGCAGATCCTCCTGGAAACTATGCTGGAAGAGAGAGAGGTGACTGTTGACAGTCAACTTTGTTTTACTAAGGGCAGATCATGTCTGAATAATTTGTTGGGGTTACAGCATTTATGGATGAGAGGAGAGCAACTGACATCACCTACCTGGACTGGTGGAAAGCATTTGACACCTCTTTACCTCTTAACTTGAGAGACAGGTATTTGGCAGATAGACCACTCTGTGAATAAGAAATTGTCTGGATGGTCTCATTCAAAGAATTGTCATCAAGGGCTCAATGTCCAAGTGGAGGCCAGAGCACACAGTAAACTCAGTGATCTTAGAGGTCTTTTCCAATCTAAAATATTCCATGGTTCTGTGATACACTTGTGACTCCATCTTGATAGCAAATTCGTAGACTCTGAGTTTGTTCCTGCCTTGATATTAGGTGTTTACGTGTAGCCTCATCAAGAAATCCTGAAGTATCTTGCCTTGCAAGATAGAGCAAGTTCAAGCTTATCTTACCACTTGCCATTGAGATGTCCATGACTACACATTTCTAGCAGACGAAGTAAGAGAAAAGGTATTTCCTGGGGCACATGACAGTGAAGCCGTGAGAAAAAATATAAAGGCAAACACTAGCCTCTCAGTCGTGTTTCTAACACGCTCACATGCTCTGAAAACCTTAAATAAAAATTTGCCCAATATATCACCACAATGCATGCCTGCACATGCAATAGCACCCGGTGAACAAGATGAAATTATCTTGTAAAATCAAGCTCTCCTCAATACACTGCATACACATCCAGAGAGCGGCTTTGGATCTGCCATGAAGCTACAGGGACAGAAATGTCATGGTCATTACATAAGGCACCTTATATTACTATTATCCTCAGAATATGAAATGAGGAATTGTTTGTCCATGGTAACAGCTGTGGGGAGATGTGTTTGGTAAATATTAAGATACTACAGTGGATGACAGAATTATCCATCCCTGCATAGTAAGCCTTTTAGACTTTTACTAGCTCAATACCACATACCATGCACTGTAGATACAGATATCTGACAAGCTGCTAATTTTTCACCATCTAAGTGATCAGTTATTGACTATTACCTTTCGGGTAATGATGCTCACACATTTCTGAATACAGAGGGGAACAAGTTTGATCAATGCTAACTTTGCAGTTCAAAAGTGAGTTCAATAACTGGTTCCTGAAATAAACAGCCTAAAGACCTCTAGCTGTCTTTGGTCATCCCAAGTGCAGTGCTCTCCCAATCCCTGAAGCTGAGAAAGGAATTGCAGGAGAAAGTAGGTGCAGATGTCCAGTACACCCTTTTCTTCTGTCTCTGTGTGTAGTTATAACTTTAATTTGTTTCAAAAGCACATAATTTGAACAATTGCCAAAACACCTGAAATTTTCCTTTCATAGTAGTTAACACTGGAATAACAGTGCTGAGCTCTGCTTCCTGCATCCAATTTGACAACAGTTCAAAGATGTTTCTGTGACAGGTTGACCCTGACTGGGTGCCAAGTACCCGGACAGTCTCTCGCCCCTTCCCTTTACCAATAAGATGACAAACTCGTGGGTGTTCAGAGCAGGCAGTTTAATACAAGCAAAGAAAGATTTGCGCACACAAGAAGCAAAGAGAAGGCAAATCTAATCTCTACTTCCCATTCAACGAGGTCAGGTCACATCCTGAGAAGCAGGGCCCTACCCGTTGGTTGTCCCTTCAGCAGGCAGCCATCGGAGACAACCCCGTGCCCCCATCCCTGCTGTTCTTTTATATCTGAGCTGACATCATATGATCTGGAATATCCCTTTGGTCAGTCTGGGTCAGCTGACCTGCTGGTGTCCCCTCTGCCTCTTCCTCACAGCAGTCAAAACAGTGGAGTGTTATCTCCTAGCACTGCTAAGGCTGCTGAGGCTCGGGTAGACCCAGTACAGTTTCTGAAACACAATTTTAAAATGGTGTTGCAACCAGGCAACTATACAATGGAGCAGAAGGAATGATGGGACTGCCTCCAGGGTCTCAAATTGCTGCTGATTCCACAATGTTTCCTATAATCCAGCATGATAAAGAGCTGCTAATATCAGTTGTCTGGCAACAGAGCATTGACCCCAGATATCTGCCAAGAACAAGGTGCCTTAACTGTGAATTAAAATGAATCAGGAAAAATCCCTCAACTTTGGGCAATATGTTTTAGAAAATAAGTTGCTTAAATGCCATTAGAAAAAGCATTGTTGAAATATATTAAAGAAAAATGCTGTTGTTTCCTTCTGTGTTTAAGTATGACATGTAAGACATTGCTGGGGTGGACAAAGCAGATACAGAGTTGCCTTAAGGACTGGAGTATGTGGTAACTTAAACCATAATGTTCAGCAGAAAATAATTTGTTTTAGCTTACCTATTCTTTAATTTCTAACAGACACTACTGTTGTCCTGACTGAGGTGGGATTTAAAAAAGATGGTAGATCTTTCAATATTCATTGAAAGTATGGTATCCATTTGGATACATTCTAAAGTGCAAGGTGCTAATTTTAATGTATAAAATTATAAACGGTTCCAGATACATGGAGAACAGTTATCTTGCTTTACAATTCATCTTTGACAACAAAGATCAGGATCTGAATCCCTGTGGAAGAAAGGGAACTACCGGCAGATTTTTCCATCTTGCATCCATGAGCTCCCAAGCCCATCGTCTTTACTATAAAGATAAATAATTATTATAAGGTTTGTTGAAGTTAGGATACACCCATGATGTTCTAAGTGTTTATATATTGGGAAAAAAAAAATCGTGTTTGTCTTGGAAATCTTATAGTATATGCCATGTATGACACGGAAGGTTCATATTGGCAAGGTAGTGAAATGGTTTTTGCCATGTTTCAGGCAGGACAATTAGCTGCTTTGTAAACCTGCAAGAAGCACTTACATGTATCTAAAGTCACACCTGGAAGCAGAGCCCAAGAAATTTATTCTATGGAAAAAAGATGGAGGTGGTAAGAATATGCATATTCTAGCATGTAAAAAGACTTCTGGTTAGATATGCAGGTTTTGCACAGTGCAAATAAGCTAAGCAAGTTCCTCTCATTTATCTAGTCCATTTCGTCAAGAAGCACATTAGTAAAGATTAAATGTGGGAAAGCAGCATCATGTCCCATCCCCTCCCTGTTCCTTTTAGGTATCAGAAATGTCAGAGAAAACCTTAAAGATGGAACATCTGTGGAGACTACTGTTCAGCTCACATATGTGAGCGTTTGGATTCTTTCCCTCCCCCAAGTCCTTCCACTGCACAAATTCAACTGCCAGGGACAACCTGAACCTTAATTGTAGAGTATATCAACAGTTTGATATTTTAAGTCTTATATAACTTGGCAGTTTTCCTTGAATCTTGTCAGCTCTCTGTTTGAGTGTTTACATATGGGTATAATAAATGCTATAGTTAGCTGGGACTGGATGTAAAAGTATATGCCCTGTAGAGGAACCAACAGCATGCCACAGAAAGCCGTATGTGATTCAGGAAAACACACCCCATTTGTCTTCATACATTTTCTTCTCTAAAATGTAGTCTCCTTGGATTTAAAAAGAATATAGATTTTTTTTTAATTTTACTGTCAGATAGAAAATGTCAACTTTCATATGAATTTTCTTAGTCAATACATTCAGCATTTCAGAAAATTTTGTATCTTATTTTACCTAATTTATATAGGAAGAAATATTTCTTATAGTAGAAGCAAAATTAGCAGCATGGCAGAGTTACACACAAATAAAGAATGATTTGCATAAATACAATCAGTGATACCTTCAAGTCTGGAGAGTGTTTCTCCTTGGAAATTTTACCTGCAATCTTCAAGCTATCTGGAATGAGGTAAAGTCAAATGGTATTTAAGAAATACAAATATCTTTTCTTTACAGACACAGAATCAAGAGTAAACGATGTAGATTCTTTATCCTGAAGCATGCATCTTTGTTCTGTTGCTGCTTGTGAAATCTATGGACTTCAGTTTTTCGTCACCTCTTTTTGCTAGGCTGTCATTTAAAATGAAGGAAATTATTCGTTTCTGCCATTACCCACATGAAGATAGTTCCTCCTTGGATCGTGAACAAAGTCACGCTTCAATCATATTTCAGCATGAGGTTTTGCCTTCAAAATTTCATTTTGAACAACATCCATGTCCCAAACAGCAGTTCTAGACACACGTGCATATGAAGTTGAAATGTGTTTAAGAATAAGGAATGGAAGCTGTATAGTCTTTGTAGGATAACAAAATACAGGTTGATCCATCAAGAATGCAAGCAGATAATGAAAGTAATGTCAATAATTCGATCTATAACTGGAGGAGTTCGCACAGTAGCATTTTCCTTACAAGTACTATGTGTTTCAGAGGTAAAATAGCCTGGGCTGGAAAATCTTCACAGTTCCAATACCAAGCTATAAGCTGCTGTGTTCACAGTTCCGAGACATGCTTTTTCATTAGCATCTAGCTACGTACTTCTTAGGATTTCCTTTTATTCTGGTTTGAAATATCTTACCTACTCCAGATTTTACTCTAAAAAATTATATTCCCAAACATGACCAATAAAAGCTTTTGGACCAACACCGATGAAATATTGGTGAGAGGTAAGCATAAATTTGGTACTCTCACACCATGCAGGATTTTTTTTTCCATTTATAGCTAAATTATTTTTTAATGTTAATTTTTATTCCAAGTTACCTACTAGTAGTCACTATATGAGATCAAAAGTGGAATGGAGGCTTTTAACGCATTAGTCATGAGTTATACTATCCATTTACATTACTGGTCATGAAATGTCTAATTTTGAATCTTCACTATTAACTTAGATTAAAAATTTCTCAGAAGATCATGAGGAAAAAAAGCTTAAAGCTTGGTATTCAGATGTGTATTTCACTACTTACTGAGTTGAATGAAATATGTTAAAATCTTACCTTGAAAGAATGACAGTAAATCAAGAAGTATTGTAAAATCTTGTCTAACAACTGTACCAGAAATAAACAACAGGAAGACTTTTTAAAGAATAGGGTCCTAAAATTTGTGACTACATTTTTTTCCAAGTCTAAATTTTTCTAAAATCCTAAGCTAACAGGTTCCAGTTGAACCAATCATACACCTAATTTTTGGCCCATATGCCTTTTAGTTCATGCAGGACTTGAATAGCGGAGGGAAAAGGAGCTGACTCTAGGAAGGTCCAAAGAAGTCAATTTTGTTTTCATTTTCTTTGGAGGCCTTGTTATGTTCTGCACTATATACAGATTTATGCTAAAATACTGATATTCATTCTTTGTTTCAACTATTTCATTACATGTCAATTGAAACGGTATTTTCTACATGATAAGAGAACCGCTTGACTTATCCCAGCAATCTCAAATTCTTAAAGGTGAAAAAACCACCATCTCAGTGTCCTTAAACAGGGAAGTGGATTCCAGAGAGGAAAATGAATTTAATTATCATTCTCTAGCTCCTGGGCTGGAAACATCTTGCTTGAAAGTTATGGTACTTATAATGTTGACAATACAGCTAAATTAGGGATCCTGAAGACTAGGTTCGCACAGAAAAGTGGGACAGTACACAACATGATGTACAAGTAAAGCCACCCTGGCCACAGGTTTTCACAAATATTCTTAGTGGTCACAGAATTTCAAATATTCTTAGTGGCTGTCAGTGCAGTAAGTAGGCTTCCCTCATACTCTAACAAAGGTCAAGATTATGGTGCTAATTAAGGAGAAAATGAGTTATCTGTACTACGGAGCTTTCATCTACATTGATGAAAGTTAAGCGGTGCCAGGAACTTTCCTGAGCACCATATTAGTCTGTGTGCTTGGAACTGTGAGAACAGTCCCTGGGATCCTTTTGAGTCTGATACAAATGACAGTAACCCAAACACTGGTAAGTAGTTATCATAGACGGGGCTGTTCCCAATAAGCAGTTTACATGAGGCCATGCTGTTTTGAAAGTGGGTTGGCATTACAGACACAGTTTCATGCCAGTTGGCCTCAGTGTCAGAGATGACATCCTGATCCCATTTATTATGCTCATTAGCTATACCCACTTGCTATGTTCTTTGGTGTGTCCTAACTTAGAAACAATAACAGCTCTAAGTAAAGATGTAAAATGTGAAAGAATTTTCTATTATGAACTAACTAGAAAACATTTTTTTTCTATTCCTATTATTCCCATTAAAAAAAAAAGAAAATGGCATGGCTTTGTCTTTATTTGTTAAATTAACCTCTTCAGAAGAAATTTGCTGGTGTAAGTCTATTCATTCTCCTAAGTTATGGGAAAATGTCATGATTTTCTCAAACTTACCTGAGTATACCTGGAAATACCACACACTTTATAGGGTTTTCCAAACATGTGAAAGCAAAAGTATTTTAAAAAGGACTGGTAATTTCTTTTAATATTATTTGGACCACTGTTGTGGTTTTAAGTAGCCAGAGTTTTTTATTAGCTGGGGGGGCTAGGAGAGAGGCTTCTTTAAGAAGCTGCTAGAGTTTTTCTCTGCTCTAAGCTAGCCAAGGTCAGGCAACAACGCCTCTGTGATAACATATTTAAGAAGGAGTAGAGAAAAAAAGTCTGTGCAGAACATCATGGCCTCTTAAGAGACAGGAGGGTGAGGAGTTTGATTAACACCAAGGTCAGAGAAAGGAGAAAGAGAAGATGCCTTAAACACTGGAATAGGGCCCCAGCAACCTGTGAGGAATCATAGGGGCGAAGATTCTTCAGCCTGTGAACCCGTGGAAAGAGTGGGAGATTTTTCCACGCTGGAACAGAGACATGCCGGAAAAGAGAGGCTGTGATCCTGTGTTTGGAGCAGAGGGGCCTGGTGGAGTCCTGTGGGCCGTGAGAAGAAGAGACGCTGGAGCAGCAGAGCAGCATTTCTTGGGACGACTGGTGGCCCGTGAGAAGCACTGAAGCACTGAGGCAGCTGAGCAGCCGGCACCTGAAATGACTGCACCTATGGTAAAGAGATTTACGTGACGACAGTACCTGAAAAACTGTTGTTAGTAACAAATCCACTAAGAAGCAGTTTGCAACAGACTGTTTCCGTGGAGAAGACCCCACGAGGAAAGCTGGGGTGGGACTCTCTCACTCTTCTGAACAGCAGCAAAGAAAATCTCTGATTGTAACCCCCCCCCACACACACACACCTGCCTTCCCGAGCTGTTGGGGGAAGGTGAAGGATCTTAAAAGGGAGGGGTGGGGGGGGAGAAAGGTGTCTGTAACAACTATCAAACTGCTCACCCTTAAACTCTTAAGCTCTGATTTTAGTAGTAGTTGTAGTTGTAGTTGTAGTAAATTCTTAACATTCTAAGTTAGAGCCTGTTTTGCTTGTGTGAAGTAGTTAATAAACAGTTGCTTGTAATCCTTATCACAAAAGTCGGGGGTTTTTTTTCCCTTCTCTGAGAAATTTTAGATCTATGTGTGGGCTCTTGGCTTTTAGCCAGAGTCAAACCATGACAACCACTTATCCTTAATATCAGAAAGCTTCTGTTTTCTGAAATCCAGATGTATTAAGTTAGATAATAATCATAGTAATAATAAGAAAAAGATACTGTATTGAAAACAAACAAACACATAAACCCACCCCTAACAAATCAAACCAGCATGGCAATTAGAAAATATTGGTCAAAATCGTGCTTTTGCACTGAGGTTGCTTAAGCTTAAGCTGCAGACAGCTCTTTCCTCACCAATGTGAAACCATTATCATAGACCTGGAGACACTTACCATTTCTTGTTCTAGCACTGAAATAACTTGTTTTCACAGCAAACATCTGCCTCTGATCAGAATCAAATACGACAAAGACAGGATAAAAGTGTTTCAAAGTGTTCAATATGAAAAGTGCTTCATTCTGGACATGGTGAACTGCAAGCTGTTATGCTAAACAGATCAGCATTATTTTCCCATGAAAATTGATTTATAGAATAGGAATGAATGACTGTTCATTTTGATCTTTGAAAGATCATATTTGCCCCCCAGACAATTATTCTTTTACATGGTCATGTTGAACTCAGGAGGAAAGCGCAGAAGTACTAGTCTGAATCCTGCCACAAAAGTACAACTTGAGGCAAAATTTAATGGTATTCATCTCACTAATTACAAATTTGGTATTTACAAAATTGGTATTCTTGCATGGGTGGAAGACCATGAAGTAGAATTAATTTGCAATGGGCATGCTTCTTTACAGTGTGCAGAATCGTTTCAGTACATTAGGCAGATAGTGGCATGCAAATGTTGCATTCCAGTCTAGCAAGGAACCTTAGAAGGTCATATCTCTTGTTCCTCCCACTGCTTACAAACATAACATTTTTAAGAAAGAAGCTTGGAGTAGCCTGTTACTCAGGGATCCCTCCAATACAAGGAAATTGCCAAGGGGACAGGTGGAGAGAATAGATAGACCTGAATCAGCCCCTTCACTTTCATCCTGTTATCCTAGTGGAAACACTTTGAGAGCAAGGCAAAAGGTCTGGCAGTTTTTGAACTCCTCTGATCCACAACTTTTAAAACACATCTTTCTGCTTGATACAACTAGGGGAGTCTGCTAATCAAGCTTGTGTTGTGAGTTCTACTTAAAGATGGCATCTCTCTCCTCCCTAGCTCTCTGAAGTTCAAATGCTATTTAATTTTGTAGTGGTAGAAAACTAGAAGTACCACTCAGAGGAGCTCATTCAATTTCTCCAAATTAGAAAGTCTGTCTAATAGTAACCTTTTTATCCTATGCAAATGAGCACTTTGAGACAACATCTTGTTTACGTGAAATAGCACTCCCAAACTAATCAAATAGGTTTGCTTCAAACATGGACAATAGTTCATGCATCTTAGAATCACAGAATCACAGAAGCAACTAAGTTGGAAAAGACATCTGAGATCGTCAAGACCAACCTTAGACCTAACACCACATTGTCAACTAGACCATGGTACTGAGTGTCACATCCAGTCTATTCTCAAATACCTCTAAATCTCCTGTGATATTTTCCTTTGCAAAGGAATAGAAAATATTGAAGAGCACACTCATAAAACACTCCATTTGCAGTGTATGAAAGAAGAGGCACTATCCCTCATAGGGAAGCCAAAATAAGAGTAGAGAGTCAGTGCAAAGGTGCAAAGTAGGATGGTAAAGAATAAATAGTCCTTTATCTCCAAAGAGTCCACCTATAGTATTCATGCCAGCTGCCTTTCTGGCTATGTCTGCTCTTCCATTTGTAATCCTTCTTCCCTAACCCAAAAATCTTCTGTTCATGCATTCCAGGACTTTTCATATAATCATAGAATTATAGAATGTCTTGGATTGGAAGAAACCTTAAAGACCATCTAGATCCAGCTCCCTTGCCATTGGCAGAGACACTTTTCACTAGCCGGGTTACTCAGAACTCCATCAAACCTGGCCTTGCACACGTCTAAAGAGGAGCATCCACAACTTGTTTGGGCAATCTGTTCAGCCTCATCACCCCTACAGTAAAGAATTTCTTCCTAATATCTAATCTGAACCTACTCTCTTTCAGTTTGAAGCCATTTTCCCTTGTCATGTCACTACATGACCTTGTAAAAAGTTTCTCTCCATTTTTCTTATAGGGTCCCTGCAAGTGCTGGAAGGCTGCAACTAGGTGACTTCAAAGCCTTCTCCTCTCCAGACTAAACAATCTCAGTTATCTCAGCTTTTCCTAATAGGGGAGATATTACACAGAATCACAGAATCACAAAATTAACTTGGTTGGAAAAGTTAATTAAAGTTAACAAAAAATAAATAAATAATAAAATAAAAGTTATTAAAAAAATAATAAAATAAAAGTTAACAAAATTAACTTGGTTGGATGACCTTTGAGGTCATCAAGTCCAACCTATGACCTAACATCATCTCATCAACTAAATCATGGCACTATGTGCCCTATCCAGTCTTTTTTTAAACACTTCCAGAGATGGTGACTCCACCACCTCCCTGGGCAGCCCGTTCCAATGGCCAATTATTCGTGAAGAATTTTTTCCTAATGTCCAGCCTAAACTTCCCCTCGCACAGCTTGAGACTGTCACTGGTTGTCTGGGAGAAGAGACT
>WEIV01001646.1:29314-58226 GCA_013390005.1 Calyptomena viridis
CACTCAAGATGATCTGTTCCATGATCTTGCCTGGCACCGAGATCACACTGACAGGCCTGTAATCTCCCGGATCCTCCTTCTGGCCCTTCTTGTGGATTGGCATCACATTGGCCAACTTCCAGTTATCTGGGACCTCTCCAGTGAGCCAGGACTGTTGGTAAATGATGGAGAGAGGCTTGGCGAGCTTCCCTGCCAGCTCCCTCATCACCCTAGGATGGATCCTATCTGGTCCAATAGACTTTTGAGGGTCCAAGTGGCTCAGCAGGTCTCTAGCTGCTTCTTCTTGGGTTATGGATGGGCTGTACTGCTCCCATCTACCAGCTCAGGAGGCCAGTTGTCCTGAAGACAACCTGTCTTACTGTTGAGTGGCCCACCTCTGGACTAGTTCCAACAAGTCAATGTCCTTCCTCTATTGGAGATCCCAGACCTATACGCAATATTCAAGGTGGGGTGTCATGAGAAGGGAATACAGAGGCAGAATCTTCTCCTCCACCATGCTGACCATGCTGCTTTTGATGCATCCCAGAGTATGGTTGGCTTTCTGGGATGCAAGTGCACATTGCCAGCTCATATCCAGCCTCCCATCCACTAGCATCACTAAGTCCATCTCCTCAAGGCTGTTTTCGATCTGTTCATCCACCAGCCTGTACTGAAACAGGAATTGCCCTGATCCAGGTGTAGCACCTTGTACATGGTGTTGTTAAATCTCATGATATTCCCATGTACCTACTTCACAGGCTTGTCCAGGTTCCTCTGGATGGCAACCCATCCTTAAGGTGTGTCAGCTGTGCCCCAGTTTGGTATCATCTGCAAACTTGCTGAGGGTGCACTCAATCCCTAGATCTATGACTATGTATCTACAAAGATATAAAATAGCAGTGGTCACAATATGGATCTCTGAGGGATCCCACTTTTTATTGTCTTCCATCAGCAATTCTTTGTTCCACCTTTCCCCTAACCCTGAAATATTGATGATGATGCTGTCTGCTCAATATGATTACAAGAAAACTAACACACTGCTTTCTTGCAATCTTTTTTTTAGCCTTCAAGTTGGCTCTGTTCTTAGCGAAAATATCTTCCTCCAAATCCTCCAGTCTGTGATGGATCTTTGTCATCTTTGAATCACTGGTGAAACGCTATGTTTTCTTTTCTGTTCCTTTCTTTGTTTTTTCCCTACATGGATTTGACAACTTATTACATAATTACGCAGTGTTCTCTCTAGAAATTTTCTGGATTCTATCCATGTCAAATGGGATGGCAAACATCTGACTGGATGTGTTTGCAACACAAGTGTTTACATCTGAGCCACTCACTCTCAAAATTCTGTTGACTGTGCTGGAAGCACAACCAGTTCTGATGTAGAAACCTGTGCTTAGTCCTCAAAGTCAGCTGTGAGAAATGTCACACTCAGAATTGCTCTTTTGTTTTTTTCCCCAGTTTACAGCACACAGCTTTTTAATCAAGCAAAAACTAATGGCAGGGTTGATGTTGGACTTTTCCAGGCTGACGTTCTGTGCTGAAGGTAATGCAAACTGAAGACAACTTTAATACAGCTGTGATATAATCTCCCTCACCTGTCTGTCCTTGAAACAGTGTGAAATGCAACTCTTTCATTTAGCATAACTGCTTTTTTCAAAAATGGTAATGAACTCCAGTAGCTCAATTTGAATAGAATAATTATTTTTAATTTTTTGTATTTGATGTTTCCTTCTGGCAGATCATTCCCATGTCTCATATTTATGGTAATAAATGACCTACAGTAGGTAACTAGCCACCAAGGTGGTAACCTCATGATTCTCCACACTCTACTGCCCCTGCCCTTCTTCATCCCCTCAGTACCATATATCAAGTTGACGAGGTTACCTCCCAAAGGCGACTGGGGAAGCCTTTCTCCTGGGCTGGAATCACTGGATGTTTTTTCATAAATATTGTATAGGTCAGCTTTTCACTGCAGGCTTAATATATCTTATTAAACTTTACATTTTCTGGCTTCGTAATGTAAATTTAATTTAATTGGAGCAGTTCACCAGCTTAAGAAAATCTGTTTTTCAAGGCGCACACTAAAACTATTTTTTCTAAGTACACACAGAAATACACACTGAGGACTTCAAATAAAATCTCCCAGAGTTTCTAAAAGCTTCATTTCTGTGCTTTGCTCTTTTGTCTGATTTTGATATCTTATAACAGAAAGTCTGTGTGTCTTGTGAAAAAAATGGAAATTAGATGGAAATACTCAAAAACATGATGAGCAAATGAACATATGAAGCAGTAGGGAATTTATAGGATTGCAACGATCCAGAGATTCCTAGGGCAGTCATGTAAGTCTATAAAAGTCTTCATGCAGTTTGGTCATTAGCAAAAATGTCTCACCATGGATAGCTGGTTAGCATGGAAGTAGCCCTCACCTCTTACATAGAGTCTGATCCTTAAATATATCAAATATTTTCTTCTTAATTAAAAACAAATGTGCCAGCACGGAACAGAAAAGACAGCAGAAAAAAAACTGGTAGCAGCAAGTACAGTGCTGAAAGCCCTCAGCAACTACCCTCAGAAAGAGAGATCAGTGGCTGGAGCAGTGTGGAGCTGAGCTGCTGCAGGAGCACACAGCAGTGCAAGCACACACAGGGAAGGTGCTTATAATACAACACAGAATCACAGAATCACACACAGTATGGGGAGCCAGCTAACAGTGCTCATCACTAGCTCAATGAAAACTGATGTCAGACACGCAGCAGCAAGGCCCATAGAAAAGGTAGAGTTTTTGATATAAATATTGAAATATATATACCTACCCTAGAGACAATTTCAGACAGAGTAATTGAAAGCTACTAATCTCCAGTGAGAGGAAATAGGAAGGAATTGGAAATTAATGTAGAGAGGTAAAGACCAACAGGAGAGAGAAAAAATACAAGGTAATCTAGTACACCAAAGTATTTAAACATATGCTTAAATTTTAATGTACGGATAATCCCATTGACTTCAACATATGTTTAAATGCTTTTGCTGGATCAGGGCTTTAATGTGTATTTAAATTAAACTGTAACATGGTGATTTAGAAGTGAACTCATTTCAGGTTTCACTGACTGAAGAGGGTTCTGCTTAACTGACATTTGGAGTGGAGATTTTTAATGATTTAAAGTGCTTGAGAAAAAAAATTAGGCTGTCATTCCGTAAAAGCATTTTTCTCTCTAAAAAAATTCCCCGTTCCAGATTAATATGTTTCAGATTAAGCTTGCAGGACATCATGCTGCTGGTGCATAATTATAATTACTACATATACAACACAAATACACACACATACACTTACACACACATATGTATCATATATATACTTTTTTCCTGGCCACTTCCTCAGCCTCTAGAAGGCCTCTAGCCTGTCAAGAAGGGTTGAAAGTTCATGTAATGATGCATACTTCTGTTCATGACTACATATTAAAATGTATGCAACTGAGTTAAAGGAGACTGTAAAGGAAAAGATTGTCAATAAATAGAACTAAAGTTAAGACAAGCGTAATGAACTACTTCAAAAGAGTTAAGATGGTGGTTGGCCACTGTTTAGGACATTCTGAATGTCAAAATTCAGAGTACCACGATTCACTAGCTGACATTGGTGGCATCAGCTAGAGAGAACTTTGGCTGCAGTGTTTTTACTGATCTCTCTCCCCTCTCTCCTTTTTGCCAGCAATTTGTTGCTGAAAGCAACTGGCTATTTTAGCTACATCTGAAAGCAAATCCAGACTTAATACCAAAGCCATAAGAAGACCAACAAAAATAACCAGCTGGAATTCATCCATGTAAAGCTGGAGTTATTGTATGTGTTTTTATGATGCACTGTTTAGTATTAAGCATGCTAGTCTCAGGAAGGAAAAAAGTAACATGCAAGTGTGCTGTCAGCAGAGTCTGATATACACATATGGGATAGCAGCAAGTAGGCCTAATTCTCCAGCCTGAAGTGGAAATAAACTGAAACATATAAAATAAAATGTTGAGCTAATGTAGAGAAACACATGGCTAGATATGTGGTATGGGGTATTTGTTGCATTAAACCATTTTACTCTAAGGCAATCTTTCTGAGGGTAACTGACATGGCTGGTGTTTTGACAATGCTGCCTTTTCAAACAAGTCTAATCAAGCCAGTGCCCAGTTCCTGGAGGAAAATGTATAACAGGTGGTAAACCCAGCTGGACTGCTTGAATTAGCCGGGCTGGCAAAAGAACACCATAGTGTAATGTTCACCATAGGAGCAGTCAGGCTCCGTGGCTCAGCTCAGATCGTAGGATTCAAACCTGATGCTGAAAGTAAGAAAGACTACACTGAAATTCACTATGCATCTGTTCCTATGAGATCCAATCAGAAGTGAATAGAGTGAAAATAACAAGTAGCAAGAGAGTACAGTCATTTATAAGATTGATTGTTTCAGAAAAAAAGTCAATACAATTTTGGGGAAAAAAATGGGCATTAGCAACACAGTGAAATACCTTCTTCAAAAGTTACACCTGTTTAGAGCCCACTGTCATTTAATTTATATATCTGTTATTTATTTCTCTTCTTAACCTTTTGATCAAAAAATTAGCACATTATTATATCTCCCTCATTTTGGGAGAAACCTTTTATCCTGTGCTTCAGTCACACTGGCAACAAAGAGACATCCACAGTTATGGACTATTCCCGGCAAGGGATCTTGATTTATGGTGCTGAGCACTGAATCCTTGTTTTAACTACCTGTGAGAGTAGCAGACCACGTCAAGGGCACTGTAGAGGTGCAGGCATTGTCCAGGGTCAACAAGGTGCTCTTCCCTGCCCTCCATCGCTGCTCTAAGGCAGTTGTTTGGTACCTGGGGCTCAAGACATTATTTACGCAAAGCAATGCCTGATACATGAGAGTACAACATCAGTGCACAATAGAGAGCTTTCGGGAGGAGTTCTGTCACAGTGATGCTGTGTGTAAATGATTACTGATAACTGCACTGAATCCTTGGATTTCAGTAGTTCTAATGCAGCCAAGTAGACTGAAAAATGATGTTTTGTCCATCCTATGTTTTATATTATATCCCATGTTGCAAGGTTAGTGCTAGTCTTCTGCATTGGCTAGACAGGATTTGCTCTTCTCTGCCTTTAGTGCATAGATCAGTTTCTGTAGAGCAGTTTTCTCTTTCTCAGAAGCTCTGAAGACTGACCACAGCTACACAGTGTAGGCAGTTTACCAGTGCTGCTAACGTACTATAGTCATTCAGTCAATGTATGTGCCCTGTTGTGATTTCCAGAATTAAGCCAGACTGCAGATTTAGAGTCAAATGAGGGCTCTTTTCTGAGTCAAATTACCAGGAGTCAAGGAAGGTTTTACTCTAATATGACCATGGTCACTTTCTAAGATCAAATGGCAACATGGTACCTCCTTTGATTTCTCCTGTTCTCTTCTTCCAGCATGTTAATAGTTGTTACTTTTAAGTTCTTCAATGCATCTGCTGAATTTGTTGCAGGCTACTGATCAGTGTTATTTAGTGGTAGTATTTGAAGTAGAAATTCTGTGAATGCTGCAGAGGTAGATGCCTATTACATCACTGTATATGGTGTTACAGGTCATGACACAATAACCAGGTGGTGCCCATAAATCACACATTCATAGATCTTTAAATTTAGCAGGATTATCTGCCACCTATCTTATTTATGGTTTCTTCAAGCTTAGTAAAAGAGTTTAGTTCTATTTTTCTGAACAAATCTTGAGACATTCAGTGGAATACGATTTGTTCCCAGTCCTTGGAGATGGTCACCAACTGAAACTACAGAATAGATTTTTTTCTTGAAAAAAGAAATATAATCTGTTTGCCTCAGTTTGTTCTGTTATTGGTGATGTGAAAGTGAAATAAGGGTACGTTCTTACTCCTGCTTGTTAGCAGTGGTTTCAATGGGGTGTGTTATAGGCAGAACTAGTGAGTCACATGG
This sequence comes from Calyptomena viridis, assembly GCA_013390005.1. NCBI lineage: Eukaryota > Metazoa > Chordata > Aves > Passeriformes > Eurylaimidae > Calyptomena > Calyptomena viridis. The sequence continues at coordinate 35,258 of WEIV01001646.1, forward strand.
TGACCCCACAGCTCAAGAGTACAGATAGCATAGAGCATTCCTGATGGCATCAAGGTTTTGTGAAGACAAGAGACACATCTCAGAAGACCCAGCCCACTGAAAAAAAAACTACTCAGATCCCGTAACTACAAACAGAACAACATATCTTAGCATTTAGCAAGGGAACAGAAACTGATTTTTCCAGACCTTAAAGATGTTTTCATCATGTAGTATACAGAGGATCATGTCATTTGAGACTTTTTATTTTAACCCTGATTCCTAAAGTCTGACCAAAATTGTCAATCTTTTTGCAGAATCTATGCTATATTGGTTTCAATGATGACACACTTCCTCTTCTGTATTGGACAATCTGTTTCAGCTTGTTTATCTTGAGTTGCAAGATAATTCAGGATAAATAGGGAGAAAATAAGATACTTATCTTTCAGTATTTGTCTATACCTCCTAGTAATCTTCAAAATCAAAACAATCCACAAATTCTTAAATCTTGTATTGATGATTCAAGTTTCTTGCAAGTATTTATATCTTATGGCAGAATACCTAGAAGGGTTTGATATGGGCGGGAACTTGCAAGACAGTTTTTTATGAAAAGTGTAAATGTGCTTTCTTCCCTTAAGTCTCAGAAATACCACACTAAAACATGTTGTCAAGTTGGACAGGACATTATTTATACTAGGATGATAAAAATAAAGCTTATAAAATATTGTAAACCCAGGTACACAATTCTTTGGAGACGAGAATGTAAAGACAATGTGAGTCAAACTGATCAATGAAGTCTTCTGTTCAGAATCAGCACAGAAGGAAAGGGTACTGCAATGGCTTTTATTCTCCAAGTTGAAGAACTGCCAAAATAGCACTTCCCCCCCCGCCCTTTATGCTATCAGCAACAGCACTTCAAACTGTTGTAAAAACTCTACCAAGATGTTCAAAATCATTTTCACCAAACTGCTTTCAGCTGCCCTTTTGGAGTCACAGCAGCCCTATAGAGGTGAAAAGTTCTAACTCCTGCTTGTGCTCCTGTGTCACACAATGCTTCAAGGTGTTTATTTTCCTGAGAAAGTATTTCAATTTGCCACTTGCAGTTAAGACACATGTACCACCGAACTGTTGGAGCCAAAACCAAGTTTCTCCAACAGCTGCAGTTCTTAGGAAGATATAATCATGAAATTAAAACTGTAACCAATACAGCAGTATTAACCGTGCTAGAGAATTATTCATAGTATTTGCTCTTAAAACATTGCAGAACCACTAGATGCTTTATTGATTTTTTAAAAAAATCACATTATGCAAAGACAAACACCTTAGACTTAATCTTTAAAACTAGTCATTTCAGTCATTGAATTAAAAAAATATTTTGAGGAATACCAGGCTTTTTCAGTAATAACCCACAACATGCAGGTCAGAAAGGTCTTTATATATTTCCTAGAAAATGTCCATGCTGTCAAAAAAGGAAAAAAATTATATTGAATGTTAATGGCCATGAAAGTTGACAGTGGGATTTCTTTAAATACAGCTGTCTGAAAATTCAGAGACAAGGCTAATGGACCCGTTTCTACGTACTTCTGGGAGGCAAGTCACTTCTTTTACTGCACAGTGCAGGTAGCTATAAATCACACCCTATGGTTAGCAGTGGACATTCCTCAGATCACTGATGTTAGATGGGTTACTCACTTTGCCTATAGGACATACACCTGTCCATGTGATGTGTCTAATGACACAAAGTTGTACTGTTCTGTCACGTGGTGCCCCCTCAGATGGCTGTACCCCAAAAAGCCCTGGCTAGCTCGCAGCCACCCGAAGGGGCTTTGGGCAGGTTCGAGCACCAGGCGACCAATTGGCCCTTCACGGAAGGGCTCAGGATACCCGGCGACTCAGGGGCTTCCAACCAGGCAGTACGCCCTGCCTCACACCCCGCAAGGAGCTTCTTCAGTGAGGGCAGTTCNTAACAGAACTGTACATAAAATGAAATACAAATGGATATATAAACTTATAATATACACCGTCACACTGTTCAGGCAGTAAAACACATTTTTTTAAACGTTTGTCATAAGAGATCTAGTTGCTCCCACCTGGGTTCACGTCAAGTCTCCAGTGTACTGGTGAGGAAGTTAGAGGCTAAGTGACACAGGAGACTGAGTATGAAAATGAGTTTTGCATATCAGATGATGGAAAACACTTGTGGTGGCAAAGACATTCACATTAATCATGAGATTTCCAGTGCCTGCATCTCTGGAGGGTGCAGATATTCTGTCTCTGAACAGTAAGACATTAAAGGGGAAGATGCTGAAGGATTCTGAAATCTATGGTTCTTCCTAACCAGTATTTTCCTTTTCCAGAAAATCCTTTGTCAATTTCATTAGCCACAAAGCAATACTTGCAACTACTGATATTTTGATTAGTTTTTCTAAGTGAACAAGAGAATAAATAAATAACACAAGAAAATGTATTTCTCCACTTACTTAATTTGGAAGTTTTCTAGGTCACATCTGCTTCCATCGGCTTCTACCATATTCTGATACTAACCATCTGGGACATATTGAGAAAGATATACACAAAGGAATTCTTACAGAGCCATATCATAAAGTGGGTCACTCACTAAATATCGTCAGTGGAAAATTAAGCAGAAATTGGACTATATGATAGAGAAGTATGGAATACGCTTGAATGAGTGGCACTGCATCAGACTGTGGATCTGAAGGTGGGAGTATGGAGAAACCACAGATTGCAACATCCTGTAATTATTTACATTGACTCACACGTGTGGGGAGCACATTTTTTAGTTATTTCTTGCATCTCACAGGCTTCTAGTTCAAACTGTTGGCTTAATTTCCGCTTTTCCTCTTTTGTAAATACAATTCGGAAGGATTTTTACTTGCTACCTACAAGGTAGATGGATATTCACAGAAAACTTACATTTGAATCTGCCTTCCTTGTCACAGTCAACTGTTGCAGACGGAGTTGTGCGCTTCACTTCTAAGACAGAAACAACAATAAACTTTAGTGATATAACAAAGTTCAATGGCAAATGCAAAAGCATTTTAACAAGATTCCATGGTAAGGTACACTTGATTATTTACTGCACAGAGGACAGAGACAGACAAAAGTCTCCGGGAGATCATTCTGTTGAGTAATTAGATTCAGAAAGAATTCTACTGCTTTTTAAATTCCTTCTCAGAGGAGAGTTTAGATGCGACTGGATTCAGACTTAATTCCAGGCAATCTTTTATAATGCTTAGCCAAGACTTCACAGTTTCAACATGCATGATCCCAATTTACTTACCAAGTATCTGATGTGATAAAGATTCTCTCAGACTTGAGGAGTAACCTTGAGAAGCTTAGGGACCGCCTTCCCTACTCAAGGGCAGATCCAACTGGGCAGCCCAGTGCTGTGCAGGACAGCACACTGATATACCACGTTCAATAACAATGATACTGTTTAATTCCCAGGACTTGCTCAGTATTTAAAATATGAGGCTATGAAGAGTATTGACAAATATGACAAATACATACAAAAAGCCTGAAATTAAGGAAGAAAAGATATAAATACTGCCTTGTCCAGTTGTTCCATGTTTTTAACAGCCATCAATCTGAAATGCCAATCTGAAATATGTTATTGGAAATCAAACAAGAAAGACAAGCCACATAAAATTTTGAATGTGTTAGGTCTTAAGCTAAAATTCTGTTTGCAGTTCAAATACTCTCACAGTAATCCTTATTTATCCTTATCATACATGTTCAATAATAGAAAACTAAACAAGATTGCCATTATATTAGGTGCCAAAGCTATCAGGAGATGGTGCCATACTGTATTTCTGTAACAATTTACGAAAAGTGATGTCTGTAAACTTATTTTTTAAAAAGTCACTGTGATATGAGGCTAGAGAAGGATATAAAAGAAGGTGACTTTATTAATAGCAAAAGTTAGGTGTAGATTATAAGGCGGGAGCACTGCCACCATGTGGAAGTAAGAGCTGTGTAAGTTCACATCAGAGGTCCATCTTACTCTGTCTGTTGCATCTACTAGTCAGTATGTTTCACAAGTCAGTCCAAATTTCAGACAACTGCCAACAGACTGTCCCTTGGAATATATATATGGAATATGGGATTACGCAAAGATCTGTCAATAGGGAGCTTATTTACATATGCAGATATATATATTTAGTTGAGCAAGTGTAACTGCCTTTCATTATCATATAATTATTTTTAAAATCTCATCCATTTCTTGGTCTTTATTTCTTGCAACAGCAAACAGGTCTAATTAGATATTAAGCATGTTAAACAATACTTTTGACCAATTTTAATCTGCTTCTTTTTTGAATTTCATTGAGTACCACTGCTTGCATTAGGAAAGTGCTCACAACATGTATTAGATTATCCATTCCAATTTTCATTAATCGCTGCATAGGTCAGAACTCAATTGGATTTGTTAGCATACTGTCCATTCTCATTGTTAGGCATGGTTTTGTTCACGTTCACCTGTAAAATTTTGTATTTTAACTAAAATAATAATAATACTCCACTATGTTCTCCTTCAGACTCATTTTGTCATCTTCACTGAATGACCTACTCTACTAAGTTCATTGCTTCTGTCAGCATTCATCCTTTATAAATTAGGAATAAAATTTCCCCATATGAGAATGGGCAATGCCAGGATAAAATTTCTAAATGACAGTGAAATGTTGAGGGTCCTTTTAGGAGGTAAGAATTGGGAAAATCACTTGAATAAAATGAACCAATTAATGAAAGCGGGTATTTGGTAAACAGAGAGATGAACTCACAGAACTCAAAAATCATTTCCTCATCAAACTCATTAACTTCTTTCCCCATTAAGCCAGCACTGTAAAAATAGCACTGTTATCTAAATTAGTTTTTAAATACCCAACAGAAATTAACGTGATTATATTCAGAAGCATTGGTATTTTCTTGCTTAAAATCAAAATAACACTGGTTTTATTGGTACATCCATATCACATCTCTCTGAAACATTTTGCATCTCTGAAACATTTTGTATCTCTGAAACATTTTGTGTATGTCTAAGCTGTTGACGATATGTTGATTCAGACCTGCTCAGAGAGCTAATTCATCCATGGATAATCACTCGTTCCCTGCAGATTTATCTAGTCATTTCTTGTTAAGGAGAGAGCCACTCTACATATGTACAGCATTAATCATTTTTTTTTCTTTTTTTTTTTCCCCCCAGGATCTGTTGATTTACAGAACTGCACATACCAGGGAGCTGAAATATTGGACCTGAATTATTTTTTACCCTTCCAAATGCTGTAAGTTGTAGTTGTAAGGAAAGCACTTCTTTCTCTGTAGAGATTGCAGAGATTCTTCTGCTGGGTAGAGTTGTTCTGCGAAACCTTTTCAGAATTAACTCTGCATCAGGACGCATCACCTTAACCATCTGTGTTAGAGAAAAAAACAAATTTCTACAATATGGAATTTAAGGCATTAAGGTGGAATCATTCTTTTTGTATGCCTAAGTCTAAACAGTTACTTTTTTCTGTGTTTAGAAATTACTTTAAGACATTAGATTTAATCTTTCTCCCACTTTTTCAGACATTCCTTCTAACTAGAGCTTTCCTTGGAAAATGAGATTATTGTTTGAAGCTAATCAATTGGCTGAATGTGAAAGGAAGCCTGCTTCTAAAGCCACAGTGTATGCGACACTTTTTCACCTAGTGCAGGTTGACCATAGGAATTCATCACAAGTCATACAATATTTTTCCTTGGTAGCCTTCCATTTTCAGGGCATCTGTAATCACTTGAGAACTTGAGACTAAACATGGAAACAAAAATGTAAGTCTCAAACACCCAAGCCTTCAAAGGACCAAGGATGGATTATTTTTAGCTTGCATTTAAAACTAAATCTGTGTAATAGTCATTATTCTAAATAGTTTCAGATATTTGCAAAATTGGAACTGGAAGTGACCCCAAGAGATTCCATCCTTCCACTCCAGGACAGTACTAGCTATGCCCACAGCACTCCTGGTGGAAGTCCTTAAAAACATACAGTGAGAAATATTTCCCATATTCCCCTCCTCTGCCAGACAATTCTTCACTGATCTTCCATTTAGAATATTTTTTGTATTGATTCAGCTAGATTAATAGTTATTATATCTTGTCTAATTCAACACTGGGCATTGTGAAAAAATTCCTTGTGGCCGACACTTTAAATACTTGTAAACCAGTGTAATTTTCTACTTAATCTTGTCAGTACTAAACAGTCCCAGGCCCTTCTGTCCCTTCTCAAGAGGAAGTGTTCATTAGATCTCAGCATATCATTGATGGTCTATGCTGGAGTCCCAAATAACACGGATCTGGCCATTGAGCTCTAGAAGAGGTCTAACAGTGCTGGGCAAAGCAGGTTTACATTGTGTACTGAGTCTATTTAATGTGCATTGAGCCCTACCCCATTTCTTTGCTGTCCTGATAGGAACATGGTTCTATTAATTCATGGCCAGTCTGTTCTAGGAGAGACTAGATTTGCAAGGATCTTTAAATCCTTTCCCTCAACATCATTTGCTTGCTTTATCATTCTCATTTCTGATGTCATCAATTCTTTCCTAAAAATTTGAATCTTATTTTCTTTGGATTGAACTACACTACTTTTTTTCCTATATAATGTTTTGGGTTTTGAGATACTCTGACTTTTAGTCGTGCAGCATTCTCACATCTGTCTCATATCAGGATCAAGGGCAGATTTCATGAGAACTCTTTCCATTCCAAGATATTAACAAAACATCAAGGACAGATGTCTCCAAATCCCTCCTCACCAAGCTTTTCTTCTTCTGTGGAAAGCTTGAGTACATTCTGTGGCATCACAGCACTGAGTCTCTTAAAAGGAAAGACAAACAAGAGATGTATATTTCAGGCCAAAACTGTTAGATTTCTTCCCATCAATCTGTCATGCTCTTTTCCAGTTTAAAAATGCTATCACTTTGTTATGGTTCTATTTTAAGGAAAACCTTTTCCCTTTTGTTTGCAAGCAGGGCGATGCACAGCAGGTGCCGGGCCCCTGCCGCTGCAGACGCCCGGGGCTCCCATGGTGTACAGCTTAGCACCGCTCGCGCTGCCACCGCCGCCACCGCCTGCAGCGGCTGGGCGTCATTCGTGGCCACCGGCACTGGCCGGCACCAGGTGCCACCTGTGTTTGCTCTCCCTCACCCCCAGCAGCTCACTTGCCACCCCCCTTGGCGCTCAGGGGTGCCGTGCCTGCAGCCAGGCTGCTGTGTTGCTGGGGGGGTGGCATGGGGTGTCTGGGCTGGGGGGGAGCAGCGGCCATTTCCATGGCACATGAAAAGGAGGCATGGAAGCTTCCCGTGGGTTTGGGACTGGAAGGAGGTGGGAAGAAGATAGACCAACCAGGACGCAAGGCTAAACCCTCCAGGGGTGGGAGAAGCGTGGGAAAAATGCATACATGCAGGCATGAGATGCAAAGAATTCCGGGCCAAGGAAAAAAGGATAAAAGGATGGTGAGATGCAGACGCCATTGTGCTTCTTGGCTGCATGGTGGTGCAGAACGGAGGTGCTGCCTCTTTGGATTCTGACGACACTATCTTTGAGCACATGCTGGTGAGACCGGGACCTGTTTTGTCTAACACTTCAGAACTCTGGCCTTGACTTCAATTCTTTCCTCATTGCAAGATTCCTGGTTTGGGCTAGAAAACCTTACCCTGCCCTCTTCTCTCTCTCTTTTTTTCTTTCTTGGCGGCACGGGCTCGGGTCCTCCTTTCCCATCTCCATCTGAGTCACGGGAGCTCCAAAACCCAGTCCTACGCCCCACGAGTCCCCAGAAATCCCAGGATTGGGAGTTAGCCTCTCTTCCCATCTCCACCAGGCTTCTCGGGGTCCCCAAAGCCTAGCCCTGTCCCCTGCGGTTTCCCGAATCCCAAAGGGGGAGGAATTCCAGTTTTGCTCTCTCTCATTCTCTACCTCCATCCTTTTCTCTTTCTGTTCCCCAGAAAGTCCCTGGGGGAGCCCCAGTTTTCACCAACCCCCTCTCTTGCCTCCAACAACCCCCTTCTGGCCACCAGGAATGAGCTCTGAAACCTCCCCCTCATCCTACACATCTGCTTTGCAAGCAGAAATTTGCTTCAGGCTGGACAGGCTTGTGTTATTTCATCGAGAAGGACTATTTTGTTGTGTGTTGGCTACTCGTGTGGTTCTTACATCAGATACTTAATTTAATTTTGTTCTTTTTTTTTTGGTGCTTATATTGTTTGGGTAAGAGTGTTTTTTAATACATAATATATTTTTTTTTCTGTTTTAATAAAATCCTTTTCTATCCTTATACTCAAACAAGTCTTGAATAATTTGATATTGAACTCACTTTAATTCACTTCCACTGTCCCCACTCAAACAGTGACACACTTAAATAGAAAATGTACACATCACATTGTTATGAAGTTCAGTATGTTTTTCCAACTTGCACATGCTTCTCAGTCAGGAATATTGGAGAATTCTATTGTAAAGGTATATTTTAAATATTCCAACATTTTCAATTTTTAGATCCACTGGAAACAGTTGACTACTTCTTCTGTCCAATAATTTCAATAAACTATTAGCAGCTTTTTGAAAATGCACATGTAAATACATGAAGGTAATCAAATTTCCCCAAAATCAGTTTTTCTTGAATGCATGTAAATGCATTACTACATTGTGGTCTAGAATCATAAACTGCCATTTAATGATAAATCTGACTCTTCCTTTATTGTAAGAATTTCACTTTAGGCTAAATCTTAATTAGATTCTTTGTCATGAAAATGTAACAATTCTGAACACAGTTTTCACATTGCCTTTAAAATTCACCACCCTACATGCACATTTTAATTTTTAATTTTCAGAAGGCAGTAACTAATATTACATTAAACATGAGTATTCTACAAGCTTTTAGAAACACTTTATTGTTCCTTCTTCTCAGGCAATATGTTCCATTAGCACATGCAGAAAATGAGCATGTGCTCAGTGTGGTTTTGTCGTTCTCATACACCAGTTTGTTTTCAAGGGTGCAGTGCTAGACCTCATTGGTGGTTAAAAAAGCCTCACTTTTGATCCTCTAAGGAAACAAGATAAATTTGTAGTTCACAGAAGACAGATATTCATGTAGTGCAGAGTATGGATACAATACTTTCAGAAAGCAAACTCATAGCCCTACAGAAAGACAGAGGTTGACGGTAATGCATCAGTTTCTCCAGGAGGAGGCTGTAGGAAACTGTATCGAAAGTCTTGGAGAAGTCCAGGTAGGCAATGCCTACTGCTCAGCCCACATTGACTGAGCAGATCTCGGGTCTCCTCTGTCTCAGAAGACAATCAGGTTTGTCTTCGTCATCCAAATCAAGCATGATTTGCCTTTGGTGAACCCATACTGTTTTTTCCCAATCCTGTGCTTCACCTGACTTGTGATAGCCCCCAGGAATATTCATTGCATAACTTTTCCAGGGACTGAAATAAGACTGATGGGTCTGTAATAATCCTGGCTCATTGTTTGTGGATCCTCCATTTGTCAACCTAAAGGTTAGGTGGCCACAAATGTTCACTGGTAAACTCCTCTAGGTCTTTTAAGGGTACTTTGGGATACACCTTGAACTTCCTAATCCTTTGCACTACTGAGCAGATAGCCCAAACCTTCTGACACCTGCCAGGTTACTGAATGAATTGCTAGGATTCATAGTCATGTCACTTGCAGAACATGATGTAAAGATGTTGCCAGATGACAAATACTGAAGAACAATCTTTCCAAAAGGCTGACAGTATTTCTCCTTCCTCTAACTTTACCAAGTATTCAGTAGTGATATCACTGTTTAAAAGTGCAGAAGACAGGTTCCGCTCCTTATTCCTAAATTTCCTGTTATTCAAGTGGACACTTTTACTACTGCCAATGTTTTACTCTAGGCTGACTGTAATCCAGATGTCCAATTTTGGCCATGACCATGACCACAACCACTTACACTACCCATATGGAGAGCTGTGCTCCCTTGTTCATTCTGTCAGTTCTACCAGGAGATGCTGAAAAAAACTGAAACCATATCTCAGAAGTCACATAGGAAATCAGCAAGGAAATTTAAATAGGTGAGGAAGGAATTGAAGACACATCTTGCACAATGTGAGTCAATCCTCTGTCAGCAAGCTCTTATTTTGGCTTGCATAGGCAGTTCCATGAAAGTATTTAAGGTTAAGTCAAATGTCTTTCTGTGGCCTGATTTAATTCCTAATTCTTTGGAAGAAACTGGTCTGGGAAACAAATGCCTCTTCCTCATTTCTGACTGAGAAACCTGAGTGGTTTAGTGTTCTGGCACTTTTAAAGAAGATTTGAGATGTGAGTTCTTTCTACTGTTTACAAAGGTATGTATTCACAGCAGGACTACCAAGTCCTAGCTATCTGGAATTTTAAGGCCAGATTTTGGATCAAAATTTCCACCTATTTAGATGAGAATAATATATTCAAACATCTTCTGAATTTCAAAGTTGTTACCCTAAGTGTTGAGAACTGCAGTGTTTGTTAATACAACATGCATGTTTGCTTGACTAGACCTTGGTGCTTTTCCATTCCATAAAAGGTTGCTTTTGATGTAATAATTACAGCTGGTTAGATATTTTCTGTTTAAATTAATTTAATGGGAAAATGTTACTTAGCCCAGCACGCTTTGTCAGAAATATATTAACAAAAGTTGATACAGGGCAAGGAAGTTTTCCCACAATTTCCTGGACTGCCTCAGTATCCCAAGTGTTCAGACAGATCTGCACTACACTGAGATAACAGTATGGTGTTTTCAGTTTTCCCTTTCCCGGGCCATCTTCTGGTAGCCACAGCTTGCAGCAGAGCCCATGAGCTCTGTACAGTCAGGTTAGAGACCTAGAGATCTTGATGCTCCTTCTCTCCTGTTGTTACTCTGGTGTTTTTCAGACAGACCTTCTTTAAAGCCAGGGTACAGAGGTTTCTGACTCCACCCATCCAGATTATCCCAGGACTGGGGAGCCAGAGTCCCCACATCAGTGCATGAATGCATTTAGCCATGCCAGAGGCCTCAGTTGATCTACGATGGAATCAGGATTTAACCAGAGACATAAACCGCATGATCCTAGGCTACTGCTTAGTGAGACCACTGTTCCCATCAAGTTTAATTCTACAAATAGCAGAAAGTAGCAGCAGATAGAAATTTCAATTTCACTGAGCATACACAAAACAATAGTAATTTCTGAAATAGTGTCAACATTTTATGGCAAAACATTTCCTCCAAATTTCTGGATCCCAGGGAAATTAGGAAAATCTTTTGTCTAGATTATTTGTTTGTCCTGTCTATTCTACTTAGACCAGAATAAATTGAACAAATAAGCCCGACATAAAATTTTGCCTCCTTCTAGCATCACCTCCCTGAGCTTATCTGGAGCCTAGAATCATACACTTTCACAAAACTACAAACAAGATTGACTGCTCTATTTGGATGGATTTAAAGTATATGAAGCACATTCTTTAAAGACATTCTAAACTCCGTGTTACTCAGGAAATGGCAGTTTTTTCCTTTGCAACATTTTAAACATATGTATTTATTAGAAGATTATGTAACTTCAAATGAGAAGTGACAGTGCAATTAAAATAAAACTCATGTATAAAGAAATAAGAAACCTGACCTCCCCTACTTCAGAAATATTATTGTATGGTTCTGTACTCCTATACTCATTGTTTCAAAATAATGAAAGTTAGCAATTGCATCTTCTGGAACAGTGAAATAATTTTTGTACATATAGGTTGACTGCAGTCACTTGAAAGAATATGAGGTGGTTATATGTTCTGAAAACAACAAATCAGACTGAGCATATGGAATTATATGTCTGGGATGAGCGAAAAAATACAAATGTGTGACCATTTTCTTTTCTGTTAAAAATATAACAAATGTTAAAATCAGGCTGCATTTACTAAAATGAAACAAAAAATTAGTAGTATGGTTCAAAGGCATAAGTTTTCCTTTTCTTCTATAATGCTATTGTAAATCAATTCATTTTGCTATTTTAGTTCTCAAATTGCAAGACAATTTTTTTTGTTTTAGTCAAAATGTATTGGCTCTGTCTGAGATGGAGTTCATTTTCACACAGCAGCCCTCACGGTGCTGTGCTTCGCATTGGTAGCTAGAAAGGTACTGTCTCTTAAACTTCCGTCCCTATCAAGGGGCTGGGGGTGGGTAGGATCCTGTGAGAGGACACAGCAAAGTCAGCTGACCCAAACTGACCAAAGAGATATTCCATACCATATGATGGCCAGACATTGCTTGCTGATGGGAAATAGAGAATAAATCTTATTTTAGTTTTCACTTGTGCTCATGCAAATTTTCACTCTTGCCGTATTAAACTACCTTATCTCAACCTTCAAGTGGTTTTCCATCTTATTCTCTCTCCCCTGTCCAGCTGGGAAGTGGTAGAGTGGCCTGGTGAGCACCTGACATCTAATCAAGATCAATCCATCACACAAAAAAAACAGAAGACCATATCCATTCATAATTGTATTTTTGTAATTCAGAGATTAAAAACTCACTACAAAGAAAAAAATTGCAACATTGTCTACAATGTTAGATGATGTGTTTGCCTGGTGGCCAAGATGTACAGCTCTCATCATCAAAAAATGAGCAATTCTCCTCCACACATCATGACAAAAAATGATCACAATATCACACTTGAATACTAGATCTTTAAAAAATTAATTTTATAATAGTAGAATGAATTAATTACAGGAGATTTTTTTTTCAAAAAGTTAATTATCTGTCACTTTACAGCACAAGCCTTCATCCAGGATGCTCTGCTGGATGTTCTTCCTTTTAGCATTGCAAGTAAAAATCAGCTTGCAGTGCAGACACATTTTTAAAGCTTCAGCAGACCAAAGATAAGGTGACTACCCATCCTTATGGCGCTGGTAATCAAAGAGAAAGTCTTTCTGACTTGAGAATTTGTTGGAGATATCAGCAACTGTTGTAGTTAAACTTAATCCCATTTATTCCTTTGACTTCATAACTAATCTAATAGTTCTAGTAAATTGAGGTTTTCTCCTGAAATTTAAGCAGTTTTTCAGTATTTCTGGTGTGAGAACATTGGTCAACTGGAGCAATATGTATGAGATGGATGAGTATAGTCTGATTGGTTTCGCTGCTTCAGCTTCTATCTAGTGAATCTACTTCTATTTCTTATCTCCTGTGCAATAGCTTAGTTAAAAATACTTTGAAGCAGGAACCAACTTCTGCTCTGGCATTCGTACTTGAAACTATACTCAGACTGTCTTTTCTGAGAGCCTGTTGCTCAAATTGTTCTTACCTCTGTTCAAAGTCTGTGAAGCTTAAACACTAGGCAGCCTGATTTGTTTAGCACTCTTTGGAACCTAAATGCCAGCACAATTGCAGATGAGCTTAATAGAACTATTTGCAAAGGAATGTAATGAAGAGTTAGTTAAGAGAATGACACAAGTTTATAATTGTATCTGGAGACAATGGTAACATTAAAAAAAAAGCAAAATACCTTCATGTAATTCTCTGTAGAATTGTATTTATTTCTAAAGGAATATATGTTTTACTGGTGCTTATTAGTTATAGAATGAGATAATTTTTACACTAATGTATAAGTGATTTATATGTTACTTCAGGACTGAAAAGCCAAAAAAAGAGGGAAGCATTATGCCGCAGTGCCTGCCTCAGGGGACAGACCCAAAACTCCTCTTCAGCCCTGACTAGCTTCAGCCATCCGGCTGAGGGGCACCAGGCAGGAGTGGACTATCTTAGAACTCAAGGTCTCTCACCAGGAAATGACCAGTTTGGAGGCAGCTAAGGCTCAGAGGAAGAGTGCCTTCTCCTCAATCTCTTTGCCTTTGGTGTTCTGGGTGCAACTATTGGAGGGCAAGGGATTAAGAGCGACTCTTTGTGGTTAGAAAACAGGAAAACAGTTTACTGGGGAAACTGACCCCTGGAAAAGCCAACCACAAAGAGCACCAGCTAGCTTTGTGCAGGGGTTTAAATACCAGGACAAAATTAGGGGAGAAGAGTGGAAAGGACCTATGGGTGTCAAGGTAAGGAGGGTTTAGGAAGGAGTTACATCATAGAGAAGCCAGTGGCCTGCAACGCAAACCTATTAGCTGTCGAGTAAGCAAGACTGACATGGAAAGTTCTCGAAGGGTAGGAAGAGTCAGGATACAAATATGGTTTTGGGATGGAATAACTTTGGACCAGGGGAAGAGTTTAGGATAATCAGGAGGAGGATACAGAACAGGAGTGTACAATTGTATGGGAAGGAAAAGGGGGATGACTGAGCAGTCCATTTAGGGATAAACAAGGGGTTACAGAACTGTACAGAAACAACATGACAAACATAATAAACTGCAGGTGCACACCACCACAGCATTACCTTTTGATGATTTAGAGAATCAATGCTTTTTTTTGCTGTCTTTTTTCTCTCTTATCAGTTTTTGGGTAAGCCTTAATGCCATAAAAGAATAAGCTAAAGGGAATAGGTATAAGATTCATTACAGCTCCAAAATTGGTGAGCTTTCAGATGGCATGAAAGGAAATACAAGAACACACAAGGGAATTGAACGTGGTATTTTTTGATACTTTGAGTTTTGTGGTTTTGCTAAGGAGGCACTATTCAGAAGTTACACCGACAGTTACTGATCAAAAGAATCAGCAGTGGAACATTTATGATGCTAAATGCTTAATGCAGTATCATTCATGGCAGAAGTACTGGAACAGATCTGCAGTTCAATAAATCACCTGAGAATCTGGTGCACTCTGAGGAAGAGGGCACTCTCGAGTGCGTTCCACCTTAGGCATTTCTTTAAAGCAAAAAAGCTGTAGATAATTAAGAAAAAACATGCTGCCACCATTCTGAAAAGCAAGCACAAGTGTTCAGTTCACTTTTATGTATCCTAAGGAGAATTCTGGAGCTAAATATGAAATCAGTATGATTTTAAAAAATTATCTCATACTGATCCAGTGTAATGCCAATAAAATAACCCTTAGCTGAAGCAGTCAATTTGTTTTGCCATTGCTATCTCACATTGCTGTTTATTTCTCAGAATTTTATTGCTGATATTTCTTTGGGGATTTTTGTTCACTTTATGTTTGAGCTGTGGAAAGTACTGAAATATGGGGCCCAAAAGCCATTCCAGTTGAAATGGAAAGGATCTTGGTGTGTGTCCATTAAAAGATCTTTCAAGATTCATGAGGCATAAAACAAACCACAAGTACTAATCTAGGTCCATCCAACAGACTCAATTACAAACAAATCTGTCCTGTTGAGTGAAGAGAGTTGCTGTGCATTATAATGAGCTGTTTCTTAGAAAGAGTAAAAACATGGAAAAATAAGAAATGAGTAATCGGTATTTAGCCCAAACAGAAAAACAGTACCGTACTGAAAGAGTAGGTAAAAAATATCAAGTCGGCAATCAGACAAAAAAGCTGAAACATTTTACAGGAAAAAAGTAGCTCAAAAACAATGACATTTGTCCGTCTAGGAGATACATATTAACCAAATCTGAGTTCCGTATATATTGTCAAAGCATAATCACCTACCAAACTAAACAGTTCGGTGTCACTGGTTTTACTAGGCTCATTCTGAACAATAGTGTTTCAAGCAATGCTGGCATTTGGAGAGTCAGTGATGGTATCTGAAATGCAGCACAGGTATAATCCATGAAGTATCCTGCAGTCTTGACCCCCAGTTATGTTAATCCTCCCCCTGCCGATTCTACCAGATTTTCTTTCAAGAGGAAATAGACTGTAGGGGATAGACTCTGATATCTGAGTCTTGTCACAGCATGCATTCAGGAAATGTCCTGGACCCCACAGATTCGCCAAATCCAATGTACAGTGGAGAATGAACGTTATGAAGCTGATCTGTATCATACCTACAAATCTTTTCAATGGTGGGCACTGTAAGGATGATACAGAGTTCCTCAGACCTTTTTTTCTTTCTTAGTGTAATGTTTGTTGTGTTTGAAGACTCTTGAAATTGTATTTTCCCAAGGCAGTTCACAGAAATGTGGCCCCATTATTTCAGTATCACTGTTTCTAGTAAGACACTAATATTTCTGCTAAATGTGATGAAATTCTGCCCTCACAGTGGAAGTGTTTTGTTTTCCTATACATCAGGTTTCATCTCAGATCATGGGTTGTAATAGCATTTCATGTTTTTAGTTTGTAGGGAAAACAATAAAGATACTACCTAGGTGATGTAAACCTAGACAGCACAGCAAGGACAGCACAGAGGCCCCATACACCTTGCAGCAGTTGCAGTTTCTCTGTAACAATCCCAGAGAGGAGAAACAGGAGAAACTTTTTCAGATGAGAGTGCATATTCTTGTCCTCTTTTAACCACTTGTCTGGCAAGTGTGAGGGAACCAAACTCATTTATGTCTACTGACTTTGAGTACATATGTGCATGTTCTGTTGCTTGGTCAACAGACACAATCACAGTAAGCACAACTTATACACACTAAAAATATTAAGTATGGAACCATGCTGGGAATGCAAAAAGAAGGAATGTTCCTGACTTGAGCAAGAGACCAGAAAGCTACTTTCAGCAGACCTTTCCTTGGGGGTTCATTGTACACTTCTTTCCTTCATTTAGACAGCTTAAAGCTAAAAGTACTGTAACTTGCAAGTCTGGTAGCAGCAGGGTTTTTTCCTACCAGCTTCTGCAGTGACACCGGAAACTCATGACTCCATCTAAACTCTACTGAGCTGTCACAAGCATGTTCTCTGGAGGAGGTGACCAGTCCCTGCTGAAGCCTACAGCAGAGTCAAGAGCAGCTGACAATAAACTAACAAGTGCACTCAGAAGAGTGTATTCCTTTTCCCCAGGACTTTCATTCTGGGACAAAGTAAAACCTACAGCTCCTAGATAACTCACATCACTATAGACTCTTTCATCATTTACTTTTCTGGCCTCTTTTAGTGCTTTTTATCCCTGTTTCTGGCCCAGAAAACTTGTCTTGTTAGGCACAAATGAAAATCTCACAAATGCTGCATACATGCCATGCAGTTTCATGCAGATAAATTGCACTATATTTAATTCCAAAGCTTTTACAACTGACTGCTATTTGTTAGTGTCTACATATGGATACGCGTCCCAGCTTGAACTGCTTAAAACCATCTCCTAAGCACAGGATTTTTTGCCGACCATCAGCATACAACTAGCATTTTTCTTCTTATGCAGTACAGTTTCCTATAATCAATTTACAAGTGAAATACTTTATATACATATCCAAATTAATTCTTCCTCAAGATTGGTCTTCAGATTCCACCATATGATTGCCAAAAGTTGTTCTGCTCACTATCATTTTCTACTTGCTAATTAATTACAGAAAGTCACAAGAAATACCAACTAAGTATTTTTGGGGGGCTTAATGAATGAGTCTATTAATTTAAGAAGATTTAACAATTATGCATTCCCTAATATTGATTTCGACTAAATCCTATATGGAAATTAAGGAGATTGATAATAAAACTTTTTATTCAGTTCCACTACAATATATCTAATGAATAAATTGGCTGCATGCACATCCTTAGAGCTAGATTCATTTAGCAGTAAATGGTGCAACACAAAGAAGCGCATTATAATTGAAACTTAGGAGGGTGAAAAGCAGATGTAGGCTGAACCCAGTAATATGATCAAGCAAAATGTAGAAAGGAAATTTTATATGGTGTAGGTTTTTTCCTCTGGCAGTCAAAGAATTTCCTTTTCAAATTTCTTTTCTTACTTTTTTGTAGCCAGATGCTACTTATTGAGTTCCTCAGCCTGTTGTTTCACAACAAAAAGAATCTCAGGTACAAAGCAGCACACCCTGAGCTGAATCCTGTTTGGTTAAAAAAAAATCATGGAATTAATTTTGATAGTTGCTGCCAACACGTTTTTTCCACTCCAGATTGTTTATTACTATTTCAGAGCCACAAAATAGTGGATGTTTACCATTAATGCAGAATATACATCATGGTCCTAAGAGAAAGGAAGTAGTATATGGAAAAAAGGACTGAAAACAGGGAAGATCGAATGTTCAGCCTCCATCTTCCAGAATGAAAGCTATAATTGGTTCATCTAAGGCTCCTACCTGTAGTCATTTAACTTCAAATGTAACAATGCAGTCCATTCAGAGTGGTCAGCACCAAAAATCTCTCATAGCCCCATTGTAAATCATTCTATTCATTGCTTGATAAACCTCACACACCTGAGCAATCTTTGAGGATAGAGTTGAAACACTAAATTGTCTTAGCATTTTCTTTCCTCAAGAGCAGAAAACAATTTTTTAAATTTTTGAGTAGCTTCTGAACCTTCAGTCAACAGATCTTTTTCTGTGGAATTTTCTTTCTTTTTGACTCGCAATTCTTAAGTGTCTGTTACCTCTTGACTGCACACAGGAAGTACAGTTCAAATATCTAGCAGAAAAGATACTAAGAACACAATTTTAAAACCCGTATAAACTGATCCATTGAAGACTCCCACTGTTTTTAATAAAATTTTGATCAAGCAATGTGATTATTCAAATTAGCTTCTTAATTGTACTGTACAATGCATCCTAATTTCCTTCATTACATTACAATTAATCTCTTCTTGCCCAAGGGAAAATACATATATAAGTGAGTCTTCAGTCTTTTTAAACTGATGCCTGCAGAAACAAAATATTGTCAACATCAGAATCAGACATCAAATGCCAGAAGTGCATAAAAATGAAATATTGATTCCCAAATTATTCATTTCCATTATTTTTTTACTTATGATTACATCATTATTAATAGAACAAGTAATAAAAAAACTCTTTTGACAGTAATTCATTTAATGTTAATAATAAAGATTCCAATAATAGTAAATTCATAAGGACCATGTCAAAACAACTCACTATGATTTGACGGTGCATATATAAAGATCACTACATGTTAATGATTTGATTCTCAACAGTCACTTTTTGAAGTAAGGAAATATTACTGCCATTGTAAAAACAGCAGAAAGAAAGTAGGTTAATTTCTGGACTACAGAGCACAGCGAGTGATAGAGCCAAAATGAGAACTTTGAGTATTTTATAAGCTATCCCTAGGCTTTCAACGTATAGCCACTTAGATATATCTTTCATCATTTAATAGGCTTTACCTTTTTCAGCCCCATATCACAATCACATGTGTAGAGTTGCATCTCACATAATTTACTAAATAAATACACTATAGTCTAAAATCAAGTAAACAGAAAACTGCCACCTTAAATAAAATCTGACATGTACATTAGCATGAAAGCCTTCAGCAGCAAATTATGTATGAGATGTGGAGACAATAGTGACAGACACTTCCCTATAAAGTCACTCTACTTGTCCCTTGCTTTACATCTTTGCTCCTTTCAGACTCATTGTCATGAAAGTAGAGGCATAGATAGAGATCCAAGATCAACAGGAAAAAGAAGCAGCACAAAGGAAATGGAAACTGCTAAGTGTGGCTGCTAAGAAAGCAGGCTAGAAAAGATGAAAGACCAGGGTCCCTGTCATGGGGGACATGGAAAAACCACAAAATCAGTCTTTGAACAAGCAGCCTTGTGTTCACACACACACACACACGTACTTTATCCTCAGTCTCCCTCTTCCGCAACTGCAGGTCTCTCAGGGTGTGAGGAGGAGAAATAAGTAATTCTCTTACAGTGGTTGCAGTTATTTTAAAAGGCCTCTCTTGTACATTTAGTCTTGCATTTGCATACACATATACCATGTACTGCTGCTCAGTCTCACATTTTCTGCAGATAAGATATGAATATACAGTAATTCTGGGGATAGTTATTTTGGTGTGACGAAGTCAGAGAAGTGAGAGAAAGCTGACAGACTTTTATTTCTGATATACCTGAGTGTAGAAATCTCAGAAGAGAAATTTTGGTGTTCTTCTAAGTAGCTGAACAGCTAACAGGTTGGGTAATCTCTGCTCCCTCTGTTCTTTGTATACCTGATCTAAGACAGGATCCATATGCAGTTCTTGGAGCAGGGAATGAATGTGGCTTGCCTTTGGTGCCAAGGAATGCTTCATTAACCATCCACAGGATTAAGGTCCCTCTCTCTATTTCTCAGGTTCCACAAATTCTGTGTCACTTTCTGTGCAGAAATTGGCTTAAAGCAGTAGAAGGAATCTGTAGACTTGCTTTCCTAGAGGTTACAGCATAATCTTGCAGCTGAGACACTCTGCTCCTCAAGCCAAGAATATATATTCCTCAATTTCTTGCTTAAAGTTTTGTTTATCAGGGCGTGCATAATCCAATTCACGGTCCATTAGTCAGATCTGGCCCATGGCAGTCTTGCGCCCAGCTATTTAATTGACAGCTATGAAGCGTGGCTGCTCAGATAGTGAATTGTTCCTATATGACTGGATAATCTGTCTCCCTTGGTGAAGAAGATCTGCACTCCCTCAGAGACAGACCTACTGCTGTGCCACATCCAAGGAAGATGAAGCAGACACCAGCAGACATATGTCTTCTCATGACTACTCACATAAAACCTGAACTGCCACTCCCTTGGGCTTCAAGAGAACTGTGCAAAAAGCTGTTCCTCCACAAACCCCCTTCAGATGAGGGCTCTGTGCTGTGAATCCTGAGTAGGAGGAAGTGTTCAGGCTAGTTGCATGTGCAGAGTTGGAGACAGTCTCTGTTGAAGCACTTTGGCTCTGTGTACAGACAGCGGTGAGAGCTGGCACCTCTGAAATGAATTTCCTGAGAGGATTTGACACAGCATTTCATTGCCAAAGCAGCAGTGAGTCCTGGTTCAGTATGTCACATACAACTAAAATAGATTACAGCTGTGGAAAAGACAATTCATTTAGGAATTGAAGAACTCTGTTTTATCATGAATAATTGAACTAATGAATAAGTAATCTTAAATAAGGTCCGATCAGAGGAAGGAATTTTTAACTTAGTTTCTTAGAAAGAACCTATCCAGAAGTCAGGCATTCTACACAGCCAAACGTGCACCAGTTCAATTACAAAGGTGGTATTGTAACACATTTAATAATAAACATTAATCATCTCTCACTGAGAACCATTATTTTTTTCTTCTTCCAGGATGCCTGCTCTCCAAAAGTACTAGTTTAAAAACTAGTTAGCAGAATCAATCTTTAGTGTCAATAGGCTTTCATTATCCTATGGAAAATTATTGCAAAAGCAATTTTATCAATCCCTTAGCAACACTTTTGCAAATATCAAATTAACAGTGATGAGGATGTCTGACTGATATTGTCCTGTTTCATCAGCGATGCTGGACAGGAAGGCAGCACTATGATATAAAGACAGCATGGATGCTGTGCATGAGGTCTTTGAACTTTGTGGCTCCACAAAATCTTTTTATCAACAGACAGGGCAGTGATAAGAACTAACATTTCCTTTTGGAAAGACTTAACTTTTCTTTCTACTAGCATGATAGAGAAATAACGTGGATTTAAACATCAACCGTGCTCACCTTTAAGTTAATTTTTCACAGGATCTTCCACTGCTGAAGAAAGACAGCTGTCTTTTATTTGTTCATACACAAAGAATGTATTTCTTTAGTTTTACTAAAGATCCAGAAACACAGGTGTAGTCTTTCCTCCCCAGGGACAGCCAGTTGCCTTTGGCTAAGGCAGTCTCCCAGAAAATGCTGGTTTCAATCATGTTAGGTGAAGTAGGGCATCGTATCTGGGACTCTCACTTAGTGAAAACTTCCTAAGTATATGAGTCACTGGAGTGTTGTACAGAAAGGGAAGCAACAGCAGGAAAAAGCCATTGCCAACTCTTTTTGTGGAGTCTACTGCAGTGGGTATATGACTAATGTTCCAAAGTATGAAACTGGGACTGAATCTCTCTGGAGAACATGCAGAATCTGTCGAGTTTTTTAATCCTGAGTGGGCTTAGCTATTAGGTTGTGTCAGAACTGCCTGCTCCTGACTGTGTTCCTTTTTGGCACATTTTCCATACTTTTGGTGCTTCATCACAGCTCTGTGAGTTCCATTAAGTATTTGAATATCCCAGAGAGGATATTCAACATACATGTGATTGATTGTGAGAATGGTTTCTAATACTGCTAATGCAGAGTCTGGAGCAAGTTGCCTCAGGACATAGTCTTTAATTTAGGTATTAGCAAAATAAGATAGTAATTTGCAATTAACTATTCCACAAGCTTATTATACGACTTACTTAGTTAATATTTATAAGGCAGACTTTGAAAATTAAAATGCTACATACACTGAGTATTGTACAGCCTGGAAAAATGTTAGACTGTTTAATTTGGATGGAATGCATCTAACACAATGAAACCATAAGTCTTGGCCAGCATGCAAGAGACCCTTTGCCGTCTTTCATTTGATATGCAAACACTGGATTAAGTTTCCTTTACTTTGGCCAAACCAGCACTCTCAGGAATCATACCATGTCTCTCCCACAGCTGTAAAATGTTCTTCTTCTTACAGAAGAATATCAGGTGGATTATGGTAGTAAGATGCCAATACCTGGAAATATTTTAGGTGTACTGTGGGAGCAAGAGTCTGTTCAGTTTGTTAACTGCAGAAAACTGAGAAACAAAAATGATGTAGGGTACAGACTTGCAGATAAACCCTTGAGATGGTAGTGGAGAACTTCATTTTGCCATCCATGAAGAACCTAAACCTTACGATTCTCTACAGCAAAAGCAACATACTTATCCCAGGTAATAAACTGAGTTGAACTCCTGATACATGTAATTAGTCATACAAGAATATTGGTGACATAAAAGCAAAAAGAGTGAGACAAATTTTACAAACACACCATATACAGACTTAGCTTGCTTATATCCCTAGCTTGCTTTATATTTTGGGGGTCTTTTCTTTTCTTTTCTTTTCTTTTCTTTTCTTTTCTTTTCTTTTCTTTTCTTTTCTTTTCTTTTCTTTTCTTTTCTTTTCTTTTCTTTTCTTTTCTTTTCTTTTCTTTTCTTTTCTTTTCTTTTCTTTTCTTTTCTTTTCTTTTCTTTTCT
>WEIV01001701.1:1990-19636 GCA_013390005.1 Calyptomena viridis
CTTTTCTTTCTGAAAACAAAAAATCAACAACCAGGGAGCAAATCTAGACAAAGCATTCAGGAGTTGAAAACTAAACAAAAGTAAGTGGGGAGAAAAGCTAGCAGAAGTTTTACACTGACTGTGAGTCTGATCTCAGGGGTCAATGGGTCAATTAGGAAATAATGCTATATTTGTTGCAAGTAACTTAGCCAGTGTCATGTACAGATTATAGTTTAACACAAATGACTTAAAATACATTGCCACACATGGTAAAACAGACAAACCCAACAAAAGAACCAAACAATACACCAACCAAAAAAAAAAAATCACTCAACTTTAATTACCTGTAAAAACAAAAATGGTAAGAATAGCAAAACTCATTCCTAAGTGTATTATGTGTAGACAGTCAACTGATATCATGTTGGGGGAAGTGGGATTGTATCCAGCATTGTTAATATCTAAAAATGCTGACTTTCTACAGACACAAGTATTGTCCAAGTTGCTGCTAGAGAGAAACACTCATACATATTATTCTGTTCTTGCATGTAAATTTTGACTTGTTAATAGTCAGAATTTTTACTTCAAACTAACTTGAGAGTAATTTAAGACTAAGGGAATATTACTTTCTGTCTAAAGAAAAAAAAGTGCAGCATTCAAATCTGGTAAAGGCCTTAAGGTCAACATTTTACCTTGTTCCACAAACTAGCAAGCATGTTATGGACACTCTCAAAGACAGCTTCTGAATCTGGCCATACAACTGTTTATATTGCAGTTAGTCACTGAGACATAGTGAGCAATATGTCAAAGTAATTTGTGAAAAGTCGTACAATCACAGGTGCCCTTGGTCTTTCCCAAGAATCAGTCTAAACCACGCAGCTGAACCTGAAATTTCAGACAGAAGCACAAGTAAGGACTTATTGTCTTTTTAACAATGAAAGAAGAAATGTGACTCTAGGTTAAATATTGTGTAGGTGGAAGAATTTTCCGGACCATGTAATGGGTGGCGTTATTGACTCTATCTTTCAGGAGTGCCATGGTGGGGAAGAAGATAAATTTGAATACTTCACAGAGCATAGCATGCAAAGTATCCATAGCTTTATTTAAGCCAAGACTATTGAGAAGCATATANTTTAAAAGTTGTAAATATTATCCTGTGTTTTAGTAGTAATAAACAAAAGATTTTCAGTAAAATATTCAGGCACACTTATCTTGAAGGTTAGTTATCTGTAGCAGGGGAGGGAAGATAAGTTGGCAAACAGTACCATCTCCTTCCAAACCTGCACCATTCAAGTGTGACACCATCACAAATACACTCTTCAGTTTAACACAGGCATAATAATGACAGGGCTTCAAGAATGAATGGTTTGAGACTGACTTAACCAAAAGTGAAATAATGTGCAATATGCCTGTCACAGATATTATGTCAGCATAATTAAGTTGGAAAATGTAATTAGTCTAGCATCTCAAGTAAATTTGTGTGAATAATTTTAATTTACACCTGTCCAATTTCAGTGTAACAACATCCTCCTAAATAGGGATGGTAAACGATTTGCCCTTCACATTGGTTTAAAGGTCTTTACAAGGTGATGTCAGTGGAAAATTAGTTGCACGGATTTACTTCAGTATTCTTTCATGATGCTGCTAATTCAACTCTTACAGGTATGATTCATCTGAATATTTGTGAAAAGCAAATCTAAAGGCAGGACTGGGATGAAGACCTTGAAATTTAAATACTTAAAATGTTTAAAATTTAAGTGCCTTTCATCAGGCACATCAAGTAAGTATGTTAACTCCTTACACAATTAAGGACAAAATAGTTGGTTGAGATGGACAGAAATGGAGACATATGATGTTTTATATGTATTCACTATGGTAGAGGCAGGCTGTAAAAAATTATGACATTCATATTTTTTTAATATACTTTATTTCCAGCTATGCAAAGAGAAGATTTCCTAATTAATTTGCTGGCATATGAAGGCTATTTGTTCCAATGTTCTTCTTTCTGAGAGACTGCAATTTTGCTGTCTGTTGAGAAAGGACATGAAGTTCAATTTTATTATCTTTCATTATCTTTCAGATCCCTTATGCGTTATAGCTCATGTGTTGTTACTTCTGGAACAGAAAGCAATATATAATTACTGACCATTAAATCTTTAAAAAGCAAGTCAAACCAATATCTTAAAAGAAAACCAACAAACCAAACCAGAACAAGTAAGACTATGAGAGTTAAGTTGGGTATGTTTAGTCCTCACAAAAACAATCAGTCTCAAGCTTCTCAGGAAGGTGCCCGTTACTCAGTATACAGAGCCAAGGTAAAGAAAAGCAAATCTTCCCACCTATTGAAGCATAGCATGGAGTTGGAGCATTCAGCTTCCAAGAAAAACCTTGATAATAATTTAGGGCAACACCCCATCTGCACTGAATTCAGCATTCTCAGTCTTTTCAAACTTGCCATGCAGATAGATAGTACAGTTCAGCATATTGAGCTTGGGGTTTTTTTAGGTGAGATTGAGTGTGAATATATAAAAATAAAACTGAAAACTCTGAAATAACAATCAACACAGTTCTGCTTTTCTGCAGACAAAATAAACTTTGGGTGTCAGTTTCCACATTTCAGAACAAATTTTAGTTGCACTCATATAATTTCCAGTATTCCCGAGGACATTACTGCTTTAGCATTTTATTTATATGATCTGTTATATTTACAAACCTTCTAACTTCTTGTACTTAGTGCCTCTCAACTGTACACTCCTCTTTTGACTGATGAGTCATTCAGGTTTGTACTCATACATACACACATAAGTGTGTATGCATGTCAGGAACCCAAGTAGTACCAGCCAAGTAGCCAAAGTCTCTGCCCAACTGTCCTTACAATTTCTAAGGTAAACCCATTTTAACTGTTTACAGCGGGACTCCAGCTAACTCTGAACAGAAGCATGCTTGAAGCTCAGCTGCTGAATAGTGTAGGTGAGGCTTTGAAATGAATTTGAAGCACCTTCAGCTTGCACTTGGTTGGATGTACGGCAGGTCTGGTGTGAAATTTATGTTCAGGCTTGTGCTTAGAAATAAAGTGCAATATATTCACTGCAGGACAATTTAGTAGTTTTAAACTGCATGTTTTCCTTCATAGTTATTCTTCTTCTCATCTTCTTTTTTATGTTATATTTTTTTGTTCATAATGATAAACTAGTAAGCTCTTCTGAAAGTTAATCCCCTGTTAGCTTTGTAGCTTCAATGCTAATCTCTTGTTAGCTTTCCTGCTTGTATTCCTGGAGCTGATTTGCATTTCCTAATCCAGAGCTGAATCTCTTTGCTCTGGGTACTTACATTTGTATAGATACGTATTAAATAATTAGCTGAAGGATCCTCCCCATAGAACTTAACAGAGATTGACAAGATTTTATATAAACTGGTGTTTAAATGGGTTTCAAGCCAAGTATTATTTTATTTCTGATTTATTTATTCATCTGGGAACAGACAAACCATATGTTTATGATTTTTAAAATTAACTCTCAGCTTTATTTCTACCATAACGTTTTTAAGAAGCTTGCTTCAGTGCTTGTGAAAGGCTTGCAGCAAAATCATCAGACTTTTGCAATTGTAGACACTAAACTGTAAGACTGAACTTGTGAGAATCTTCCTTTCCCTGGGATCCTTTGGAGCCCCAATCACCTGTCTTTGTTGTACTGTAGACATTCATGCACCCAGAAAAATGGATATGACCACTGCACTTGCCCCCTTGTGTAGCTAAACCAGGAGTGCCCAAGATGTCCAGGATTTCCATTTCCTATGCTTAACTTGCCAGTGACTGTGACAGTAGGAATTTGGTTTTATTAGGAACACTGTATCAATTTTAAAAGTCAGATAAAATTTGTTTTTCCAAATATGTATTTTGTTTCTGAGAATTTTGGCAGCATAACTCTTGGTCATGTACTCTACAAGATAAATTACACACATTTTTATCATGATATATTTAGCATAGGTTCACAGAACATAAGAATGGCTGTACTTGGAGTATGTAGCCTGATATCTGATCTTGAAGAATGAGCAGCAGTAGATGAACAGGAAAGAGTAGAAATGGGCTACAAATGGTATTTAAAGCTTCCTTGAGACTGTCATACTCTAATTTGAGTTAATTATTAGGAGAACTGGTCATTGTCTACTTGACTTTTCCATTACTCTCCTGAAGATTAAGAAGCCCAGTTCTCTGTATGGAAGTTCTTTCATATCTTTGATCATTCTGGTTGCTGTTCTGTTGAAGCTTTTTAATCTCTTTTCTATCCTTTGGGAGTACCTTTTCAGTACTACATTTTCATTTCTGATTTAGGACACTCCAAGATGAACAGCAAATCAAAGTGTCATCAAGCTTTTGTAAACAAATATGAAAAATGTTCCTTATACTATAGTTCTTAATTTTACCTATATTGTGGATTTACCAATTTTTAACACAACATTGTTGCTAGTCACATTTCATTTCAAACAAGAGCTACAAAACAATCACTCCATATTCTCATTTGTAACTGTATGTAATGAATGATTATAATCTACATATTATAAAAACATAAATTTAAATAAATGCAGTCAGACAAGATGTTACTTCCACCAACTGGCTTCCTAAAATGGACATATTTATAGACACATCTGACTGTAAATAAGTGTATTAAAACTAAGTAAACTCCCCTTAGCTGGAACTTACACTCCAAGGTATCTCCATAAGATACGTAAGAGTCCATGTCAGGCAGAACACCATGGCACAGGACACAAGATTGAACAGGTTGAATTGACTACCAGGACTAGAAATTGCCATAACCCTTGAAATTATTTTATGTACAACAGAAATCTTACCAAGTATAGTAACAACCCATTTGTCGATATCTTTGCGAAGGCAAACTTCGGTGCATGCCCTGCCTTGTAACCCAGCTATGACAGGCTGGTGGAATTTTCTTGGGTGTTAACCTGCCATCACAGTCTGCTAACAGAAGAAAGGAAACCATCAAACTAATCCTATATGTCCCGTTCTACTTTCCAGTATCTCTTTCCAAGTATAATATTTGATTTCACTAGCTTGATTTTTTACTGTAATAAATTTACTTAACTTCTACACCAGAGGATTCAAGATACTGTCAGTGATTTCAGAGAGTTGAGAAGTCACAGGAATTTCACTCCCTAGAAAGTGGCAGGTCTAATTGGTGAGACTGGTCTATCCTCACATGCTCAGCACAAGGTCAAAATTCCCTACTGGATTGTCAAGGCTCCAAAGGCCAACTGTAAGCTGGTATCATGGAGGACTATTTAGGGAGAAGTCCCTTTGAAGGGAAACCGTTATTTGAAGTCTTCTTGCTCTGCAGCAGAACAATGAGGTTATTGGTGGAACATTTGGCAGACTACTTGAAGAAAATAACAACTTAGGTCATGACCTAACATGAAGTTTAGCATGTTCAAGTGCTAGGTGGACTTCTACATAGAAAAGCTGGTCAGCATTCTTTCTGATGCTCATTATGTAATGAAGTGACACCAGTGAGTAATGTTGTCAGATTGTCACAAGGTTTTTTTGTTTTAATTATGTTTTCTTCTTTTTTCTCCCACAAAATGCTTCAGTTTGCCTGGTTATTTATATCATTAATATATACTTTGCATTATAATATGCTATATTAGTGTATTCTTTATCTTTTAGAAAATAAATAATATTTCTATAAACATTATATATTCTCATTTACTATAGATTAATATATACTTTTTTTGCTATTCCACTAATATATACTTGCATGGCCAATGAACATTCCTGAATGTTCATTTTTATCCGTGGTTGTATGCACAGCCACGTGTGCTGGCCTGTCAGCAGCTGCAATTAGTTAGACTAGGGAAATTGCAATGGTGCAGTCAGAGGTCACGTCTTATAATACAAATAGTGACTCCTCATAAATTAAACTGTAAGTGGTGCTAGCAGAAATGCTATCGTTCTCTAAAGAATTTTTGTCTGAACAAACCTTTATTCCATTAAATTTATCCAGAAGGAAGTAATGCCTCCTTCCATGAAACTACAACAAAGACATGACCATTCACATATGCCCTATCATAAGTTTGGAATGTAATTTATCCATTTAGTATGCTCATATTATGTTGTTTTCTTACTTTGTCGCATTGACTGCACACATATACCCAAAGGTTTTTTTCAAAGTCCTGACATGACAATGTTGTGGAGACTCCTCTAGGACAGTGCTGCACTGAGACCCTGTGATACACAGTGCTCACAGCTGTAAAGTCAAATTAGCTCAGGTGTCCTTAGATCCAATGCAGAAATGGTTGGCTTGTATTGGCTTTGCATGGAAAGGTTTTGGTAGCAGGGGAGACTACATGGGTGACTTCTGTGATAAGCTGTCAGAAGCTTCTGTATGTCTGACAGAGCCAATTTCAGCTGGCTCCAGGATGGACCTGCCACTGGCCAAGGCCAAGCCCATCAATGGCAGTGGTAGCACCTCTGGGATAATGCATTTAAGAAGGGGGAAATGTGACTGCACAAGAGCAACTTCAACCCAAGAAGAGAAGTGTGAGAATATGTAGCAGAGGCAGCCCTGCAGACAGTCAGTGAAGAAGGAGGGGGAGCAGGTGCTCCAGGTACTGGAGCAGAGATTTCCCTGTAGCTCGTGGTGAGCCAGACTGAGGCCCATGGAGCTCCAAGACGGAGCAGATATTCACCTGCAGCCCCTGGAGGATGCCCAAAGAAGGCTGTAACCCTTTAGGAAGTCTGTGCTGGAGCAGGATCCTGGAAGGACCTGTGGAGAGAAGAGCCTGTTCTGGAGCAAGTTTTCTGGCAGGACTTGTGACCCCATGGGAGGGATCCATGCTGCAGCAGTTGGTGAAGAACTCCAGCCTTCAGTGGGAAGGACTCACTCTGGAGATGTTGTTGAAAGACTGTCTCTGTGGTTGGGACCCCACACTAGAGCAGGGGAAGCATGTGAGGACTCCTATCCTGAGAAGGAAGGAGCAGCAGAGATGACATGTGGTGAAATGACCACAGCCCCCATTTCTCATCCTTCTGTGATGCTGGGGGGAAGAGGCAGAGAATTTGTGAGTTGAAGTTGAGCCTGGGAAGAGGGGAAGAGTAGGGGGGAGATATCTTTAAGACTTAGGGTTTTTCCTCATTATCCTACTCTGATTTGATGGGTAATAAATTAAACTAATTTCCCTAAGCTGAGTCTGTTTTGCGTATAATGGGAACTGGTGAATGATCTCTCCCTGCACTGATCTCAACCGGGAGAGGAGGGTAGTGACAAAGTGGCTTTGGTAAGCACCTGGCGTCCAGCCAGGGCAACGCACCAGTTTTCAAATGTTTGACATCTGCAGTCTGTTCTTACACTACAACACTCACTTGGCTCTCATAAGTGTCTTTTCAAAGAAAATTGACTAGAAATGTCAACAAATATTAACACACCTAATGATGCAGGAGATAGTAACAGTACAGTAACATAGAGAGAAAATTAGTTTATTGGACTAGTTATAAATTTCAATTTTTATATTTCTATGTGTACTAGAAAATATACTACTGAGGGAGAATATGATTTGTAGTGATTAGATTAATTAAATTGCTGGGATTAATTTTTCAAGAAATTTTATCTTTTTCATGCTTATATAACCCTAAGTTGTGACTAAGCCATCATATTAATACAGAGCTAGAGAGCACTTGCATTTCATATTTTTGAATATGTTCTAATTGGGAGAGATGGTTCAATCTAAGATTCCCATTAAAGCGCTTAATAAAGAGTAATTTTTTTTCATTTGCCATAATAATGGTAACACAAACATGACATGACAGTTACTTTAAGTTCAGTCAAGAAATGAGGAATTAGTTGTTTGTTTAAAAATTAAATTTAACCCCTTGCTTATATAGCAGAAAGTTATTGCAATACTATTCTGCAGTGTTGTATTTTTGCTGATTAATTTGTTTCACATTGTATGGAGATGCATTTACCTACCGACATGAGATTCATTGTCCGCCTTTTAATTTAATTGTTAAAAAATGATGGAGGATACCTGCTTGTAAGGATACTGACTATATTTTGTTTATTTCAGTCCGCTTCTAAAATCTTAGATGTAAAAATTAGTTTGAAGCCTATGAACATTTAAAGAACATCTTTTTGGGGTTTTAATCCCAACACATCTTTTCTGCAGTTAGACTTTTCTTTTTATACTCTATTTCAATGCTAAATATTTATGCAAATCTTAATCTAACTTTATATAGGCAAAAATAAACAGTGCAGTTATTTTGATACCAGACATATGTTCTCAGACATATTTGTTTGATTTGAATACTTTTATCTATTGATATAATTCATTCAAGTACTTTTATCTATTGATATAATTTAAACGATCACAGTGTAAATGGTAAATATGGAACATATTAGTTTTGTCTGTGCTACTTTTATCATGAACAGAGAGCTCAAGAACTTAAGCATGCTGATTGTGTAGGAATGGTGATCACACACAGATCATCTCAAGCCTTTCTGTCTTACTGCTCTCTACAAGTACTGAAGGGTTGTTGTGGCCAGGTCGGGGGCAATCTCTTCTCCAAAGTAAAAAGCAACAGGACAAAAGAAAATGGCCTCAAGTTGCACCAGTGGAGGTTTAAATGGGATATTAGGCAAAATTTCTTCACTGAAAGGTTGTCAAGCACTGGAACAGGCTGCCCAGGGGGAAGTGCTTGAGTACCATTCCTGTAATTATTTAAAAGATGTGTAAATGTGGCACTTATGGACATGGTTCAGTGTGGGTTTAGCTGTACTAGGTTCAGGTTGGACCCTATGATCTTAAAGGTATTTTGCCACCTTAATGTTTCGACGATTCTGTAATTACTTGATTGACTGAGTTTTGGGAAATGAATAAGTTGAAGTTGTTCCTTCCCGCAGTTCTGTTTGTTCCTGATCATTTGAATAAAGTTTGGTTTATTACTGATTCCGTCCTCCAGATCCCATCTACGCCAGAGTACATATAAACTTCGATTGCTTGGTAAGAAACGCCTATGCAATACTTAGTGAACAAACATATCTAAGAAGTTTTGTAGACTGAGGCAAATTTTAGGAAATTATGATTACAAACTGAGTGAAACAAAACAAGTCCAACATCTCTTGCTTGATCAACACTTTTTACTTGTTTCTGATTACACTTGTGTCAAGAGCAATCTGTTTTGACATATTTCAGACAGCTTTTCTAAATACAATCAAGCAAGTAATTTTGCTTTCCATAAATGTCCTTGAGCTGAAAGTCATCATTTCAGCTTTACTATTGGCTTTTTCTTAAGCTGCAGATTTTGTCACGGCTTGAAGTTTAAAAGCTTTGAAAATAAAACTTGGAATATCCATTAATGAAACAACACAAAACTCAAGGCAACCCACTGTAGTACAATATCACACATATTTTAAATGCAATAAGTACTTCTAAAAACATGCTTTCAAACATGTGAAAGACACCACTGAATTTCACTTGGCCACTCCGGAAACAATTTGCAAACTTGGACTACAAATTTGTAATTAAAATACAAGTCTTTACTGTAAGATAAGTTAGATCTCACATTAATCTTGTGAATAATTAGCTTTTCTACATTACTCTGGTTTTAACCGTGTTTCATGAAGTGAAAGTACTATGTGTAGAAAAATGTTTTGGTCTCACTACTTGCTCTAGAGAAGCAGTAGTACTCTTCTAACTCAATTTTATGTCTCTTTGCTTATGCATAGAAGAAATGTGTTAGAGAACCACCACATGGCTACTCTGTGACAACGAGAGGTCATATTATATGATTTACTAACATAACCCGTAGGTCACATATAATTGCTGTTTTTCTATCCTGTTCTCTAAAATTATTCGGTTTTTTCTTTTTGTCTTTCATTTACTATTAGAACATGGTACCCAAGTTTAATAAATGAATATAGATGATATTATTTTAATAAACGGGTACAGAATGGAGCTGCAGAAGGACATGGATTTCCTCCCATTTTGTGAAGCTGATTCTATCAGTGGCAGCAGCTCTAATGAAGCTCACAAAACTAAGACACCATTAGCTATCACATCTGGCAAACTTTAATTATGCAAGCATTTGAACTCTGCTTTGGCAATGTTCTTACGGTAATAGGATCAGGTATTGGGTCATAGCACCATGGGTAACAGCTGAATCATGTAAGATATGTGTGTGTGATGTTTCAAAAAAGCTGTTTGAGATGGATGGTTCAAAGTTTTCTGTATGTAGTTAGAGAGTATATTAAAGCTGGATGGGGAAAGGGTGAGGTGAGAGGTGGTCTTTACCTGCTAATTGTGAGAGAGGTGGTGCATGATTTGCAACACTGGTCTTTGAAGCTCTGAATATACAAAATTTATGGAGGCATGTCAGTCCTCATGTTAGACAGGGCAGTACTGGTTAACCTTGTGAAGTTCAGAAGATGCAGGTTGGCAGGGGGTTTTTCTATTCTTTAAAATATCATCCCAACCCACATTAGGGAAACCGAAGGACTTCATGAAAAAGTTGTCCATTGATCCCAGGTCTTCAGAGGGCAGCAGGGGAAGCAGAGCAGCAGGGGGAAGAGAGATTGTTCTCAAACTAACTGGGCTTCTGATACTTTATTCCCTCTCTTTTCTCTCACACAGCCATATAGGTAGGCTATAAAATACATGTAAATGAAATATTAATACTTTATCTATAGGTATGGGAGAAGACTACTGTATGATAGCTTGAAAGATTTGCTCAGTGGAGAAAACCTCTTTTTCTTAGTATGAATATGAAATAGCTTTCAGTGTTCAAAGAACGCTAAAATGATTTTAGGATGATAAAAATGCTAGCGGGAGGCATTCATAGCCTGTAAACTGAGCTGCCATATCAACAGTATCATTTACTAGTCTTCCAGTTTGGAGAATCTCTTCTGCTAACTTTCAAGAGATTGACTAAGGCCTATCTCCAATGGATTTGATCAAGTGGGTGTTTTAGAAAATAAATAGGTATCAGCAGAAATCTCTGTCACATTAAATGCAAATGAGCAGACATACCAGAACTTTGAAATATGTGATCTTTCAAGAACATTAGTATTAAAAGTAATAATAGTTAGAACACTATGAAATTCACTGTCATTTTCTATCCACCATAAGTTAAAATTGCTTTCTGTGAAGAATAAATATCCACAGGAATACAAAAGAAGCCATTAAGAAAATGATAATATTTTACTTTTATTATTATAGGTCATTAAAATATTTCCATTACCTTTACTTAATCTCAGGTGTTTAAAATTATCCTCATATGTTTGATGAATAAGATAATTTACATATTTTTGTTGTTGCTTACTTTAGTAAATAAAATATTTACAACAGTTAAACTTACAATATCCTTTTCCTCTTAAAATGTCATGTGCAAAAAGGTACAATATGCATGACTATTTTTGTTATGCTGGAGAAACACACTTTAAGTTATCATGTTTTGCATTTGTCTTACTAAAACCATTTGATTTTTCTAGATCATAGGGACAGCTGTTGAAAGCTGGGACTTACTGTGTTAATTAAACTTATTGTTTTGGTTAAAACAATAATCAGCATAGAGAACTTTTTTTACAGAGCACAATCTCCTGCTTACTTGTTGAAGAACTTTGGTTTTTTGATCTCGAAGTGTTTCGTACATTGCCTATCCATCCATGGTCTAGCTGTCTCTCATAACTGAAGTCTAGGGCCCTTTAACATATTTTAATTCATTGCACACTCTCTAGAGACAATTTCACCTTTTATACTCACATAAAAAAAGTCTGAAAGTGATGAATGCTTAGAAAGGGCAATTAAAATTTTTTGTGCTATCAGCATATACCTAAGGGTATGCTTGGGTGAATGCATGTTAATTGTCTCTTAATATCATTCCTTAAGAGGTAATTTAGAATTGAAATGATGCTATTGCAGTTGACTAACTCTTCAATGGCTTATTTAAAGAGACTAACCAGTTATTTTTAGTTTCCTATGATATTCTTGTCACCTTTACTGATTAAAAATAGTTTTGACTATCCACAGTAAACTAACCAATATTCAGCGCCCTTAAACTATTTTCATTTGACTAATAAAATATAATATTTTTTCTTTCACAAAAAGTAAACAATCTGAACTGCATTTCAATAAACAGCATTTCAATACTCTATTACAATTATTATTGGAACAAATCAAACCTTATTCTGTACAATAAAATTACTCATTATTGATGCAGAAGTGATGTATGTTTGTCTTAACTTTCCTAGAGAAGAAATATCGAGCATTCTCAAAGTTGTCATTTTTATTTAAACTTCCACAGGAAGACATGTAAAAGAGATTGTTACCGAAATAGCCACCCGTGCAACTGGACTTGCCTAAAAATGTTGTCTAAAATGTTGTCTAAACAAGCTTGTATCCTCGAGTAGTGTAAAAAAATTTAACTCAAACAGAATTGGGTGACATGAATCCACCCTATATCCCCAGCAGGGACCTCTTTAACATTAGTGTCATGCCTGTTGGTGCTCAGGAAGCATTTAGAAAATGCTTTTAGGAACTTCTAGGTTGCCTTTGTATAGAGTCAGAAGCTGGACTCAATGATCCTCATGGTTCCCTTCCAACTCAGGATATTCTATACTTTATGTCAAACGCTTACTTTGATCTTGTTTCTGGAGTGAGGCATTAAAATGCATGAACAATTTCACATCCTTTTTTTATAATCAAATGCCAAACTTTGAGTTTTAATAGAGAATAGCATATCTTTTGAGAGGGGAGTGGGTTATGGTGACATTATTTTAAGACTTATAGGTGACCATTGGCATAGTTTTTAAGGTTTATTTCCTATTATTTGCCAACAATGGAAAATTTCAAAAAGCTTTTTAGCCGAGATGTTCATAAACAAGAACTGGACAGATAGCCCAAAAATCCAATATATAGCTTCATCATCCTTCCAACCAATTTCAACTTCTTAAAGACAAAATAAAATATAAATTTTAAATTAATTGGAAAATTGTACAAGTTTCCAGTTATTCCAGAGTAGTTAAAAGCTATATTCATTATTTGAAAATTATTTTGCTGTTAATTGGGGAACCGAAATATTTTTTCTGAATGTTTTTATTGTTGCTTTCCTAACTAAAACTTTTCACAATGTTGATGTACGTCTGTAACTTCTCTTCAAGGTTAAAAATATTCCTATTATATTACAGATGGTACACCGAATCTTAGTTAAAGTAATTCTAGAATAAGAGTAGCCAAAACTATCAAATCAAAGCAAGGTTTGTAACAAGGGTAAGAAACTAATATAAAATGAAAACCACTCAAAATACAGCTGTGAAGACAAAAATCTAATTATATATTTATTCATAATACTAAATTCTTTTCCTAAATTAGTCTTTAAATACTCATATGCATAGAGAATGAGAGAAGTGCACTGCATTGATACTTTCTTGATAGATAAAATCTTTGCTTATAAAATTGTATTGTATGTACTAATTTACTAGCTCTTGTTAACAAGTGTCAGGATTCCTAAACATAGGTTGTGTTTTATCAGTATAGGTGCAAAATTAGTTAAATCAGTAATGTAATCTGAGCTTTGGACCTGCTCTCAAATATAAGAACATGCATTGCTGAAGTATATTTATACACATCTCTGTGTATTTAAATCTTTAAATATAATATATACTCAGAAAATTTTTGGTTTTGCTTAGATTGCTGTTTTAGTTTTCCTGAAAATATGGACTATTCTATTTTGTATGTGAGCCTGTTTATCCAAGATAACATGGAATGTATTCATCATAATATTATGAAATTCATTTATGAACAAAGCAAAAGGAAGGTTTGCAAAACAAAAGAAATGTTTAAATGTATGGTGCTTTGGTGTAAATATAAATGATTTCATCTTGAAAAATCAATTATATATATTAATTATTTCTATAATATTATATAATATTTCTTGGCATCTTTGTTGAAGTCAGTACAATAGGATGGTAGAAAAATTTATGTCACTTGTATACATAAATAAGAAGTGCACCAAAACTATAATGAAAAATAACAAGTGAAGATGGTATGGTATTTTGTAGTTAATCTGGCTGCATAGCATTTATCTTTTATATCAGGGGAATAAAGCATGCTAATAAAATTTATTTACAACAGCAAACAGTGTATTTTGAGATATTTTTTAATCTTTTGTTTGCTTGGGGGTTTTTTTGAGGGGGGGTGTTTTTTGTTTGTTTGTTTGGTGTTTGGGTTTGAGGGGGTTTTTTTCCTCCTATGAAACAAAGGGGGTGTAATAGTTCAGTTCATAAACTGGTAAGCTTGGATGGGTGACAGGCACCTAGTTAGTTTTCGAGTAAATGAAGTCCAGAACAGGAATCAGCAACTGCTACACTACTGCCAACCATACCATAAGCAGATTGTTTTTTAATGGCATGCATCAGGACCTGTGCAATGCCAAAACCAGAGAGGTCAGTATCCTGAAAAGCACATCTATGAGAAGTAATAGTTCTACTGACGACAGCAGTTGATTAATGGCAATGTGCCTCTCTGGGAGTCAGCATCTCCCAGAAACTCTTAAGTTTTGTTTTGCACACTTCATCTTTAATAACAGAAAAAAAATACCTTAGTACACTACCCTTCAGACCTGAATTGGATGTGATGTAGCTCATTGGGAAGAGAGAGATCGATGGGGCAGGAATGAGAAAGAGCTCTCTGAAGGCTGATGGCTGAAAGCCAGAAGAGAAGATATTTTTCTCTTTGATTGTAAGAGTAAATCCATCTTTCAAAATTACAGTTTGGAATTTCTGACTTGTGACTGTTAAATGACCATATGAAAATAGTAAAGGATTGTCCTTTAAGAAACTATGCCCAAGAAGTTTGTAATATCTTCTCTTGGAAGTAGTCGTTGCTACTGCCTTCGTTACTCTGCCTGTGTCATCACCTACACACCACACCCACATCCTAAAGAGCAGAATTGTACTAATATGAATCACTTCACGTGCCTATTACCTCTACAAATTTCAGATACAGGAATTAGAACAGAAGTCTGAATTTTTTACAGAAAGTTCTAATACATTATTTATTTTGATCCCAAATCACAATGAAATTCACCCTTTTTTTCCATATCCTTGGAATTTTAATGGAAAACATAACAATATTTTAGCACCACTAGTTTTAAGGCAACACACAAACATTCCCAGAGTTAAGATATTTCATCATAGCTTAACAAAAAGACCTCAGTAGTTTTAATGCTCTTTTCATAACTGAAAGTGTGAAAGGTCTGTGGTTTATTAGGGTCATGAGAAGACCAACAATTTTCAAAACAAGGTTCCAATGACATCGCCTTCTTGATTTAGCAAGAGTGGCCTGAGATTTTTTAAATGAAATGTTATTTCTTAGCACACTAATTAACATGTGTCTCTCTTGTTCCAGTGCAAATTTTCTATTGAATTTTTATCTCCTAAGTGAAGAGAAGGAAAAAAAGGTCCTTTTTAACACACACAGTTCTGATTAATACATATGTCCTGTCTCTGTAGAGCAGATGCCTGTGTTAGAAACCTCTGCAATCCAATATAATGATGACTATTTTTATTTTATTCTATTTTTTAACCACTTACTATCCTTGTCCTCGTTTTTAAGGGGCAGTGGGGAGGCAGATACTATGGGTGGCCTATATTCACTATGTTCACAGTGACCTGTGTTCACTAGGTCACTTAGCTTGTTATATGGTTAATTACAGAAATTACTTGCAAGTGGCTAGCATAGCATAGGGTTAATTACAGGAATTACTTAGCGTAGAGGTACTGATAATGGGAATACTGAGACACAGTTATGGTGAAGCATTTGTACTAATACTAATAGTATAATACATAATATCTTGGAAGTGTAGGCTTTTCAAACCTATGGCTCTGTCTTGCTTCTCAGTAAATTGTTCCTTTGTTCCTTTGTAGAAAGTAGGTGTTAGAATATTTGTAAGTGGATGTTTTAGAATAGCTAGGGGGTTTTAAGGTGATAAAAAGGTAAGTTAAAATAAAAGTCGTATTCTAATCTGTAAAAAGGCATTCCATCTATCTGAGGTTAATGGAAACTCAGAAATTAAAGGTAGCACAAGGCTTTCCATAACTGAAATAGGATCCCAATCTCTATAGGGCACACAAAAAAAAAGAGCGAAGATGATGTATAGTGTCTTCTTCACCCCTTTCTTAGCCAGATCATATTGTGGAGGATAGGTCTACATGATCCAGAAGACACTGGACCTCCAAAACCCTGGAACCCATATGGAAAACACAAAGCTAATCTTCCTATATTCACTTCACTCACCCATGTGACCCTCTTCCTGTGCCCTGTCTTCTTTTCCATTTCCTTCCGTTACCAGCTTTTCTTCTGAACTCAGTCCTTCCCATTTGCAAATGGGGAGCAGCTATTTACTGAACAGCATAAATTTGGGGGAACTGAGATCTGAAGTGAATGGATCTGTGCTTTCTCTTCTTTAAAAAAACCCAAAACTTGGCATATGGACTTCATCTGTTGTCCATGGAACTCATGGAAGCCCTGGTGTCTGAACTCAAAGTCTACAGTCAGGGCTGCTGAGCCTAAATAGTTGAAGACCAAGATCCAGATTGCACATCATTTTATGATTATTATTGCCCAACAATAATCAGAATCTGATGGATGGCTTGAACTCTCTTGAACTTATTTTTTTGTAGATTATTTGAATATGATCTAGTATTCCTAAGGATATATGTAACGTCTGAAAGACACATTGCAAATATAACTGAAGAGAACACAATGGCCTATTTAATGTTTTAATGACTTGGTGCTAAGATATCATCAAATTAGCATCTGATATTATCATAATACCATCTAAAAATTCTGTGCCCCAAATAAACAGATACTTTTGAATTCTTTCTTGGTGCTTCAGCTTTCTTTTTCATTTTGATTATAAAATTCATGAAATTTTTCAGTGATATAGCAAGATCTCTGAAGAAATGAATAGGTCTGCCTTCTGAGTCTTCAGCATGGATGTAAGTAACTAATGTAGCATGAGGAGAGTACTTGAAAATGTAGGGAAAAAGAAAAAAAGTATATGCTCATTAATTTAACATTACCTATCTTATGCACTGCAGAGCATACTTTCAAAAAATGCAATAATCACTGATTTGAAGACTGTATCATGAATGAGAGTATAAAATTAAAGCTGCAGGATCAATGCTCTGGGAATTAAAATCGAGTTAATTGTATTAGTGTATTGCATTAATATTATTTTCTGCAGAGGTGGCGTGTGTGAAATCTGAAAAGTATACGCATATAAACAGGTGGAAGAGTCTTAGGGGGTTTTTGTTTGTTTTTGGTGTTGTGGGGTTTTTTTTCCTATTTATTTATTTATTTACTAATTCGTTGATTCAGGGTGGCACTCTGCTTCATTTAGCTGCGATTTTGGAGCGGGAGGTGAAGTTGTCACCCCAGGTGGGCAGACACACCCAGGACGCCGCTGGGACCCACCGCAGCCCCCGGGATCCCCGCAGATCCCGGGAAAGCCGAGGCGGCCGAGCGCGGCCCCTGCGGGAGAAACTACATTTCCCAGGCGCCGCCGCTCTCCGTGGCGCTGCGATTGGCCGAGTCCGGGCCCAATCAGCGTGGCGGCGGTGCCGCAGGTGCGGCTGGGGGGCGGAACATGGCGCTGGGTGCCGGGGC
>WEIV01001701.1:32848-49200 GCA_013390005.1 Calyptomena viridis
AGCCAGTCCTGTAATATTTAAAGTAACGGAGGGCTTGGTGGGAACATAAAAGTGCTGAAATCTGCATTTTTCTTTTGTGGTTCCAGATCATTTGTATAATACAAGAAGGTAGAGCAGGGGGAGATTATACAAAATCTGTGTTGTAAGTACCTGGTGGCAGGCAGGAGAAGCTTGTTGCCCACTCTGGTGTCCATTTCTGTTAGCTGTAGATCAAAATTCCTCAGTTAACTGCTCTGCGTGGAATATAGCACAATAATGATGTTTGATTCAGTCTATAAGTGGTCAAATATTGTCTTATTTGACTTCGTTTTAATAGAATGCTAAATGGGAGGAGAGGTACTGAAGCTGATAAATTTATTTTAGTGCAAAATATTTTATGCTGTAGAAAACATATTAGGATGTGGGCTACATCTGAAAGTAATAAGGCCCGAAGTCACCCCACCTTAGAATTCTGGTTGTGATTGGACCTCTAGCAACCTGTAGTGCCATCAGTTGTACTACATGTAAGGATGAAGATGGTTCCACTTGTGTGAGAACTGAATGATATTTCCTTCCTTATCCTCTTCATAAACTTAGGATAGATATGCTGACATGTTGGGTGTGTTCGTTTTACAAGACCCTCAAGAGAGTCATGTTGGACAGATTGTAAATTCGAGTATATATTGCATATTCAATTGACATGTGGGATCATAGAAAGTAGAACTTTAATTGCATTTTTCCTGTCCCACCATATTAAAGTGATATAATTTTGGTTGTGTTAATGTGACTATTGGCATGTATCCTGAGTGGTTCAAAAATCTAGCTGAAACTGTTCACTTATAACAACATCAGTTTTTAGGCAATGAATGCATTGTGCTCTCATGCAGAACTCATGCTTGCTTGGCTGTGATGGAGAAAATTATGAGTTGATTAGCTGATACAGCAGCTTTGTTTTCAAAAGTAATTTGATGTCTGTTCTTTTCCCAAGAAGTGAAAAAGGAACTTTTCCTGAATTTAATGAACTGTTTTGATAGTAAAAATGTTCTGGAGGAAACACATTTTCACTCTAGTCTTTACCATTTACTCTTGAGTCTTCAAAGAGTTTAAGCCCATTTTTAGAGCATACTCTTTTAAGAGACACTTTTAACTGGGTTTCATCATTAGATCTGTAGTTGCTTTTCTAAGAATGAAAAATGCATAGACCTTTAGAAATTTGATATCAAGTTAATTTTGGAAGCTAATTTCAGAAGGTGAAAATTTAGACTTCATGGTATGTCTGTGTTTTTATGGAAATGAGATGTAATTTTGGTAAACACTCACTTCATATTTTTATTTTTCTAGTATAGACATTAATTCCACTTCCAGTTTCCTCAGTGTGGGTTATTGAGTTATTTGCTATAAGCTACTACATATTTAGTATTCAACACTGAAATTAATGATGAGTACTGGTGTTTAAACAGCATTTTCTTAACATATTTGAACAATGAGGTTTTACGTTAAAGCTTCCTGACTGCTTGTACAGTCATGATGTAACATTCAGCAATGAACTTCTGCTTTAGTCTTATCGTGTGGTTTTTTTTTATTTAGGTAATGATTATGTGCTGGTATCTATGAATACTTTTCCTTAGACTACTCAGAAATAGATCTAAAAGTGCCAAGTAATTATTTTATATTAAGAGGATTAAGTTCTTTGTCTGTCACTAGAGATTGTCTACATCCTGTTGAACTTCATTAACTTAGCACCATGCTACGTCCTTTGTCTTTTATTAAATGACTTACCAGAGAAGGTGGTAGTCTGATGAAAGGAACTCCTGCTCAAGGAACTGTGCAATACTTCTGTTTCTTAATGAATGGTAATGGCAAGTATGCCAGAACTTCATGTGGATGGCTGAGAGGGAGAAAAGGTTTTGTTGTTTGAAAATGTT
Organism: Calyptomena viridis; assembly: GCA_013390005.1. Classification (NCBI taxonomy): domain Eukaryota; kingdom Metazoa; phylum Chordata; class Aves; order Passeriformes; family Eurylaimidae; genus Calyptomena; species Calyptomena viridis. Next base: position 34,753 of record WEIV01001701.1, read on the forward strand.
GAGGCACTGGTCACAGGGAAGAATGCTAAATTTAGTGGTTCTATCGTATTTCTATGTGTGGTTTCACCTCCTGAGAAATAGAATTTGCTAGGAAACTGGCAATAAAGTGACTAATGAAAGCATGGCACAGTAGAATTAAACTATGGAGGATAAATATCAGAGGTGGCAAAGAATATATGAATAATCAAATGACAGTGAAATAATGGAAGTAAGGATAGATGAAGATTTTTCTCACAATGAAGAACGTGAGTCGTGATTGAAAGTTCAGTGACAGTATTAGGAGACAAACTACTCAGAAACATACATTGACGTAGCAGTAATGGCTAAATATACAGGAGAGAAGGAAAAATCAGCAGTCAACTTGAATCAAATTTTTGTGGTTAAATAGTTGTGTCATCTGAACCCTTCTGTATTACAATTTGTAATTTCCAATAAAGAAGGAAAAATGTGAATTTTCCTTCATATGAAGTAGAATTTTTATTAATTTTGATGGTCTGCTTTAGCTCCTTCACTTTCTGGTCTTATAGGTTGTCCATGAAATTGACTGGATCATGTTGCTATTGTTAACCTTGTAAACTGCTGTGGATATTTTTTATTGTCTTTGGTAAGTGCTGTTAATGCCCTTAAAATGTACATCTGCTCAGAGAGGCAGATTGACTGGAAGAATTGACCTTGAAATGGAAGTGAGCTCTTCTTTAAGGAGAGAGATGAATGAAATAGAGAAGTAGGGTGAGTCAAATTTTGATGTATCTGAAGAGATATATGTTGTTTGGAATTTTTTCATTTGTTCTTTGTTTTAGGCATCAGGAGGAAGGCATTATGGTCATTATAGTCATTATGGTCTCTGGAGACAAATATGGAAAGGAATCAAAGGTTTGATTTTATTATTTAGTACTCATCTTTTGTCTTACCCTCTGATTTGTATGATCTATTCTAAAATCAGAGACCTTGTGCACATTAGTGCTGGTATTTATGCATATATATCCTGTCAGGATCCAAATGAGCTCAGTTTACTGCATTCAAGAAAGACTAGATTATGTTATTTTCTTCTTCCTTCTAGTTGCTGTCAGCATATGTCAGTCATTATTTGAGTTCCGTCCCATTGCTGAGTTGACACTGAATGCTGTATTGGTTCTTAATTCAGTTGTTTCTGCCTCGTATCAGCTTTTCTTCAAAGTCCATACCCCTTCCAAGTAAAGATAGACATTTATGAATTCTGTTTTTATTATTTCTGGGCTTTTAAGGAGTCAACTTGTCCTCAAATCAATCATTCATTTGTTTCCAGGTTGGTAAGTATTGTTTTAGGAAACCAGCTTGCAGCTTACACTGCACAAAGAAATATTCAGTTGCTATTTGAAGTGATTCATGTTTTCTCTGTGAGAATTCCTACTAATACTGTTTTGGTTCTTAGCATATACTTAAGTGTCATGTGCTCTCCCAGTGTTGGCAAACACTGCAAGGTAAGAACAAGAATAAATCCTTCAAATACCACTATTACTGTTTCTAACTGTAAGATACTAAAGGACATTCAGTTTTACAAATACTCAACACAGGTTGTTATTCTGCTGGACCTGACTTTTCTAAACATGACATTAAGTGAAGAAGGTCAGAGACTCAACATGATTCTCTTTCTTTGTGACCTCTTATTGTCTTTGACATTTATTAGGTTCCTTGCTTTTGGTTTTAAGGTCTTCATTGTGACTCATTGGTCTTGAGTTTGTATCTCTTCCGTGAAAATTCAAACTAAGCTGCCTGAATTAGCTCTATAAACTCTTTTTACTTTGCTACACTTGGAGAAGAAAAATGAGATGATGTGGTGTGAAATGCTGTCAAAACAAACATGATCTCTTTTAGATGCTTTTGTTTTTACCTCTTTAGTCCTTACTGCAATTCCCCAAAATACACAAGGCTAGTAGTGGATTCTGATTTCATCATGATTGCTCTCTGCACAGATCTATAAAAGGGATGGTTGTTATTCATTAAGCTCTAATCCATACCTCTTGTTATATATCTATTGACAGGAGCCCTCATGGAAGTGATTTTTGTCCTGTTGAGTGAAAATAGTTCAGATGATATGTGCCATGTTGTGATTACCGGAAGAAATTTTTTTGTTTTGTTTTGTTTCCTTTCTGAGCAGTGGTGTAAAACCACTTTTTGCTTTGAATATTTTGTAATGTCAAATCATCTAGAATTTCAATGTAAGATGAGTAAGAACAGTTTACCTCATTCAGGCTAAGTTCACCTATTCCTGGTATGTTTTTTCTCTAACAACATCTGCAAGTGGGTATCTAGGGAGGGGAAGCATTACCCCTTCAACAACACGTAATTTTCCACTCTTCAGCTGTTTTCAGCTCTGGTTTTCTTGAGTCTGATGTCCACTAATGAATGTCTCCATGAGGAATGCTCAGGCATGATTAATTTAGCAATCCGAAGTCTTACGCCTCTCTTTTCATGCTTTAAAGAATGAGGTGGTTAAGGAATTTACATCTGTACTTGCAGTGGCATCTGGAGAGGATTAACCTGGCCCCAAACTGAGTGTTTTGTCAGATGTAAATTCTGCTGTTGTGTGCCTTCTGTTGCAAGAATATGTTGTTCTTAATCCAGAGAATGGTAAAACCATGCATGAAATATTTTGTTTAGTTTTTATGTTCATTCAGCATCATCTCAGATAGAAACACCAAGAAATTGAATTTCAGATCTGCAAGCTTGGCTGCAGAGCTCAGATAAGTCTTATGGCTTACACGTTATCATTTTGCTAGTCTTTGTCTTTGCCAAGTTTTTTGGTGTCAAAGAAAGTGAATGCTTTTCATCTCTCCTACTGTTAGGATAGGATTGTCTGTTTGACATACATCTGAACTTACTGAGTAGAATTACTGTTCAAAAGACTGCAGCTACCTTTTTTCATAGTTAATTTGTTCTTTTACAAGAACCTCTTCTGGCCTGAAGTAGATTTCTTTTCTTTCTCTCTTAGCTATGAATAGTGAATTAAATGAAACTGCCAAATTAGTCTGGACTCAAACTTATATTTTGCCATGCACAAATTGGATTGCAATGATGACTTTATCACTTCTGTCGAGAGAGTTTGTTCACATCTTTAGAACACTTGCTTTCACATTTTAATCAGTGTAGTATGGGAATATGTTCTTCCCAGAGGCCAGGATTCTCAAGAGTAAGGTTCTCCTTTTCCCACTGCACACTGCACTAAGAGTCTACAAAACTATTGGCCTCTCTAGTTAATGTGTTTAAGAGCCTATTCTCTTACTGAAGCACGTATTTCTTTCAGGATAATTGGATTGATATCTGGACCTTTTATCAATGATGTTCTTAGACTGTGAATGCAGTTTCAGCTTTCTGGGACAGCTGGGAGTAAATTTGTGATCATTTGACCTTTGAATTGGGCACTACTCTTTTAACTTGGAAGAGATTTAAGTTTTCAGAACTGGACTCTATTACTGTTATGATAAAGGTATTTTGCTTCTTTCTGTACAGTAAACTGACACACCAATAGCTGATAAGACATGTAAGAGTTAATCAGTTTTTTAAGATGATGCAAATTTTATATTGTACATGCTCTGAGCAGGGATTCTTCTCTTCTGTGGATAACTCTCTCTGCAAATCATGCGGTTTCTGAATTGGTGAAAAATCGGAGCTCTTAATTTTTTCTGAAGTTTTTTGCCAAGAAACATAAAGAATGGACATGTTACTCGTAATCTAATAGTTTACATAGTGAAATGACAAGCAGGGCCACAAGATGCAGGAAGGAGATTTTCACAGGATATTGAAAGAAAAAAAATTCATAATGAAGAAGATGCCCATAGAGGTTGCAGAATCTCCATCATTGTAGACTTTAAAAACTCTACTGGACAATCATTGTAACTCCTGAAGGTAGCCATGATTTGAGAAGGTTGAACCGTGTGACCTCTACAACATTTAAAACTGTAGAAACAATAAGTATCAAGAGTATATGATTATTGATAACCATTATAACTGAAACTATATTACTTCTTGATAGAAGAGTTGGTGCTGTAGTGAATAGTCGTATGATTCATTAGATCTTAAAGTAACTAATGAGAAGAAATGCTCATTTCGCATGACTATTTTGAATGAGATGATTCTCTAAGTCTTTTTTCAGTCTAATATATTGGTCATCTTCCATTAGTCATTTGAAGAGAGACAAGTAGGTTTATACATGACATGGGCTATTTCCTGTGATTAAAAACTAATGGTGCAGTATTTCTCTATGTTGTACTCGCCCACCTGATTGCTCTGTGTGATTGGGAACTAAGTGTGAAGGTCACTTCTGTGATATCAACCTGGAATACTGTAATGAGGGGGGGAGGAGTGAATAATGGCAGCCATTTGAAAATGAATACCAATTCTAAGCTCTTGTGGAGAGGGCGAGTGTGACTTCTGAATAAACAAATGAGGAAATAGTCATCTGATTACGTTATTACATATGCATATCATAGTGGCATGGGGGAGACCATTGATAGATTATGATAACCATTTCTGATACCACTGCTAAAGGATATGTTTGAAAAATAATGAAGTATTTAGGAAAGAATTACAGCAAATATTTGTAATCTGCCTGGAAGAGAAGGACTTGAATTCAGTTCTTGGCTAAAAGCAAATATTAAGCATGCCCTTAACCACAGTCTAAAACTGTGTGTGCAAAGAAAGATCTGTTAAGAAAGGTCTTTCTCATCTACTGGAAAATTGTGTTATATTTGACAGCTGAAAGCTGAAGCTTAGGCAAAGCGAGGTAAGAGAGTAGGTGCAACCTTGTAAGATACTTTATTAACTTGTGGTTAATTTACTTGGGGATTTAAATTTTGTGGTTTTTATCGTTTAGATTTAGTGATTGTAATGGTTTTATTTTGCTTAACCTATGAAAACTGCCTATTTCATAGAATCATAGAATGGTTTGGGTTGGAAAGGACCTTAAAGATTATCTAATTCCAGCCCCCCTGCCATGGGCAGGGACACCTTCCTCCAGGTTGCTCAGTGTCCCATCCGGGGATGGGACATCCACAACTTGTTTGGTTCCAGAGAACAACCTGTTCCGGTGCTTCATGACCCCCACAGCAAAGAGCTTCCTCCTAATATCTAATCTACTCTTTTTCAGTTTAAATCTATTCCCCCTTGTCCTGTCACTACATGCTCTTGTAAAAAGTCCCTTTTGGTCTTGCAGGTTCTCTTCTGGTACTGGGAGGCTGCAATTATGTCACCACAAATCCTTCTTTTTTCAAGGCTGAACAAAGGCACTTCTCTCAGCCTTTCCTTGTACAAGAGATGTTCCATACATCTCATAATCTTGGTGGACCTCCTCTGGACGCACTTCAAAAGGTCCGTGTCTTTCTTGCGCTGAGAACCCCAAAGTTGGAAGTTGTACTTCAGGTGGGGTCTTGCCAGATGGGAATAGAGGAACAGAATCACCTCCCTTGACCTTCTGGCCACACTGTTTTTGATGCAGCCAAGGATACAATTGACTTTCTGGACTGCAAGTTGATATTGCCAGGTCATGTCCAGCCTCCCACCAGCACCCCCAAGACCACCTCAGCAAGGCTGCTCTCAATCTCTGTTGATACCAGGGGTTGCCCTGACCCAGGTGCAGCATCTTGCGCTTGGTCTTGTTAAGCCTCATGAGGTTCCCATGCATCCACTTCTAAGGCTTCTCCAGGTCCCTCTGGATGGCATTTCCTCCTTCAGGAGTGTCAACTTTACCAGTCAGCTTGGTGTCGTCTGCAAATTTGCAGAGGGTGCACTTCATCCTTTCGTCTAAGTCATTCATGAAGATAATTTCTGTGACTGATTTTTGTTTTGTGATTCATTTTGTATGCTCTGTCACCTTCTGTATGCCACATACTGGTATCAACAAAACAACTGCATTGCAGAGTGATAGACTAGATACACTATCTTGGTAGTCATTGGGCTTTGAGTATTTGAAAAATGGTTGAATACAATTTTTTTTGAATATTGGCTGAATGTTTTTATCAGGGTACTCAGCACTGAAATTAGGTGCTGACATTATAAATACCATGTATAGATCTCAAAGTTAGACCGGATGAATAGTGCAAGGCATGCTTTCATAGCTGTTGAATTTTCCACAACCTGAAGAAATTCATAGTATGCAGATGTCCAATCAATTAATTTATAGGATCTTCATCACAAGCCTCAAAGTGGGAATAAAGTTTTATTTTTTTTTAAAGTTAATGTAATTTCTCCAAAAACAGTTTTTCAATTCTTTGGAACATTTCAACATTGTTTTGTCCTCTCTGCTCTTTCCTCTTCCTCTGTCCCCTAAATGACTTAAATATGCTAATATTGTTTGAAAGTAATGTTTTCTCCTAGGACAAGATTATTTGCATGTATGCAGTCATATTCAGTTCAGTGATCTCTCATATCTACTTTATGATCTTTATGTGTCAAAAGGGGTCTAATGGATTACTTGAAATAAGTGTATTGGTTAAAGTAGTTTTAGAAATTGCACTTACATTATCACCAGTTTCAGCACCAGAGCTCATATTTGTATGGTGGTAACACCACTAGAATGTCATTGCTAACTTCCTTGATGATCTTAAGGTGCTTTATGTGCTACAGATTAAGAAAGAATATGAAAATAAGGCTGTCCACTTGCTGAGGGTGGGTAGATTTCATGCTTAATTTCACACAATGATTAAACCGGCATTGTTTTAATCAATTACCTGAGGAAGTGATCAGCTGTAGTTTAGGCTGTAGGGTTGATACCAAATTCTGCAGATTATATTCAGATACTATTTAGTACTGAGTTCCCTATCATGAGAACTAAAAGATGGAATTATTGCAAGAAAATAAATTGGCAGGTAAACTGAAATAAATTTTTTCCATACCATTAATTTGGGGAGAAATGCTTTAGGGTTTGCAGAAATTTAATAAATATGCATAAGGTGATGTTTTGTGTTCCACATCCTTTACATTTATACTGGCTTATTAAAGATTTAATTAAGTTTTCGGAAAAGGGAGAGGATGTAGTCTTACAAAAAATGTAGATGACAGTGTGGGTTCACAATAATTAGGGCTTCAGGGATAAAATAAAGGTTCTCTACACTTAGTGAATATTAAGGCAATGGCTGCTTTGACAACTTACACAAATGACAATATTTCACTTACCACATCTGTCTTTTGTTTGTTTTCTAATCCTAGTCCATCAATATTTGTGACAGATTGCATACCATTTACTTCTGCAACTATGAATAGTAAACAAAAGTTACAGAAGGTATTTTACTTTACTGTTTTTGTGCACAAAGATATTTTTTTTACCCACTTCCTCCTTTTCATTATCCTGCATCATCTTTCTTTATTGTGTATTCATTTAAATCTTAAAAACAGGTATCTCTGGATTTGTTTTATTAATATTTTCCCATTGAAACAGCACACTGTAAAGCATTTCAAAGACTTCTGTTCTTTTAAACCCCTCTGTCTGTCCTGCTATTGAGATTCTAAAATCTTGACAGTGGTTAGACAAAAAATGTGACAAAGCAACTGTGGACCATGTTAATCCATGGTCTTCATTGGTTTCTTGTATTTTGTGTGCAGAAGTACATAAACAAGCAAATCTGTTTTGTCTTCCTTGACTTGTAGCTTCCAAACTCTCAGGGACAAGAACTGGACAAGAACTATCTGTTACGTGCTTCTCCAGTACCTTGCACACTTAAATTCTGCTCCTTGATTGGGATTTCTTAGTGCTCTGATTGCATAAATAACAACAATATTGCAATCATAATTCCTTTCTCAAAACTGAGAGTGTAAATGAAACTATCAATATTATACTTGAACCCTGGACAGTGTAATTTGGTCTATAAATTCCTTACCAGTGTGATATTGAAGAAATACATTCTTCTCCTGTATTCAGCACTGGTGAGGCTGCACCTCAAGTCCTGTGTCCAGTTCTGGGCCCTTCAGTTTAAGAAGGATGTTGAGGTGCTGGAGCGTGTCCAAAGAAGGGCAACAAGGATGGTGAAGGGACTTGAGCATAATTCCTACAAGGAGAGGCTAAGGGAGCTGGGGTTGTTTAGACTGAAGAAGAGGAGGCTCAGGAGAGACCTTGTCACTCTCTACAACTGCCTGACAGGAGGTTGTAGCCAGGTGATCTCTTCTCCCAGGCAACCAGCGGTAGGACAAGAAGGCTTAAGCTGCGCCAGGGGAGATTGAGGTTAGACATCAGGAAGAAGTGTGATTTGGCATTGGAATGGGCTGCCCAGGGAGGTGGTGAAGTCACCATCCCTGGATGTATTTAAGAAGAGACTGGATGTGGCACTTACTGCCATGGTCTAGTAGACAATCGTGTTGGGTCAAAGGTTGGATTTGATTATCTCAAAGGTCTTTTTCAACCTGGTTGATTCTGCGATTCTGCCATGTAAAAGGTGTATTCAACAGTGAGTTCAATACAGTTGCCACAAATTCTGTTATAGGCTTTTGTTTAAGACCTTGAAAGTAACTTCTTGCTTCTTCAAGTTTTGTAGCACATATTAATGTATGCTATTCAGCCATATGCAGTGCATATGGCAGAAGCCTGCGTCCTTTGTGCTTATAACCTCTTGACCATTTTCCATGTTGCTTTCCTGCCTCTATCATGTTCCTTTTAGACTGCCTTCTGGAGATTTTCTGGATCTTCTCTTCCCATAAGAAGAAATTCCATGACTTTCTGAATTTTTCTTTTCCATTCTCTGTTCTCGGTCTCTTGGCCGATCTGTCAGTAATGCTTTCTTCTTTCCATGGGAAAAGTGGGTACTTCATGTCAATGAGTGATGAAAAAAGGGAAAAGATAAAAAGGAGTTGATAAAGGTAGCATGGACTGTGAGGAAAGATCAGCAGGTAGTACACCTTGGTTTAATGGGTTTTTGCAGTTGATTGAGGAACTGAATTCCCTGCAGAACAATTTTTCTTTAAAACCCGAAGCCTCTCCGAAAACGTTCGTTTGCCTCTGGTACATAGCTTTTTGCATTTATCTTTTTAAAATATACTCTTTCCTGAAACTTCTTGTATTCCTTGAAATTTGCAGTTGTAATTGTCTGAACACCACTTTATTTGCAGCTTACTTTTCCTTGACGGTCTGTTTAAATGTCATTTAGAAGTACCAGGAGAGTAATTTTTTCTCATTGGTTAACTGTTTTTTTGAGTGGGAACTGTTAATGTGCCTCAGATACAGTATTTGTTTTTATATAAATACTAAGATTGATTTTAGTGGTACAGATTCTGGTAAGTTATCCTGAAGACAGAACAGTGTATATGCAAATTGACTGAGTCATGCTACAGATTTCTTCTCCCATCCTCTTTTATAAGTGGCTGGCAAAAAGCCATCTGGCTCAACAAGCCCTGTCCTATTTTATTAAATTTTTAAATACTTGCCTTTCATTACTGTTATTTGTCTTTTAGACCATATTTACACAGTTTTTCAGAAAGCAGTATTTTTTCAGAAAATTACTGTGTCTTTTCTCACCTTGTGTGGCAAAATATTAAATTATTGGATATTTGGCCAAAACCAATGAGCCAAAAACCCAATAATTCCAGCAATCAGATGATTTCAGTCAAGCTGGAGTGTGCATATGAAGCAAATCATTTGTGTGGTTGGCTAATATTCATCCAGTCTCAGTCCTGCATATATTACTCCATGTGTATTCATAGTGCAGAATATTTTAACTATGTTATTTTTAACTTTTTGTATTTATAGCATGCTATATACATATAATAATTTCATCCATTTTATAACTGTTTTACGTTTTAGAATTACATTGTTTTGCAGAGTAAATTCAATTCAGTTGAACTGCATTCTTGGAGTGGGAGATAAGAACTTATGTATCAGCAAAGTAAATTGGAAGGTAATGCCGCATGTACTTATTTTTAAATGTGATTCAAACTTTATAGCAAATCATGTGGTGTTCTTGTAAAAGGATAGGTTTCTGTCAAATGGAGATAAAGTGTATTTGCAGTCTTTGTGTCTGTAGGGATTAGGCCAGTAATTGCATCTAATTTCTGGTGATGCTTTCTCCTCCCTGTGGCCACTGATGTATTATTTCACTAAAAATTTGTGGGGAGGACTTGAAATGTCTACAGTGGATGTCTTGAATCTGCATGTAATTCCTATTACTTTACATTTCATCTCAGATTGTCAGAATGAGTTTTTCTTAATTGTTTCCTTTTAAATACAGAGGAAGGGAAACTAATTGTGTAAGTTGAGAATTTTATTTAGGGCTGTGCACACATAGTGCAGGGGGAAGGAAATTTTCTCACAATGAATAGTTCTATAGGAAATGTACTTCTTTTTTTTTAATGTCCTGTTCATGAAATATTAAACCCTGACTCCCTTGAACAACACAGAATGTAAATTGTGCCAGACTAAAACTGAAATGAGCTGATAAGTAGTATCTGGTTTTTCTCTGGCATGTCTTTAAGTCTTCAAGAAGCTTCTGTGATGAAAATCTCCCTAATTGACTACATTTAAAGTGGTGCAACCAATGTCTGTGTTCCTGATCGTCATTTTTCCCTGTAATGAGGTGATTTACTGTCCTTGCATGTTCAATGAATTTTGTTGCTAAGCATATTGATGATGCACTTTTTTATCACTTATAATTGGTTTTAGGCCTATCTAATCTTCCTCTCAGTAGCACTTATTGTTATCTATTAAAAGATCCATCCTCTTACTCTTTAGAGAGCAGGAGGGGGAGTAAGGTTATCAAAGACTTTTTCTCACTTGATCTTTCACTATTTAGTTAACTCATCTCGTTGGTCATCTTTATAAATGAGTATTTAGTGTTAAATTGACAAATGAATAGATCAGAACTTGTGCTTTTGATCAGTTACTGTTTCAGGTTTCCTTGGTTTTCCTTCTACTAGCAACTGTGTTAGCTTAGACTGTAAGAAATTGTAGTGGCAATGAATCCTGTCTTTCAACTGGCAAATGTCCCTAGTTCTTTATTATGGAAAATGTAGCATTTGTAGGGGAATTAGGGAAGTGGCTGTTTTAGGCTTCCATGAGAGAAAGTGGAGTACTGAAGACATTCACACTCATAAGGGTAAACTTTTTAGGGAAACTGTTTCTGTGGATTCCCGGGGCTATAAGTAAAGGTTTCTGATGTGTGTTGGCTGAGGTCATTAAGTTCTATTAACAAATTAATAGATTGGCCTGATGACTCTGAGATGGCTGTAATCAAGCCAGGAGCCATGGCCTTTACAAGGTAACAAGGTGACCCAGGTGTGACAAAACTTGGGTTAACCAGGGGCTAACTGTTTTCCATGTATGGAAGTGTTCTTAGAAAGATCTGGTTAGAGAACTGAAAGGACACACAGAGACAACCATGAAAGAACTATGAGAGAGAACCATGAAAGAAGCATGAGAGAAAGCCATGATAAAGAGCCCTGGACGTTAACGATGTATAGATGTAGTAGAAGTATGTGTGGCATGCAAGATATACAGATATAAAAATTAATAAAAGTCTTTAGTTAAGTCTTCAAGACTAATAATAACTGAAGAGATATATAAATCTAAATGCCACAGATGTGCACTTTATTTCTCAAACTGACTTTAAAAAACTAGGTTGAATGGCAATTGAAAGGGGGGGTGCTGAAACGTGGCTTTCTTAACTAGTGTCTAATCTAGACAAAGAATGCAGATTTCAAAACTAGAATAGTTACATATGGGATAATAAGTTGAATTAGCTGTGGTTTATCTTTTCAGCTAGCTGCAAACCTGGACACGACAAGAAACAGCATAAATGTTATTCCCATACAAATGGATGTGTTCTTTAAAGATTATGTAGCAGTTGACTTCTGTAATTTTTCACTGTTTATTCTTTGTGGAGTTATTTTAAACACAAAGATAGTGTTTTCTACCTCAAGATGTCCCTGAGATGTAAATGCTGAAGGCTGGGAGAATATATATTAGGATGTATATGTTTCTTTAGTTCCTGCAATATTTTATGGGAATCTGCTATTGGATGTGGACTAGGTTGACTTTTGACCTGAGCTTCTGCTTCTGCTATGTTTTTATGGTGACAGACTTGGGATCTAATGAGGACTTCAGAATATATGAGTGCATTTAGGTAATCAGGAAAAGTGATTCTTAGGAAAATCAGGAGAAATCTCTCTTTCAGCTGGGAAAAAAAAAATAGGGAAAGTGGTTCTCAGAATTATCCTAATCATTTTCAAAGCAAATATCTAGGATAGGTCTGTGGAATGTCCAATTGTATAGTCATGCTTCCTTTCTCCTTTTACATTTTTCATTATTCTATACCAACAGACTCCTTAAAATCAACCACATAAAACAGACTGCCAAATAATTTTTTTGTCTCCCTTTTTTCTCTCTCTTTGAACACAGTTCACAAGTGCAAGTATTCTTTCTGTTTACCTTAACTTTAGATGGAGAATAATTGTCAGTCTATATTGGGTCTGTTACAGAATTGAAGCTTATTATTTCTTGCCTGGTTTAGGTCTTGAAATTGGCATTTTCCTCTTTAGCAAAAGAATAGGCTGTTTTTTTGGTTGCTCGGTTTTGTGGTTTTTCTGGTTGGTTGGTTGTTGTTTTGGTTGGTTTTGTGTGTGTGTAAAATCTGCAGTTGGTTTTAACCCTGATAGCTCTTACATCTGCCAAGTCTGGAGTTTAGTTTTTATTTAGCAATGATATTTTACATAATACTTATTTCTTTAGTACCATATTTGTACATAGGAAGTTTAATCCTATGGCTACTTGGATTAATGGGTAAAGCATAAACACCTCGAATTTTAAGGAAAAAGTACAACTTGTATTTGTGATAGGTAGTTAGGAATTGCTTCAGTCTCTTTGGTAATAATATTTTTTTCAACTCTAAAGATTAAGGGTTTTGTCTGCAACTTTTTGGTTATAATTTTTAAAATTCTTAGTTTTTATGGTAGACTAGTTTGTGCATAGTTAGATATCTTACTTCAGAAAGTACTTGACTGCCAAGATAGAAAGTATTTGTTGCTTAGCATCACCACATCTTTCCCCTGACATTAGTCATTTAATTCACTTGCTATGAAGAGGCAGGTGAAAAATTTAATTCTGTTTTTTAGTTTCCCAGTGTGCTAATCAGCAAAATAACTTTTAATATTGATATAAAGGTACAAATACAGAATAAGTACTTGAGAATCCTCTCAATAGTACCAAAAAGACAAATCCATAACATCTGACTAAGTGTGTGTTGGTTTTGGTTTTGGTTTTTTTTTTCATGTTTATTTGGTGGTGTGTTTGGGGGTTTTTTGTGGATTTTTTTTGTGTCTCTTTTTTTTTTTGTGCTTTTGCTTTTAGTGTTTTGAAAGATGAAGAAGCCAGAGTGCTCATACTCAGAGTATTTTTCAATAAATGCTTTGTGTTCTGTAGATCAAGTTAACTGGTTGTTCTTTGCTTATCTGGAGTAACTTGGGAGTAAAAACTCTGCTGATTTGTTGATTCTATAAAGGTCATTTAACTTCCTCTAAAATTCTTTCATGTTATATGCTCTCATTTGAAATGTCTCTCATATAATTAAAAAAAAATTAAAGTACTGTTACATTTCTTGATGAAGCAATTAAAAAAAATAAATAATCATTTCTTAAGGGGATTCTGTCAAAATTATTTCTGTATGCTTGACTGAGGTATCAGTGTTTTCTTGTTCAAGCGTTTATATTTCTGATTACAAACAGTGCTTACATGCCTGTAGAACAGTTTAATTTCTGCCCCATCATTCCAGTATGTTTTCACTTGTGGAACCAAATCATCTCTGATTTGTATTGAATTGACTATGCATTTTACATTTTAAATGTTTGTTAAGTTGATTCATCCTTAGCCTTCTTTCTTTTAGCAGGACACTCTCCTGCCCCTTCCGAGTCTTCCTTTATAATCTAATTCACTGTAAAGTTTTGATGCTTCCCATAGGTAGTCTTTCATAAGATTTTTTATTACTAAAACTTCTTTTGTTGTAGGAGTTCAGTCATCAATTCTGTACTTCCAGTGATTGGAAATACAGCATCTGTATTTTAACCTGGAGCTTGAAATAAATCAGAATACTGAAGAAGCAAGTTCTCTTTTAGCATTATCCATAGTTTGGTTGTCTGGATTGACTGCTGGGTAATTGTTTAGTGAAGCACAGTGCTTAAGGGCTTTGAGGGATTAATCTCTTTGTGGTCCTTCCACAGTGAAGAGAGTTTAGCTATCAGTGGCTTTGTAAAATGTCTCTCTAGCATCCCTGTTTACAGAGGGCAAAAAAGATACAGATTCTGTTTAATTTTTTAATTTTTTCAGGGAGAAAATACAGTAATACCTTGAACTTTTGTTGCTCCTTTGGCTTTTTGACCCAGTTCAAACTGTGATTTATTTGCAGCATTCCACCAAAGTCGGAGGAACTTCAAATTCCTGAGGTGAATTTCCTCTGTGTGGTGCTACTATCATTATTACTTTATCAGCTTTCAAAATAAAAT
>WEIV01001702.1:3715-27408 GCA_013390005.1 Calyptomena viridis
AGCTTTGAAAACTTAGTTAAATGCAAGGCTGAGGGTATTAATTCTTTTTATTTCAAAGCACATACACGGATAAGCAATTCGCCAGATTTTTTTCAAATTTAGTTGCAGAAGGACCTCTTGTTTTGATTTGGCTTTGTCAACTGTGAGCCAAGCCCTTGGCAAAAGTTACTCCCAAACTTACCTCTAACTGGCCACCTTGTAAATAAATCGACTCAAAGTGGGTCTGAGCTCCAATTTACTACATAACTTTAATTTCGTCATAAAGATTGTCAGGGTAGGATTTAACCTTAGAAATTCTTTAATATGCGTTAACTGAAAAATGCACTTTGTGGAGGGTGCTTGTTTTAAGGGCAGTAAATGGGTAAGTTTAATGATGGGTCACTGAAGAGGCTAGAGAAAACTAGTTGGTCTGGGGAGAATAGTATGGCCAGGAAATCCCCTTCCCACCTCTGACTTCCTTACTTTCTGACTGGTAAAATTTTGTATAAGAATTCTCACTCTACTGCTGCAAAACAAAAATGTATTTTATTTTGTTGTTTCATTTGAAAAGTAGCCTCATTTGTGACATTATTAAGGTATTTTTTTCTCTGAAAGATAAAAGTAGGCCTCTCAAATAACAGTATTTGCAGAAAGCATGGGTGAAAAAATTTCAGCGCTATTAATTCATTCCTTTTAAGTATTTTAAGACTAAAGTTCTGAACATTTCTTGTCCTTCCCTGGTTCTAGTTGATAACTGTACTTTTTCTTTCTTATTCCACACTGCAGCTCGAAACATTCAGGGTTGCTTAATTGGAGGAGGAGTTTCCTTGATATTTTTAGTATTTTTTACTCTCTTTGTCTACAAGATCTTCAAAATTGATATAGTGCTTTGGTATCGGGACTCCTGCCATCCTTTCTTGGGTAAAAAAGGTATGTTTGTGTAACAATGCTGGCTGTTGTATTAAGCTTCCATCTTCCTTTGCAAAGCAGTGAGTTAACATCATGGAGTGTGGTTGGTCTTCCTTGGGATTTTTGAAAGGTTAATATTTTTTTTGGATATTTAGAATTAGTTCAAATAACAAGAGCATCTACAGGGGAAAAAAATCAGCAACTTTCCAGGAATCCAGAACTATTCATTCCTTTTCCTAAAGACCCATTTTAGCTGTTTGAATACTGTTCCAACAGCAGTTTTTCAGATTTCTTTTAGTAACTGTTCTTACAGAAAGCAGTAGTATAGTGGAATTGTTGTGTGTTTTTTATTTTCCATAGATGAACCAGGAAAAATACAACTTTCTTTTCTTCCTGGCATTCAGAAAAACATAGATAGGAATGCTGTCTATGAGAGTATGCTGAAATATGGGTCATTTCCAAACTTCCGAGAGGAGGTGCATGGCTAGAAAAACAAAATATCTTCTAGAGGTATTGAGATTCTGTTAAATTTTGTCTTTCTGAAGTTTGTTCCAAAATATCTAGTACAATTCAGACTCTGAAATTTGCCACTTTGTTTTTGTTGTTGTGTCGGAGTGGTTGTTGTGGGTGTTGTGGAAACTGCAGGTTACAACATGACCTATGGGTTATATGGCAACTGAAATTTCAAATATCAGTTGTACTACCGGGTCTGCTGTTTTGCAGATGATTCAGTGATGACATTTTTTATTTAGAGTTCAAAAAAGAATATTCAAACTTACTTAATTTTGCAGATCTCCTGCCTGTTCAGATTCAGCATCCTGAATTCCAGAAGACCTGATTCTACAAGTATTTCAGGCTTAGTGTATTTATATATGCTTAGATAATAGCAAGGTTAGGACCTAAAACAATTGTTCAAGTAAGGGGAAAAAAACCCACAGAGTTTAGAGATTTTTTTTGTTTGTTTGCATGCTTGCTTTTATATCTTTAGAATTCATTTTTGTATAAGTCCTGTTGTTCATTCCTTAGTTTCAGATGAGAAGATCTATGATGCTTATGTTCTGTATCCAAAGAACAGAGAGAGCTGCTTGTACTCATCAGATATTTTTGCTCTGAAGATACTGCCAGAAGTCTTAGAAAGACAGTGTGGATATAATCTCTTCATATTTGGGAGGGATGATTTACCAGGAGAAGGTAGGTTATCTGGAGACAATTTGACTTGAGTTTTCTCATTGAACTGCAAATACAGTTGAGAAACAGACAATCAATCAGATGGGATTCTAAATATCCCTCACAATCAAATGAACCTTGAGTCTGTTACTTGCTTTGATGGAGGATGAGAAATGCAGCACTGGGTGCTTACACAAAGGCTGTTTATCTCAGCCTTTCCCTTGTCATTATTTAACTCTTGCAGTTTTTTTGTGTGTCTAGTTAGCCTAGACATCTGGAGGTGGAATGGTGCTGAGGGGAAGAGGAGTTGAAATTGTGATTGTGAATGACAACTAATGACAGGAAACATGGAAAAGTAGGTCTCTTTAGTGGTGTGAAAAAAGCCTGTTGTTTTGAGGTACCATTTAGCAGGATGACTTCTCTACTGTTTCATTTTTTTTTGCTCTGAGAGTTGCTGTCAAACTAGCAGGATGCAATAAAGGGTATAATGGATACTTAGACAGTGCTGGTAGAAAAAAACCAAAGCAATACCAAGTTATCAGGAATGATCAGCTGTATCGAAGGCTACTTCTCCCTTGTAAAAGTTCTTAGAAAGCTTTGCCTTCCCTGCAAGGCTTTAAAATCCTTGTGGAGGTTTCCTCTGTGTGTTTGTGTGTATCAAGTGTAAATTTCTAATATCTGATAGCGAAAATTGCAAAGTCTATTGAACCAACCGCTTATGTGAGGTGAAATGATGAAAGGCTTCTGAATCCTTCCTGATCTTATGCTTTTAAAAAGATAATATTGAGACTGAATAAATTTGAAGAGTAGGCCAAACCCAGAAGTTTTCATTTGAAAAGCAATTGTGTAGAACGTACTTACATGAGGTGGTGCATGGATCACTCTTTTTTTTTTTTTTCCACATTTGAAGGATTTTGGTAGTGGTTTGAGAAGGAAAGTTTCCCTGAGACATTGAAGCTAAAGTGCTTATTTATATTTTTCTAGCTTAAAAAAAATGTAGTAGTCTGTTCTCAGGGTTAAGCCATATGGCTTTTGTGTGGTATTTACCATATGTTACTGTTTGAGACTTAGTTGACTGGAATGTCATTGAAGGGAGAACTCTTTTCTTTCTCTTCTACTTACATGTAGACAAAAACAGATGAGCATATCAGAACAGGCTGTTTAAGGTAAAAGGTCCTGTGGTTCTGGAACTTGGTATTTTGCATTTGTACCTATGATGACAATAAAATGGCATTAGTGAGATAGGTAGTAGGTAGTTGGCAGCTCTTCTCTGTGTATGCAAAACAAGAATACAGACATGCAGTCTGATAGGGTCAGACGGTGTTGCTTTGGCCAAATCTCTGTTGGCTAACCCAAGGTAACTGCTTACATGCTTGTATCCCATCCCTGCTTGTGATGGAAAGTGTGTTGGCTTACATATCAAACAGTGAATGAGGCAGCTGCAAAATACTGGTAACAGAAAATAGAAACATACAACCTTATTTTTGCACAACATTTTTTTTTTACAGCTGTCATCAGTGTTGCTGATGAAAAAATCCATCAAAGTAGAAGAGTGATAATTATTTTGGTACCAGAGCCCTCCTGTTACAGCATTCTAGAAGATGTGTCTGAAAAGCAGCTGGCCGTGTATAATGCTCTTATCCAAGATGGCATTAAAGTAATTCTCATTGAACTTGAAAAAATACAAGATTATGCAGCCATGCCAGAATCCATCAAATATATTAAGCAAAAACATGGGGCTATCCGATGGAAAGGGGACTTCTCAGAAAGGTCTCACTCAGCAGGTACCAGATTCTGGAAGAAAGTGCGCTACCACATGCCATCCAGAAGAAGTGGATCTTCGTCAGGATTGCATTTGTTACAAAAGACTTGAATTCGTCTTAAATAACAGAAAAGAAATGACTCTTAATAACCAATTCGTTTACATAGTTGGTGATGGATTGGCTGAAGGTCACATGTATCTGTTTTGTGCAATCTTACCCAGATTTTCTAAAGTGAAGGTACTGGAGCTTCATCTACAAATGTGAATCTTCTTTTCATCTGGCTGGATCAATCGAACATCATGAAATATCATCAGTAGCACGTGTAGGAAGTACATGAGTACTTTTCCAAGAATTACACTGTGATTTAGTGGAATTCTTTTTGTATTGAAAATGGAAGGGCAAAAAGACTACAAAAAAACCCAGAAAACTTGGGTTTTTACAATTAAAGTCTGAATATGATGGCAATTATATTAATTGTGCTATTACATAATGGGCATGGTTGATGCCAATAAATGTTTAATTTTTTTAATGAAACGACCCCAAACTTTTCTTTGTTACAAGTTTGTTGTTTGCCTTGTTCAGTTTGTTGAAATCTAAGTCCTCTCATGTTACTGCCTCAGTGTGTTAATCGTTCAAGAGAAAAGCCCCCAGAGTGCTGTTGAACCTGAAAAAGCAGACTCTGCCTTGGTCTCTTTTACATTTACTGCCTTTAACTGCAGCTTGCAACTCTGAATTCCTGTCTGTGTCCTATCAGCTTCTTCTCGTTTTGCTCTCCTGCTATTTAAACTCCAGTCTATCTTTTCCCACGCTGTTCCCTTATCTTGAAACAAGCAGCTTGTTGTTGTGTTGAACTCCATCACTTTCCAAGCTCTCCTTGAAGGCTATTGCTAATATGGTATTAGGTAGAAATTTTCCCTTTTGTATCTCCACTTGTTTGTTTAAAAAATTTAATGTTCTCCATCCTTCAGAATTCATCTATTCATTTGGACACTGCAGCATTTGCTATTTTTTCTTTCGCGGCTCAAGTGTTTTTCTTATGTCTCCATCCTCAACCAAACAAAACTGACCCTTCATGTTCTGCCTGATAAGTGACAAAACCAATAGTTCCTCTCCCACCTAAATTGCTTTGGTTGCCTTAGTGTGTGCTGGAAACTTGAAACTCTGCTTCTGAGAGACAGTACCTTCTGAGTTTTGTGAGTTTTGTGTGTCTGTTTGGCCAGAATGGAATAAGAATCTGTTCATTTCAGGATACAGGGGAAAAAGTTCATTTGAAACATCAGACTCTTTCAAACTGTCATGATACTGAAGTGTTTTCTTGATGAATATCATGTATGTATAGACTAATATAATCTGTTCTCATTCTGTGTTTTAGTCATGAGAAAAGTGTCAGGGGAGGATCAGTCCTAGTCATGACGTGCCACATTCACTTAGCTGTTGCACACAGTCTGCTTTTAAATAATGCTGTGTGTTCAGTGGCAGCCCTTTGTATGGTAAAAAACCCTTATGATCCAACTGAAGTTATTGAGAACCATCTGAGCAATGCTAATTTTTGTGGTTCACATCAACAGAAGAATTAAATAGGACAGAAGCCATATGGTTTGGTCACAGAACTCTTCTGTAAGAAGATCCCTGTGTCAAATGTGAAGACCAGACACTGACAGTATGGTATTTGTACTCTGAGGACTAGGATGTAATACTGACTTTGTGCTTCCACCCTGACAGTATGCAGGCCAGCCAACAGTTCCAGCGACCTCAAGTCTCCTGAATTACTTCTGCTGACTGCAATAGATTGAATGCAAAACTGCTACTTGTTATCCCTACCTTTAGGGATAGGAAGATTATTTTACTGAGCCAAAATACTGGTTTTTAAAAAATGTTCGATCCTTTTGATATATTTATACAAATGATAAGTTTTCATGTGTGTTATGTAAAGGCACTTTGAAGGAAGTTCCATTTTTAAGTTCAATAAAGGCACTACATATTTTTTTCATACAGCACTGTTGTTTTCTCCCCCTCATTTTTCCACTAAAGCATGCTGAGAATGACCAACACCAAGCAGCAGTTGCGACTCGAGATCTTCATTCAGGCTGCTGAACCATTGTGTTTGTCTGGTTGTGGCACAGCATTAGCACTAACTACCTCACCCTGCCTGGGCAAACAGGAGCTGTGAGCTTGGCTCTGCTGTCCTGTAAACTCCTTGCAGCAAGGTGAAGCTGGAGTAGCCCCAAGGGTGCTACATCGATCTCTGGGACCAGCAAGGTCCCCAGCAGTGCCCCACTGAGCAGCCCTGCTGCACCCCCTCCAGAGCTGCGGGAAATGCAGGAGACCTCACAAGGAGGAAATGTGAATTGCTTCTCAGCAGCAGTGAAGAGGCAGCTGCCTCTACTTTACTCCCTGGACAAGTGCTGACCCTCATCTGCTTGAGGAAAGCCACAGCCTTGGCAGTGGGGCTGCAAGGACTGGTCTCGCACAAGACTTCATGTTGATTTCAGAGGAGCTAATGTGTTTACCATAGGGTGTAAAGTATCATTTTCAATCATAATAGATGAAATGGTCTATACTTTTTGTGCTCTGAGTGTTGTGAACTCCTTGAAAGCTGTTACTGAATACATTTCTCACCCTTTTTATAGTACAAGTTGTTGCGGGAGCTCCAAGGACAACACGCACAGATCAATGTGATCATATGTTGACATTTTATTAGAGTACAAGCACTATTTTTATACTGTTTTGTGAAACAAACTCGCAGTGTGAGAAAACAGTCCATTGGAGGAAGATTATCTTGTCCACTTTTCATTGGTTACTGCACACAGGCTTTTCTTTCAGGGCTTTCCTTCAGGTCATTCTCTCAGCAAACTTCTGCCAGGACACGTCTGGGCAGTCAGCCACTCATATCATTGTTGTCTTTAGGCAGCCACTGATATTCCAGCTCCAGCATTTTCCAGTAGCAGCTTTCTCTCAGCCTGTGTACACAGCATTTTCTCCCTGCTGTAACCCTTCCTGTACCAATCATCAAAGTCCACACAGTGTCAAAGGGTCTGGATTGACCACCAGGCCGTTCCGCATCAAATGGCTCTCAACAACAAGTAATGCCAGCTCTGTTTATTTGCTTGTTTAATATTGGACTTGTTTTTTCATGCAAAACAGATAGCCATTAGAGAAGCTCTTCTGTAATGAATTTTTTATATACCTGTCTAACACAGTAGGGAGGTGGTTCATTTTTTTTCGGAATCCAAGAACATTTTTTAATTTCTGTTTTACCAGCAGCAATAAGTCTAATTCTGTGTTTGATTGGTATCAACATTTTCATGTGAAATTTCCCAAACGAAGTATTTTCAAGACCTATATTGATCATGATTTTGCTTCTTTTCAGGCCTAATTTATACTATGCACCTGTCTAACACAGGCAAGGGGTCAGGCTGTAAATGGCTGTGTTTTTTAAGGTCCTGTGTGTTTGTTTCTTCCCCTTAGGAAGGGGATCGCTGTAAGCGTCATTTCCATGCTGACAGCAGCACAGCACAAATTCTTTTGAAACAGGAGATGGTGGGCTATTTGCTCTTCATTCCCCACCTCCTCCAAGATACAGCACCTTTGAACTAAGTCTGCCTACTCAGAGATTAAAAGATTGGGGTGAAAAGAATCAAGTCAGAGAAAATCACTGTTTCTAGGTAACTGGACTCAGCATGTTACATTGGAAGAGCTGAAGCAACCTGACTGGCAGGTTTCCTGCCTGGACTAGATGAAGAGTAGGAAAGGGGCCAGTACTGTGACAAAGCCCTCCCATGTGAGCTTTTCAAGCCTTACACATTAGGTTGGTCCCATCCTCCTCAAAGACATTGCGGCAAAGCTTTCCCTTCAGTAAGAATAAAGATGATCTCTACGTGAGGTGAGTGGAGCTAGTGTAGTTCATGGACGTCTTATGGGTAATGAACTTAAAGGGAAGCAAGTTAACCAAACCCTAAGCCCCTTGATGAAGCAAGAGAAAAAAAGGGGAGTGGGGAAAAAAAGAGCTGTTGACTTCAGGAGGACACTAAAGCAGACAGCCAGAGAATCAGTCTAATGGTAACTCCCACTGTTTATACAGTTTATATGCTGTTCTGTGGTGTGGAATATCCCTTTGGTCAGTTTGGGTCACCTGTCCTGGCTCTGCTCCCTCCCAGTTTTCTTTTGTTAGCAAAACCCCAAACATCAGTATGTTACCAACATTATTCTCATTCTGAATACAAAATACAGCACTGTACCAGCTACTGAGAAGAAATAACTATCCCAGCTGAAACCAAGACACCCTGCTTCTTTTCTGGGGCCACTGGGATGTACCCTGGCTGGGAGGGACCTACCAGCCCGTGTGGCATCCTAACAAACAGTGAAGTGTCTATCAAATGAACTTTGGCTTGATTTGGTAGAGCCATGGAAGCCAAATCTCTGTGATGTGAGGGAACTATCCAGAAAACATCCCTGTAAGAAGCTCTTTTGATTTGTTCTTGCAGGTGCAGATAGGGAACCTCAGCAAGTGTCACACAGGAAGAAATGTCTCTTTCCTTCTTCATTTTTGTTCAAATGCAAGAAAACAAACCAACCAAAAAAACACCAAAACCCAACAAAAGCAGTTCTACCCAAAACTGAAATGGATATTGTGGTAGTAATTCAAGAATATTTTTGTGTTTCTGTTCCCAATGACTGATAGGGCCTTCTGTTCTGATTTAGATAAGATTAATTTTGCTGTGGTTGGTGACTGTCAGAGATAAGCATCTCTAACAGCCTAAAGAATTATGCTAACTCTATAGTGGGAGGCGTCTGAGCTAAGTTACGATTCCAGCAAAACTTTTTAAATTAAAGGTGATTTTATTAATTTATTTTTATTCTTGGCAAGTTCTCTGTTGTTCTCCTGCTCTTTGTATAAAGAGATGGCAACTGTGCTATGCGCATTTAATTGCATACAGGATGTTTGTGTCCCATTTTGTGAGCATGCAGCTTCCTAGAGATTCCTTGGGAGCTGGAACTCTCTTAACCCCTAGTCTGTCATTTGATAGACATACATGGTGATCTTCAAATGAGTGTGATGGATGACTACCAGACTTACCCAAAACACCTTGCAGTCATCAGCGGCTGAGAGAGAATAACCCTGATATAAAGACCATTACTCTACTGATGCAGAGGGCCATGGGCTCCAGCTCACAGATCAGCAAGGACAAGTGACCTGACTGGCTTGTCCTTGCCACCTGCTAGCTCGGGGCTCATACAGGCTCACACTGAGGGGTGTGCTGCCTGCTCTCATACACCTGCCTGCTCTGCTGAGTGGTTTCACTGCAGGCGTTCAGTTTTTCAGTGGGTATGAGTGGTTTGTCCCAAGTTATACCTGATCTTGTTTTTCTCCTTTTGTCTGAAGTTTCTTACCTGATAAAAAAAAATAAATAGTGAAACATGACAAATGCAGATGTGAGAGGGAGGGAAGGATGGTAATGGTAATTACTCTTTTTTGTAAGATTGCTTGTTTTGTGTTGGTACATCAGACAGCAGAGAATTTGCTTTTGAATGCAATGCTACTTCCCTGACCTTGGGTTTCATTGTTTTCATATTGGTTTCATCAGAAGTTAATGATGAAATAGTATTTAGGAAAAAGTATTAAATAATATAAATGTGGCACACCAAAATGTTTACTAATTTTTTTTTTGTTACATGACATGCTATAACAAACTGGTGAGGCCGCAACCCCTAGTACTGTGTCCAGTTCTGAGCCCCTCAGTTTAGGAAGGATGATGAGGTGCTCAAGCATGTCCAGAGAAGGGCAATGAGGATGGTGAAGGGACTGGAGCACAAGTCCTGTAAGGAGTGGCTGAGGAAGCTGGTGTTGTTTAACCTGGAGAAGAGAAGCCTCAGAGGAGACCTTATCCCTCTCTACAAATACCTGGAAGGAGGTTGTAGCCGGGAAAGTATCGGTCTCTTATCCAAGGCAAACAGCAGTAGGACAAGAGGGCAGAGTCTTAAGCTGCACCAGGGTAGGTTTAGGTTAGACATCAGGAAGGAGTTCTTTACAGAGGGAGTGACTGGGCATTGGAATGGGCTGCCCAGGTGGAATTACTGTCCTTGGAGGTACTTAAGAAGAGACTGGATGTGGCACTTTGTGCCATGTTTTAGTTGACAAGGTGATGTTGGGTCAAAGGTTGGACTCGATCATCTCAGAGGTCTTTTCCAACCTAGTTGATTCTGTGATTCTGTCTTAGTACTTAAAGATGCTGCTGGCTTCTGTTATAATGGTTTTTATTATAATCAAGCAATTACCAACACTGACAAGCTTGAATATTGTGTGTCCCAATCAGTAACATTTCAGAGATGAGAAAGAATACTTTGTCCATTCACTGATACAGGGTGTAAGACATTACTCTGATTGTCTCTACTGAATTTTTAACTATGGGATTTGTTTTATAATGTTTAGACAGAAGGGGAAATGAATAGTCATGTGATCTTTTTTATAAAGAGTAGTGTAGATTAAATATTTTTAACTACTTAAATGCATTGTGACTAAATTGAAACAATAACTATTTTCTTTTCATCTTCTGCTTAAATAGTAAATGTATCCTACTGTAAAAAGCAAAGATGTTGAAAGCTCTTTGGGTTTCCTTGGAAGAAAACCCAGTGTGCAGCCAGAAAGGTGTCCTGATCATGCTCTGCCCAGGTCTCCAGCAGAGCCCCAGAACCCAGAGCAAAGCCCAGCAGAACCCATCCAGGTAACAAATGGTCAGTGTTTCAATAGGCTGAAATATTATGAGAAGTTCCAGTGCAGACCCTTGATTAACAATGAGTGAAAATTGCCAGCCCCCATTTCCCACAGATCCCAAAGGTATAAGCAGCAGAGACCCATTCTGTCAGATACTGGTGCTTCTTTATTCAGTTCCTCTTTTCAGACTCAGCTGTTGCTTTATTCACCCAGCATCCTTTGATGTTGTTCTTTTCTTGAACAATCTCTGTTCTGCCTAGGTTACTGGTGTAAATATAAATATTGTTATAGTTCCAGTGTTACGGATTTTTTCCAACAAACCACTGCTATGACTACAAACTTTGAACAATTAATAACAGAAACCAGCTGTTTTCAAAAGTCTTCCTTAATGTTGCAGAAATGTTTTCAGTTAGATTATTTACATGGATCTGAAAAAGACAACAGGGAGTTACAGAAGCCTTGAAGTCATATGAGTACCATGCTGGTCTTCAAACCAGATGATTATTCAAACAGTAACGAGTACTTGTAATGGTGTTTTCTTGTTTCTGACATAAAAAGAAAATAATGGAAAGGCAGCAGCTGGATTGAGGCAACGAACTGATGAGAAGATGAGGTACTAACCAGCCAAAAGGCTTTTTTTTTCTTTTTTATTAACTGAATAATTTGAATATTTGTCTTCTACATAGAGTAGGTATTTCAAAAGATGTAAAGAAGTGCTTTTCTTCAGATAACATTTTGTATTTGTATCTTCGGGAAGGAAATGAGCTTATTTTTCCAAGAAATCATACGATTGAAATTAAACTCTGTAACTATTTAATGTATCTCTTCTATCTACATGTTACAGTAAGTTAAATTTTTCTATTTCATGATGTATTTATTGTGATTGTTCAGATTTGTTCTATTAGAGAACCTTTTACACACTGTCCGCAAATTCTTGGATTTACCTTTGTGTTCACAGATTCAAAAAAGGTTCTTCAATTAGATATCTTATGATATACATATAGATATAGGGGTTTGTGTAGGCCTCCTGCACAGCAGAAGGAAGTTTTAAGCTTTTCCCCAGTGGAATACTGGGAAACTGGAAGTGAGGAGCCTAAGGAGGAAATGCAAAAAGATTTTTCTTAGAGAAAAATTAGTACAGGCTGGCATCTGATAGAAACTTGTTTTAATGGACTAGGAAGTTTTTACAAAGATGCTGGAATAATTTCTTGACTAGTTTTAAATAATTAAAAAACCCACCACAAGTGAGAGATTTGACTACGAATTACCCAAAGAACTCCTTTTAGGAAGTCAGAGACCTACATTTCTGTGTTTTGCATTTGCTTGAAAGTTGCAGTGATAGATGCAATACTTTCATTATGTCTTTCTTTTCTTTTGCTGGTCTAGCTCAAATTTCTTGAAGTTGTTGGTTGTAAGACTTCCTGCACCAGCATTTTTAACTGTTGCAACATGGAAATATTACTCTACACATGTTTAAAGACTGATGTCATGCCTTGGCACTGAACCCCGACATCTGCCTGCAGAGAAAGGGCCTGTGCTTGCATAATCACACAGGTTAAAATGCAGTATGCAATCCAAGGACTTTTAAACAAAGTAATTGTGAAGACTTGCAGGAGACATCTCATGAAAAGTTTTGTTTGGTAATTTCCGTGTTATCTTGTAAGCCCCCACTTTGCCCTCCAATTTTTAGAGGACTTTATCTCAAACCCCCTAGGCACAATTTTCTGACTGTGACTGTCATATGTATTTGATTATAAATGCAATTTTTTCCTTGTCTGTGACAAAAAACTTGGCTGTGGATACCTGTACAATGTGTGTATATATGGCATATAGGAGGCCTGAGCTTGGGAAACAGGGCAGGAAGGGGCTTCCTCTGCCCTTTGGCTAGTTCATTCCCACCTCAGGCATCAGTTATGTTGTTGTCTGTGACTTATCATGCTTAATCCTAACAAAGTAGTTGTTCATTGGTATCTGCTGGATGTATTGTTTAGAGGCAGCAGTTGTAGTCTGTCTTCAATTTGACCTAGACAAATTAACTTAAACCTTTCCTGAAAGGTAAGCTTCTAATTTTCTGTGGTATACCAGTAGTTGTGTGAAATCTCTTTGAATTTGTTAGCATATTAACAGGATGGTAACCATCATTTCAGCTGAAGGTGGACCAGTACCCTGAATAGTGTTGTCAGGGTCCTAAACAGAAGATGTGTGTGCATGCACAAGTTAGTGATCCATGTGACAGCTGACACAAGTAGGTGCAAGCCTGAGCTGTGCTGCATGTACCACATGGCTGCAGGTACACCTGGAGCCAGCTCACCTGAATGGAGAAGCCTGTAGGCAGCTCCCACTTGGCACCTGGTGGCGACTCCACCCACATCTCAGCTTAACTTGAGGTGAAACAGCCTGTTTTCATGCAGCATTTTGTGTGACAGTAAAGATGATGAATAGAGTTGTCTACTTCTAAGGACACCTTGTAAAAACTCTGAAGTCTTCAGTGCCAGCTGATTTCCCCACAGATGGGATTTGCATGGTGTGGTATGTGCTGCTGAGGTTTGCCTGATGCAGCACAGCTCTGGGTTCCCAGCATCTGAAGAGACTTAAGATTATCTTATTGTGCTATTTCCTTTTACCTTCTCAGGTTATCTCCAATGAACCAAAATTTTAATCAATATCACATGGAGCCTGAGTGCCTTTCTCACTGGGATATACAATAAACACTTGCATCAATGCATTACAGGTGCCTTTGCTTCTTCTGAAACTCTATTGGAAACAGTTCATCTGATTTACAACAGCATTTGCTATTTCTATTTTTTTATTTGAAAGATATAATATACTGGTGAGTTAGGAATCTCGACACACAATTCTTATCCTTAGTCTGTGATTCTGGATGGCAAGTAGTTGTTTTTTGTGTTTAAAATTAAAAAAATAAAATAGTGGTTTAACTTCTGAGTGCATAAGGAGTACATGGGTAAACATCATTATGAGCCAGGCTGCAGGATCATGTACTTCTCTTCCATCTGTTGTGCCATTGGTAAATTATATAGGAAAACTCACACTTTTTTTGTTCTGACAGGACTAATGAAAACATCAGTATGAAGGCAATGGCTAATCCCCATGTCAAGTTCCCTCCATTACAATAACTACTGTCTCATCTTGGCTTTTCTCTTTTCAAACATCTGCTGTCGTCTTTTTCTAGGTGGCTTCTCATTCAGCTTTTCACTTCTGGCTTTGCCATGTAACTCAGCTTTCTGTAGTTCACTGTGATAATTGGTTACTGTGATGAAAGCAATAAGGATATTGAAATAAAACAACAGACTAAAGTGATGCATCCAAACACTGCAATGTCACTTTTGTGTTTTCAATTTCCAATTTTCCACTCTTATTTTAATCCTAATGAATCAAAAGGGTTTGCATACCCTGCAGATTACAGTGTTTTTGAATATTTCTTCCTCAACAGACGATTTTCTGTTCTCAAATTAATACATAATGTATTTTGCAGCTTTAACTGTATCTAAGTAATTACCTTATATTACCAATTGTATTTCATGATAATTTTTTCTTGTACCTTTAAAAAATCTGTACATACAATGATAGTCTTAATGTCTTCATCAAAGTTATCTTGTGCAGCAAAGCTTAAGGTAAAAATGGTAGAAAAATACATAAATAATAAAATAGTTTTAAAGGACTTTAAAACTCTGTTAGGTTTTTATTTGTCCTGTTCAGTTTCAGATGAGAAAGATATATGATGAATATGTACTGCCGTCAGAACCAAAAATAAGATTGTGGCTACAAACCACAGTTTCACCCTAAATACACTTCAGATGTCTTAGAGACACAGTGTGACTATAGTCTCTTTTCACATAGATGATTTACTAGGAGCAGGCAAAACACCAGATCACTGAATTGTATAACTTTCATTAAAAAAACTGGTAATTACATTTGCTTGTCATTGTCATTTGTCCTAAAAAAAATCAGGGCAAGCATTGCCCAGATTTTTGCAGGTGAAGTTAATCGGTGTGGAGAACCTGGTGGCCACATAAGGCATGTTTCAAGAGACTTTATTTCAGACTAACTACTGTCAGGCATTGTTGATTGCCCAAATAGTTGGAGCTCGTCTTCAAGTTTTGCCTCATCTGAAAGAAATCTGCTTCATAGGCCCCAGGACAGTTTTGCGATACAAGCACTCTCTTGATCCAAACAAAAATCTAGTGCAGCCACACCCCCAAAGCAGATGAATATACGTGAAAAGAAAAAGTCGTCAATACAGTAAGTTGGGGAAGTGATCTTGAATGCTGGAAAAAAACTACTGGACGATGTAGGAAAACAAGAGGTTTGTGGTAATGAAAAGCAATGGTCTGAATTCATCCCAAACAACTTCCATCCTATCCCTAACTAAGAGAATGCTCTCACTCTGATTTTCTTCTAAGTATAACTCAAAAGGGTTGAATTATTTTTCACAGGTAATGTGCTTCCTTCTTTGGCTGTATAACATTTATCAAACAAATACAGCAGATGCATTCCACCATCCAGTGGAAAAATGACTTCACAGTGATATCTTATTTAGCAAATACGTTTCGGAAAAAAGTAATATACCAAATGCTACCCCCAAATTCAGTCTCTTGATTTGCACAGAAGTAGTCTTCTTTGAACACCTCCTAAGCTGCAGAAAGATAAGTCATATCATGATGGTTGCTTTGCTGCAAGGCATGTTCAAGGATGGCACTGATGAACTGTATTAGAGCCCTCCCTGTGCTAATTATAACAGTTCATTCTATCTTAGAGCTTTATGAGACATAATACTTCTGAATGTTTCTGTAGATTAAAAGCTTCTTGGTCTGCTTTGAGATGTCCTTGCTGACACCACATCGAAAGTTCATGTCAATGCCCACTTTCCTTGGACAAGGCATTTCTCTGCTCTTCCCAGCAATTTTTGTCTTATGACTGCCATGTTCAGTGTATTTTTGCCATCTCATGAAATCCAGCCATTTCAGTTTATATTCCTTCAGCTTTACTATATGTGTTTTTTTCTGAATTCTGATTCACATCAATCACTGAACAGCTGAATGATTGAATAGTTCTCATTTTACCTATTCATTTTGGTAATGTTTCACAAAGTCTTTTGTATCAGAAATATTTTTTCTCTATTAGTAGTAGTATAATGAAAATTGGAGAAAAACAAGAAAAAATTCCAAGCTGCCACAACTGTATACAGCAGAACCTCTAGTGTGTATGTCTCAGAAAGAATTCTTCAAAGGTTTTTGTTTTTTTTTTTTTTTTTTTTTTTTTTTTTTTTTTTTTTTTTAATTTTTTTTATTTTAAATCAGTGCTTCTAGAACAATGTAGTAGAGCAGATTAGGGAACATCTCACTTGGCTTTATGATAATCAGATTTAACTCATAGGTGTTTGTTGGTGGTGCAAAATAATACAGAAACTAAAAATCTTGCATAAAACTGTTTGCCTAATGCAAGGAGTTAATGAGAAATATTTCCAAAATGAAATATGGATATAAGTGGTGACCAAAGAGAGACTAGTTGACTAGTTAACAACTAAGTGTCAGTGCAGCCTTAAAAATGCCCATATCCTATTCTGTGTTTAGCAAACTACATTTGAGAAACTCCGCTTTGAAAAGCTCTGGCTCTAGTTGTGGTGTGAGAGTGAAACAAAAGGAACAAGAAACCCCAGAACCTAGCAAATATACTGTTCTCGGAATAGCCATAAGTTAAGTAACCTCTACAAAATGTCAGGATTACTTAGTAGCTGCTAAGTTTGTAGGTAACAACTCAGAGGCTAAATGAGACTAAAGCTGCGTGTTCAAGCTTTGGAGACAAATCTCAGTGACAGGTGGCAGTCTGGGTTACTCAGACCAGACTGTCAAGGCAGCCGATCGAATAAGCAAATAAATGAGCTGATGTCTTTGAGATACTCCTGCCAATAGCTTCCATAGTCTCGAGGGGCTCTTTCTCTCCCAGGGACACGGTTTCTTCGACTAGGGAGGTCTGCAGCTGTCCGTACTACAGAGAAAAAAAAAAAAAAAGGAAAAAAAAAAGAAAAAGAAGCCAGTCACCTCAAATCTCGCAATCTTTACTCGGAGGATTTCCTGGGGCGGGGACCCAGCGAAGGGCTGGGGGGGATGCCTGAGACCAGCCTTTTTCAGCAAACACTGACTCTTGCTCAAACGCCATATTTTTGGCGGACCGGGTTTAACCAGCATCGCTTATCTGCTCCGGGGCGGGGAGAGGACGAGAGGTGGCTCTGCCCTGACGCGAAGCCACTTCACCGTCGCGGGGACGCCCAGGTTGGCAAGTGGCAGCCGAGGGAGGGCGAGGCGTCGCTGGGAGGAGCTGCCCGTGAGACGGGGCAGCGGTAGCGCAGTTTGTCATCGACTGCCCGGGCTTTCTAGGAGAAGGCATTGAGGCTGCTCCCGGCCCCGCACTCAGGTAGGCGGCACCGGGGATCCACCTGGGCGCTGGTCCGTCCTCGGCGAATCCGCCTGCACCCAGCGTTTCGCGGCGAGGGCAATCGGAGAGGATGGGGGTGGCCTCCGTGGCCGTGCCGGCGGGGGCGAGGGGTCGCGCCCGGCCCGCCAGAGCCGGCAATGGCAGGGGGCGGCAGCGGGGAAGGGAACGGCGGAGAGCGATCAGGTGTAGCCGGGACCGCTTGTCTCCGTCAGTCGTGGAGCAGGACGGACGGCATCAGGCAGCCTGGGATAATCCGAAGAGGAGATCCGTGCAACTGCGCCGATGGTCGTGCTTTGGTCCGACGCCAGGCTTTTGCGGCTGGGAGGTGGCTCGGACCGAGGTGGTGTCTTCTGGGGACAGGAGTGGGGGTGAAACCTGTTATAAAAGGTCAGCACTTTCTGTGGCTCAGGTCCTGACGGAAAGCGTGAGAGCGCCTGTGCTTCGTAGCTGAATCTCGGCAATTTGAGGGTGGTGGAGCTACAGCCTCTTCAAAGTGAATGTTTCCAGGAATACGTCAGAATTTAAATGAAGGGTATTGAAAAATGATTTTCTGCCGTACCTGTTGAGGGGATGGCAGCGTTTCACAGAAAAACGGCTGTGGTGCCAGTGCAGTGCTGTAAAAGCATCCTGGACGCGAGGGCTGACCCTTCTATTCCGCACCAGCTGGGTATGTCCAACGAAGGAATACATGTATTTGTTTTAATCTTTTTTTCTAGATCAACAGTGAGACATTTGATTAATCTTTCTTGAAGAGGCATGGCATACCTTTCAGTTAATAGAAGCATTTAAGGTAATATGAATAGATTTTTTTTTTTTAATAACTTAAAATGTTCATGCGCTTATGTAACAGAAATAGCGTGATACTCTGACTTTCTGTTGGTTCTCTCAATTCTGAGGACAAGACTGTTGCATGCTGTAATATGTCCATGCTTTTGAATGAGATATTAAAAGAAAAACTACCACAAGTTTGCCAAAAATAGTGTAACCTATGATTCTTTGAAGTTCTGAGGAGACTTTTTTAAAATTGAGTAGATCAACTTTGAAAGGAGTAGAGAGCAGAGGGAAAGGTGGCTATTCCAATTTAATGACAGATTTTAATGATAATTATACCTTAAATGATAATTATACCTCACTGTGTGCTTTCACGGATGCTGTAACTGTAATCCAGATGCATTATTTAAGAGTTCTTTTAGACTTCTTTTGTTTGTTTGTTTGTTAGTGGGTTTGTTTTTTTTAAACTTAAATTGATATAAATATATCCTTTCAGGGTGAAGCTTCAGGGACATGGCCTCAGATAGCTGGAATTTTTTTTTCATCTCTGGAAGATTTGGGCAAAAATAACTTTAACTGAATTCTGTCTGGAGTGGGAAAGCTCCACAGGTTCATTGCAAGCTCAAGATGTGGACAAAATGGCTGGGAAAAGGGAGAAATTTAGCTATTTATCATGGTGGAGTGTGGTAGGAAAAACATTTGCACTTGACTCTGCAGCCGTATGTTTGTTATTTTCATCATTAATTATGTCAATGCATGCACAGAGCAGAGCCTAATTTTGCTGTTGTGTCTACCTGCCACAGAAATGGGAAGTTTTCCCTGTAAAAAGTCAGAAACAAGAAGGAGTCTCCTCAAAGCAGTTCATGTGCATGATTTTAAACAAGGCTGTATGTATATATTTGCAAGTCTTCCATGTTGACCAAAGGTCAACTTATAAATTTAAACAGATAAATATTGAAATTATAGGGAAGCAGTATTCTGGAAGACTTTCTTTCGGGATGTGGCAAAATACTACTGCTGCATCTGCTGAATCTAATGCTAGGGCAAAAAACTGCTTGAGAGAGCTAATGTGAGACAGAACACTAGAATAAGGTAATGTTGTAGTGGAACAGAGCTTCTGAAAAAACAGTGATTTAGAGAAGTCATAAGTGAAGTCTGTTCAGTCTTGTTCTATCTTTATTTCTGTTATAATGTTTTGATCCTTTTTAAAATGAAAAACTATAGCTTTTTAAGAGTTACTGTCCATCACAATTTGTGAAGAAAGTTGTAGCTTTTATACAAACACAGTAACCGGCCTCCAGTGATTTGAATGTTTTGTGCATTTCTGTGCTCAGGATTCTTGCAGGGACTCATTCCTTCTTACAGCTAGACAAGAAAAGACCTGCCTGGTAATTTGAGTGGAAATCTGCAATGAGGGAGGAGGAAAGAGAAAGAGAAGAAGGAAGTAAGTAAGCAGGCACTGCAAGAAGCAGTGTGGATGACTCAATTCTGAGTCAGTTTGGTGAAGTCAGACACAGCAGCCAGAAGTGTCATCTTTGATTATTGTAGAAAACAGTGATCAGCTAAAGATTCTTCAACATGGGATGGGGTTCTTCTGCTCATCCTTCAGTTTGAATAGTTGCATTTGTCCTCTCACAGTGCTGTAAAACACTGTGGTAGGCTGAATAGAAAATAAGCAGTAAGAAAGGTCAAGTTAAGAAACATCTTGTCAGAGGCATGCAAATAGTAGATCCTTGTCTAAACACATTATGGATTAGAAGACTACTAAAGAGTCCTGATAATCACTTTCAAAAGTATAAATGAGCAGGTGTCATGGTTTGACTCTGGCTAAAAGCCGAGAGCCCACACATAGATCTAAAATTCTCAGAGAAGGGAAAAAAAAAACCCTCNTCTCTGACCTTGGTGCTAATCAAGCTCCGCACCCTCCTGTCTCTTAAGCGGCCATGATGTTCTGCGCAGACTTTCTTTCTCTACTCCTTCTTAAATATGTTATCACAGAGGCGTTGTTGCCTGACCTTGGCTAGCTTAGAGCAGAGAAAAACTCTAGCAGCTTCTTAAAGAAGCCTCTCTCCTAGCCCCCCCAGCTAATAAAAACTCTGGTTACTTAAAACCACAACAGCAGGTAAAACATAAATGCTTAGATTTAAGGTGAAGGAAGATCACTACTGGGGTCGCAAACAACTCTTCTGCTCAAGTGTGTATTTTTAATGATCCAGACAGAGGGAAACTGTTGCAGTGGCAGAATTTGCCAACAATACAAAGCTATTATAGATGTGTAAATTGCAAAACATGGCACAAAGATGTCATGATAGTGAATGACTGGATAACAATAGCCGAAGAAATTTGTTGTAGATAAATGTAAAGAAAAATTTAAAATTAAAACATATGGCCAAAATCCTAACATCACGTGCTTAGCAACTGACTGGATTTACCTGATTCTTAGCTCTCAGTGATGAGACCTTTGAGTTTTACTACATAGGCCCATGGAAATATCAGGTTAATACCCAGCAGTACTCAAAGAACAAAGAGATGGTTAGAAATTTGGAAAAAATAATCCAGAAAAAAACAATAATCATTTCAGTTTATATATCCATAGTGCACCTATGTTTTGGAGACTGTATGGAAGTTCTGTCCTGTCCTCCCCATCTCAGACAAACTGTAGCATAACTGGAGGCAGTACAGAAGTGGGTGACAAATAGTCAGAGATATGAAATCAGATT
This sequence comes from Calyptomena viridis, assembly GCA_013390005.1. Taxonomy (NCBI): domain Eukaryota; kingdom Metazoa; phylum Chordata; class Aves; order Passeriformes; family Eurylaimidae; genus Calyptomena; species Calyptomena viridis. The sequence goes on from WEIV01001702.1 coordinate 24,190, forward strand.
CTATCTAAGAGACAGCTAGAGAATCTAGGACTGTAGCTTGGGAAAGCAAGAAGTTGGAGGAAGTGTGCTAGAGATGTAAAAAAACCCTGAGTGCTTGATAAGCTGAACAGGAAATGTTCACTAATTTTTTTTTCCTTCTGATGTAATAATTAGGATGTGTCAGGTAAAAGAAGCAGGTAACAGGCTCAAAACAAGTCAAAGACTATTCTTGTATTTCATGTGTCCTGAATTAACTGTGTAATTTCTGTATTAACTGTGTAATAAAAACATTGACTTTAAATTGTGGAATATTGGAAGTCACTAACTGAAAGTTTTCTTTCCGTTTCTGCAGGGAAACATGACAGCAAAACCACTGTTTTTGTGTAATATTGCAACAGCATTTCTGTCTTTAATTATTGCAAGTAAGTTTATTGGCTATGTAAGGTTTTGTTCTAAAACTTTTTTTTTCCCCACACAAGTAATATTAACTTTCTGTGATAATAGCTATAAAAGTAAATGCCAATGAGTTTTTTAAAATAGTCCTAAGAGCAGGAAACACTAAACATATAATATGTGATATTTTATGTTCTATCTTATTACAGAATCATTTAGGTTGGAAAGGAACTCTTGAGATCATCTAGTCTAACCTCACTGACATGTCCCAGGCTCAGCTAGAGAAGGTTGCCCAGTACTTTGTCCAGGTGGATTTTCAATATCTCTGTTAAGGAAGGTTCCACGACCTCTTTGGGCTATTTGTTCCAGTGTTTGATCACCTTTACAATACCTTTTCTTGTGTTCTGATGGAATGTTTCATGTTTGAATTTGTGCTCATTGCCTCTTTTCCTGTCAGTGGGCAATGCTGCCAAAAGTCTGTTTCTTTGTTTTTCATTCCCTCCCATCAGGCATTTTCACACATTGATAAGATCCACTCACACACTCATCAAACCTTCTCTTCTCTAGGCTGAACATTCCCTGCATTTTCATTCTCTGCTCAAGCCGGAGATGCTTCATTCCCTTAATCATTTTTGTGGCCATGTGCTTGACTCTCTCCAGTAAATTCAAAGCTGGTAGGTCCTAATGCAGCCCAGGACACTGTTAGCCTTTTTCGCCATGAAGGAACATGTGGCTCATGGTCAGTTTGTGGTCCACCAGGACACCAATGTTCTCTATAGGTCTGCTTTCCAGCTGAATGGTCTCTAGCATGTGCTGGTGCCTACTGCACTATTTCAGAATATTAGCATTTAGTGGCAGAAAAGGGTTATTGCTTCTTGTGGCCACAGCATTTCATAACCATTACAGTTATTTTGGGGCATTCAGCACAGATGTCTAAGTAAGTCAATGTTTGGATAAGTAACTTGGAAAAGAGTTATGACGAGGTGATGAGAACTGTGGGTGACACAAAATTATCCTTTGGTGGTTAAAACTGATGCTCACTATGAAGAGGGTGTCTGGATATCAAATAGTTTAGTGATCGAATGTCAATGAGTAAAATCAAGTGGATGTGAAGGGGCATGGAAGGGTCATGCATATATAGCAGAAATACATGTACTGTAGTTGTGTGATGTGAGCATTATGTTAATTGATAACCACTTGGGAAAATGCTGCTTTGATACCTCTGCATGCTCTCTGAAATCATTAACTCTGTTATCAGCAGTGAGAAAAAAAGCAGAATTTTAGGAAAGCAGCAAAGCAGAAAGCTTCATTACGCTACTCTGTAACCCCATGGTGAATGCGTACCAGTTGAACTCTGCAGTTCTGGTCCTTCCATCTCAGAAAGACTGTATCAGAAGAGGTAGAGAGAGGAGTGACAGTGTCATCTGAGATGGGATGGCTTCCCTACGAAAAATCACTAAGTGAAGAAGGACTCTGAGGTAAAGAAAAGAAATGATAAAGATCTATAAAATTGTAAATACCATAGATTAGGCAGATGAGAGAAAGTTTACCATCTCTCATAACAAGAAATGCATGATACCCAGAGAAATTATAAAAGCCAATGAATGGATTTTCATGCAGAACCTAGGAGGAAAGACAGGAGCTGAAGGCAGAGTATTACTGTACTTGTTGTGTCCTCTTCTCTTTTGCACATTTGGCACTAGTCATTATCAGAGACAGGATTTTGGGCTAGACAGACCCTTGCATAACTGATTCTGTGGCAGTTCTTATGTTCTAAAAAAAGCAAGGAAGTTTAGGTACATATAATACTGAGTCAGGAATGTGACCATGGTATCCAGAGTTGGTGCCTTTTTTTGTCACATTACCAAAACCCCCCCAAAGAAGCCCAAAACAAACTCATGTTGATGCTCTTTTCCTGTATGGGACTGTGTCAGAAGGAGAGACAATTAGCTCCTTGGTGATTGCAATAATTCCTCTCTAAATGTTCATAAAATGAAGGATGAGTTGAAATTTCCATAGCAAATTTAATATTTGTGCAGCACGATCTTTAACTTCAGTGCCCTCTTAGGACATTTTGGTATTGAAAGCATAGTCTGTTTTGAGTATTACTTTGACTACAGTTAAGTGAAGTTAAAATAAAGACATTAAAAGAAATTTATGTGCATGTGTGTGTTTGTGTACGTGCCCATGAAACAAACTGGGGAAACACAAGTACTTTAGTAATTTGCCTCTGAAGTTAGACATGAAAATGACAAGTCTGCTGCAAGCAAAGACATTCTACTGAGTGTAAATATTGCATCCCCAAACCAGCACTTAATTTCAGTGCCACAACTGTGTCTGTATACCACCGTGTAACTGTAAAGACAAGGGCATAAAATCGTATTTTTAGAAATTGACTTGAGAATGGAGGTGAAAACTCCATTTTTAAAAAATGTAATCATTTTTGTAAATGCAATCAGGAAATTAGTTCATCAATCAGGAAATTAATTCAGTATATTCTTGTAGATTGTTTGACATTTTCTTTAATGTTTATCTCTTTCCTTTAGAGAAATGTGAAGGCTATGATGTAATGTTGAGGGAAAGTCTTGTGCCTGATAAGCAGCCTCTTGCTGTTAAATGTTCACTGGAAAAGAGCTGGAAAAGTGGAGACTACAACTTCACGTGGTATAAAGTTGGTAACCAGACAGCTGTGCCTAGAGACAAACTGTCTAGAGTTCATCAGCAGAAGAATTTAATTTGGTTTCTTCCTGCAATGTTAGAAGACTCTGGAGATTATGAATGTGTCATAAGGTGAAAGTTTAAAAAAAATTTAGATTTTTACAGAAATGAGTTGCAAAGTGAGTAATG
>WEIV01001806.1:0-14874 GCA_013390005.1 Calyptomena viridis
CTCTCCTCGAAAAAGGCTGCTTGGTCTTTCAGGATGCTGCCGAATGAGACTGTCATCTCCAGGGTCAGTTTCAAGCGACCAAAGTCCTGAACTGCCTTCATGCAGGGTTGGAACTGTGGCTTCCAATGCATCTTATCACCTGCCGTTTCGTCCCTCGCCTGTCGCTACAGGACTTTACAGCGTGGATATATCCTTCGAGCCTGTGCATTGGATTTTTTAGGTGAGGCTCAGCGTGCACAGAACTGGCCTCACCCTTTACTCCTAGGGTTCATCTGTCAGGGCCTAGCAAGCTTGGACGGTGACAGCGAAATCCTTAGGACGTAGGTTTGGATCGAGTATCCTTCTCTTAGATGGATGACCTTACATGGCTAAATGAGCTTCACCTGCCTGGGTTTGAAATTAGAGTTGTCCTTCTCCTAGGATGGTTGCTGGGAGGCTAGCGAGCCCATCCTACCCGTGGATGCACTTAGTCTGACCTTTTAGCTGAAACCTGTCTGCCTTGAGGCTCAACAAGGTGTATTTCTGCTCTAAACTACTTTGTTGTGAACGATGGATAACACTGCTTGAGTGAATGTCATAATTTGGTTTAAGAATAAGAAGCCAGTGTAAATAAAGGCAAGTCCTAATGATACTGATTTACATCAGAATCAGCTCTCAGTTATTTCAATACACTACTAGTAACATATCTTTTAATTTCAAACAGGTCTAGTGAACTGAATAATATTTTGTTCTCTTCTATGAGAATGCAGATACTGCTTCTGCTTGCTATCAAGATCTGAAGGAAACAAGTATTTGACTTTAGAGGTTGTTGTCATGAAAAATTGCATAATGAATTTCTGAGTCTTCCAGGTGGAACACCTTATCTCCTCTACTGCTTATTTTAAAGTTTTTGCCAAATATGGATGACTCTGAGTATAGCTAACGATTTATTATGCTACCAGAAGTATTAAGAGTTACTCCCTTACATGTTAAAATGTTTCTATGGAAGTTTCAAAACTATTTTAACCCATGAGAAAGTCTTAAGTAAGAAGTCAAGTATCTAATTTAGTTGGGAGGATTTTAGTTTTGAGAGGCGCCTCCATTGATTTAGACTTTAGCATTGGTTACATTTTTTTTAATTAAAAATATATGTTTAAATCTTATATCCTTTATACGTTATACATGTACAACAAAAAAAAACTTTAATTTTGCAAGATATATTCACTTCTCATGCTCAATACACCAGAAACATACCTCTCAGTTTGCTTGCACACCCCTGCCTTAGACGGTTTATTGCTGAGGTAGAGTATGGGAGAGACAACAGTATAGATGACAGTATTCCTTAAATCCATATTCATTACTTTTATCTGTTACTAGTTTATTAGTAGCATTGTGAATTTTGAAATAACCTATTTTTTCTTACAAACTTGTGATGGCATTTCATTCATTCTACTGAGCAATGAGATACTCATCTGAGTATTCTGAAATACTCATAAGGCTGATTCTTTTACATGAATTTTCAAGTTTTTAGGACCATTTCCCATGAGCTCATTTTGAAAGATTTTTCACATGGGAAGCTTAAAAGGTATTTCATGTTTGCTGGGATTCTGTGGAATCTTAAAAATGAGATAAATGTATGTTATACTGAAAGATGTTTATGATGTCAACACACTGAAACTCACACTCATAAAAATGCCTTCTGCTTTTATTTTTTTCTGTGAGGAGAAAACAAGAAAATTGTAGTTAGAGTACCTATTTCTTTTCTTTAGAAGTGAACAAGCAAATGAAAGACTCAAATGGTTCAGTTTAAGCAGGAAGAGCATATACTCCTAAAAATACAGATCATGCATTTTTCACCCAAGACAGTATCATTTTTCCTAACCTATATGTAATTTATGATCATTGTTGCTTGTGCCCAGGAGCGATATGCTATTTAAAAAGATAGTGTGTGATTCCATGACAACTGGCAGGTGCCTTATAAAGCCTTTATTTGTTGAAAATGTGCAGGTGAGTTATTGTACTTTAAAATAGGAGAAATAGAGCTCTAGTGGATTTTCCTCAGTGCATGAGCAACCTGCAAATTAAAGTCAAATATTATTTTTATGCCTTCCTACAGGATTCACAGAGACCAATTGCAACAGCTGTAATTGAAAGTCAGATATAATACACTGCCCCACATGCTGCTGTATAACTATAACAAGCTCAATTTTTTAGCCAAACTGCTTTCTTCTTTTAGTTGTTGCTGACTACAGCAGAATCATGAGTCTGTGTACTGTCCTTTTCCCTTTGCTAACAAGTCAGGAAAACTTTTTAAAAAAAAACCACAGGAAAACTAGCTTGCAGGCACTTTTCTCTCCTTTTCCACTTAGCTAGTCCATTTGTTTTAAACTGCCTTATTTGATAAACAGTGAACAATCACTTGGTTCTGTTAGAGATTTGAATGTATGTATTATCTAACTTTCCAATTAGCAAGAACAACTAAGACAGTGTCTTGCATTTGTCTGACTCCTGGCGTCACTACTACAAATTAACGTGCCTGTTGCATTTACCCTCTCAGGAACACAAAATACAGTGACAACATCTTAAATCAATATCTATTTCAGCTTCTGAAGCATAGGATCTGTTTCCACTTTAACAGCCGAAATGGCAGTCTCCACCAAGACCGGATTTTACATATGCAGAAAGCCTAATTCCTAGCAATCTCAAAAAGAATTTATGATCTTTGCAACTTGGGATATCAGATCTGAATATAGTGTCGTCTTTCTTGACTGTAAGAATTTAAAGCTTGATCTAGTGCCCCCTGAAGTCAGTGGAAAGAATCTAATTTGGATCACAACAGGAGCTCATGGTCCAACTCTGCAAGCCAAAACAAAGTAAAGCACTCCAGCAGCTCCTTTTGCTACCTATGAAGGTTGGTTAAGCTTGGAAAATAAGAGAGAAATGACAAATTGGTAAGATAGTGAAAATGAGATAAAAATAAAGGAATAGCTCTTTTAATCTCTCGGTTAAATTTTGCAGCACAAAATAAAGTTTATTTTTATCACTGAAATGTTGATGTATTTTTATAAAGACTTCACCTGTCTGTATTTGAAAAAACACCGCGATTTTAAGTGAGGAGTTCAAAAGCGTTTTAGCAAAAATCAGAAGGATGAAAGAGCTTGATCTGTTGAGTATGTCGGTAAGGGCTGTCATAAATGGGAGCGATTTCTTAGGTACTGCTCGTGCCTGATAAGGATAGTCTCATCACCTGCTAGCAATAAACTGAGTTTTCATAAGCTGTATTAACACTGACTCTGTGTTTGTTCACTTTGTGACTCTGCAAGGATGCCACTACCTTTGAAAATACAGGTTGACGTTGGGAATATTTCTGTAACTGTGTTTTCAAATCTTTCTATTAGTGACTTATCTGCATCCTGCTGAGAAAGATTCAGTCATCTGCTACAAAATAGCTCAAGTCATTACTGGGTACTAGTGTCTCTGTGCAGGAAACCACAGAGGTTAATCATGGGCAGAGACCCCTTCACTTTGAATGAGAAATCCGTAACAGCTCCTCTTACATATGTAGAGAAAGTCACCAGAGGTCAGTACTTCAGCTTGTCTATTAGGAGACACACAGAAGCTTTTTGCCTCCTTATAACAGGAAGAAGCCTTAGATTTAACTCAGACTGAGAGGAGACTGTCTCAGCTTCAGCACACTTCCTGATTTTTACTTTGTTTTCCAGGGAAAACTTATGTGATCCTATTCTAGCTCTGCTTGTCTGCCTTGCTTCACAAATAACTTCCAAAAAAAACACTGGCCAGTGACCCAAACTGGTCAAAGTTTTCTGGTTCCTAATGCCATCTGCTTCTTACAACTGCCAAGCAAAAAAAAAAAAAAGCAGCCGAGGCAGTCTGTTAAGGGCCTCTGCTGATGAAAGTGGAGGTTTAACCTTGATTAGACATCAGAGGATCCACGTGGAGTGAGCCATTATTAATATTGTCAAGAAGTGAAAAGCTTCATTCATAGATCTTGCCTGCTTAGACATCAAAGTCAACCAACCTCAAAAGAAATCTGTGGGGAACCAGGCATCCTTAGTTCTCATATTGATCATACTACTGGTTCTGAAAGTTTCATTCGAGCTCTGACAGTGCCTGACCTTGCAGAGGGAACACGATGTACAAACAAGGCTAGCTTTCTTTTTCTTAGACTTAACACCAAGTGAATAATTGATAGTAAATCATATATTTGGTAAAATACCTTGTTTTCTGCAAATAATTTCCCCCAGAAAATTGCATTTGAGAAAATTATAGGAAATTTTCTAATAAAAGTCACAAAATCTCATATTAATAGTTCTGTGTCTCATTTGCAAAACATTCAGTGTCTGCTGTTTGTAAATCAGAATAAAAGCTTTTCAGTTGAGCACAAGGTATAAATTTATTATAAATTTATTCTTTCTTGAAAACAAATGCAATATGACCATGGACCCAAGCAAAAAATATTTTGGAATTCAAATTCATATTCTAGGCAACTTCTAGGCAATATATGTCCAGATATAATCACAGCCTAAATAAAGCATCTAGATGATACCAACTTTCTCTTCAAGGCACAGTCTTTCTCAGAAGGTATCTGTTAGATAAGGCATTTATTTTGTTTGTAGAATTCCTATGGCTATCACTGGCAATTCTTGCAAATGGAGGGAGAAAAGAACATGCAATGAAATTATCCATTGCAATTCCTAAACTATGTCAGATAATTAAAAAATGTCAGATAATTAAAAAATTAAAATTATATTTTAATAAAGTTTGAGATAGGGTTATGTACCAACTGTTTTTGGGAGAGGAAGCATGTTTAGAAAACAAACTGTAGCTGGATGAAGGACAAAAGGCAGCTCAAGGAATTACCATGTGAAAAATGCACTTTTTCTTTTTTCAAATTGTACCCAAAATTTTTATTCTAAATGCAAACCTGAAAACTACAGATAGCATGGGAAAAATAAATATAAAATATTTTTTGTATTCAGAACACTTTTAAATATGTTAAATTTTATGAATGATCCAGAGGTAATCTTTGTATTGTTTTAAACTACTTACTTTAATAAAAGGTTAAATAAAACTATCTGCAGTAAAAATTAGTTTCTTTTAAACTAGTCAAAAGAAAGTATAGGAGAAATTACAAAGAAATCAAGAGATGAGGAGAAGAATAATCCAATCTTTACTGGATTCTTTCTCAAATATTTGCCATGGTAAATGGAAGAAGTCATTTTTTTTCATTGTGGTCTACCACATTTTGATAGGTAATATTTAATTTTGCAATTTTGGTGTTGAACTATGTGTTTCCTTTCTTAATTCCACTTTCAAACTATGCCTCCAAATAATTTAAGTGCAATAATTCCACATTAGCATTAGTAGCATTACTACTACAGGCACATAGCACTTTATTTTTGTTTTTTCTTATTTCTTGTAGACTGGTACCACTTTCTTCATACCACTTTCTGATGCACAGCTAATTATTCCCCCTTATTTAGCAATTCATATTCTTCCATCCCTTACTCCTGAAAAGATTCACTTTTATTCATTATCTTTTCTACAGGGTTATGGATTTTTCTTCCTTTTTTATTAAAATTATCTGTATTACTTGGAGTCCAACTTACATTCATTTTCTGTTACTTTCTTAGAATATTCTGGTTTCCTCAGCATCCACCTCCTTTCCTTCCTTACTGAAGTGGGAAGGGACTCACAAACATCTTTATAGTCTGTAAGAGAAAGACATCAGAGACGAGTGTTCAGGTAAATACACGTCTGGGTTCAATACACATTTAGAGACCCTTCTCCTTAGCACACACACAGGTTGAGCTACCCTGTCTTGTGAACCAGCTGCTGCCCTACAGGCTCTGTCATCATGTAGACCACATAGATCCTCCTTGGAGTATTTTCGTTCTCCCTTTCAAGTCCTATCTTGGGCAAGACCCTGAGCTTGGCTCCTGCTCACTTTGCTCAGCAGCAGCTTCCCACCACACTGCCTCCAGCCACCTGTGGGCTGGGATGATGATCTCAGCTCTGGCCCCCTGGGAATGTTCTGAGCTCTGTGGAGATCACTGGGAAGCCAAAAGACTTTTCAGATCCCATTACATGGGCACAATGTCTTTGTCACCAGGTTTCTTATACATGGTGAAATGGGGGAATGAGGCTCTGCTAGCTGCAACTTCATCTGCTATAATGGAGTAATATGGAGCAAAATAACTCCTGCTCCATTATTGTAAGGATTATTTTATTATTGTTTATGCTGATTTTGGTTTGGGTAAAGTTAATTTTCTTCACGGTAATTAGTACAGGGCTCAGTTTTTGATGTGTGCTGAAACAAAGGTTGATAACATAGAGATGTTTTCATTACTGCTGAGCAGGGCTTACACAGTGAAGGCCTTCTCTGCCTCTCACCCCACCCCAGCAGCAAGTGGGCTGGGGATGCACAAGGAGCTGAGACGAGACACAGCCAGGACAGATGACCCCAGCTGAGCGAGGGGATATTCCGTATCATACAGTCATGCTTAGCATATAAAACTGGGGGAAGAAAGAGGAAGGAGGGACCTCTGAAGTGATGGTGTTTGTCTTCCCAAGTCACTGTTACTCATGGTGGAGCCTTGCTTTCCTGGAGATGGCTGCATTCCTGACTGCCCACAGGGAGCAGCGAATTAATTCATTGTTTCACTTTGCTTGCATGTGTGGCTTTTGCTTTACCTATTAAACTGTCTTTATCTTAAGCCATGAGTTTTCTCCCTTTTACCACTCCAGTTCTCTCCCTCATCCTACCTGGGGGTTAGTAAGTGAGTGGCTGTGTGGGCCTTGATTGCCAGATGAGGTTAAACCACAAACCATTTTTTTCAGTCTAATCTGAAATGCTATCAGGAGTTTTATAATAAAAAAAATCTAGTCATGGGACTTTGTTCAGAAAATTCACATAATTTACCAAAACTGTTACAAAAGTGGGATGTGGAGAACCAAAGTGAGCCTTCCCAGGTCCCTCAGGCAGGGTGTGAAGGGCCACTGCAGTGTTCCCCAATCCCATGGGGCACCTACACTCACAAGGAGCCACTGGCAATCGCAGCCCCAAAGGAGCAGAGCCACAGTAAAGCATGGTGGGACACTGAATTATTGAAGGCTTCTCTGTTTGTGAAGACAGCTGCTCCAGCCAAAAATCTTTTGTCCAGCAGGTATGTGTTTAGTGCTGGTCAGGCAGTGACTCATCACTTTTAGAGGACACTGGACTTTCTCACACAGAGCACTAGACAGGTGCCTTCTCCTCCAGAACAAGCACCAGCACATCCTGCATTTGCCTTTAAATCACAAAAAAGGAGGAAAATTTATAGAAGAACAGGGCTGTGACCTTATCCATTTACACTTTTATGAGGGACCTAACTTGGTATTTACAAGATGGTAATTATATTATCCTAATGTTGATGGCAAATGTTTACAAGAATGTAGATATTTTATTAAATATAAACTGCAAGATTAAATAGCCCATTTACTGTAACCTTGCTAAATGGCTAATTAAATAGCAAGAGAATATTCATTGGATATTATGTTTTAGCAAATATGTGAGCATTATATATTAATACTTTAAAATACACTATTGATGTTGTACCTCATTAGTTAAACAGTCCCTCTGTTAAAAGCACATTAAAAATACTTCCACTGTCAACAGTCCTGGTTCCTAATTTATATTACCTCAGTAGTGGTTTATTTTACCCTGTTTACAAATCCCCAGATATTTACTCTAAACCAAACAAAACATAACATTCAGTTCCCAGCTGCCTAACTTCATGGAAATAAAATGCACGATCATTCACTTTATGGATTTTGAAGTTACAGCCCAAGATACAAAAGCTCACCTTGAAGTTATCTGAAAATTTTCTATGAGAATAACGTTTTTCTAAAACGAGTTCTGCCTTGCTAGTAGAGGCGTTGAAGCTAATGATATTTCTTCATTAAAAGCCCTTTTAAAAGATTTTTTGCCTTAGTTCCATAATATTACTGGAAAGAAAGGGGGAAATTTCTTGTTGATTTGATTTTTAAATAACATGCCTTAGACAATTACTACAACTATGGCAATAAGTCATGCAAATACCTTTGGAATAAATGAGAGCCACAAATATGATATGTCCCTTCCTCTCTATATCATCACACTTCTAAATAATAATTGAAGTTCTCAAAAAAATCCTTCTCTTTCTTACTACCATAGCTAATATGTGTTTATAAACCTTTAGAGTTTTTTGTTAAAGGTGCAGTGAAAAGAGAAGGTAGTAGTTACAAATGTGAAATATAAGGCATTTGAGAATTTCAATATTATCTTTCTGCTTCCCTTTAACTATAAGATGTTTTTAGGGGTTAGGATTGCCTTTTCTGCCCTGCAACAGGTCTCCACTTCTTGCACAGACTGCTTTCATATGATGACACCATTTTGCTGAATTTCTTTTTCAAAAGAAGTAGAAAAGCAGAGAAGCTTTTTGTCAGACAGTGGTGGTTTCATACAAAGCTATTTGTATGAGGCTTCTTGTCCTTCTTGGATTGATTATTTTCTGAAGAACTGTGATATTAGGCCTTTACATCTTCTTGTGTCCAGTGTATTTTATTCCTGACATTCAGTTTACAATCAGCGCATTTACTCCTGAGATTCAAATACTGATAATATAACGATGCCAAGTATTTATATCTGACACAGTATTCAGCCCATGTGCTGTATATGGTACCATAGTTCTTTTGCTAATGCTACATGTCCAGTATTTAAATCTATAAAGGTGTTATTGAAAACATCATAACTCTAAGGCATTTCTATCTTGTTTGCATTTGAATAAATCCTCTCTCCCCAGGTCTTTTCAAGCTTAGTAAGCCCTAATACCACCAGAGAAAATTCCACTTCTGACATTTTTTTCACTTTCCCTTTCTCTCTTAACACTATGCTGAAACAGTTCATTCCTCTGGTTTTGTCACTTGTGGTCCTAATTTCTTGGTATCAAAATTTCTTTTTGTTTTGACTACTTCAACAGCCAAGCTGTCTAAATATTGTTGACATTCTTGCTCATTTCAGTGCTGTTAAATTATCAGTTCAGCATTGCCTACCAGGTAGAGATTGCAGACCTTTCCACCTGGTGCTAAGGCTGTTCATAACAAACACTGTATTTCAGTGTTGTTACCTCAACATCAGCTTATTGGCCTGATACTACTCTTTTATTTCCATTCTTTGTGGGAACCAATCATCCAGTTAATTGCAATTTCAGTCTTGTCATGAAATTTCACTCTTCTTTCCCTGGAGGATGTACCTGTTGTACAGAGCAATGCTTATTTCTGTCTTCCACCAGAAAACAACAACAACAAAGAACCAACAAAAACCAAAAACCACAACAAAACCAACCCTGATAATTTAATCTATTCATGAGCACATATTTCCTGTCTGGTGGGTAACTAAGTTAATGATACATTAATTTTTGTATTGTTAGAATTTTCCTGTGTTTTAGGTCACAATAACTTATGACACAAACAACTCATCATTCTCTCCTAGCAAAGTCAAGACAAAAGAGTGACGTCGACCTAGCCTGAGATTTTTCTTCACAATTACAACAATGCAAGAAGCCGGAAGTCCTTGGGTAGTGAGGGAGATTCCTAAACTAGTTTCATAAGCTGATTTTCTTGACAGAGGACAGGATCTGGGCAACTATCAAGATCCCATACTTATCAGGTAGCAAAAGAAACTACTGGATGGCCCTGTATCTACTCTACTACCAAACCCTCCTCTACGATCTTGAGTTTATACTTGAAAATTGGCCTTAATATATATGTTTAACCAACGCTATGCTAAAAATAAAGTTTAATTGTGATAATTTATTTACTCAGTACCCACTCATTTTTCTTGTCTAAGAAAGAAACCTGCCACTTACTAAATCCAAGACTACACAGTTGCATAAAATTACTTCTTATCAGAGGAGGGCCTACACATTAAGCAGTACAGCCATACGTTCAATGGGCATTAGTCCTTATTTGCCTGGTCAAATCGGAGTAAGCTGTAGAGAAGTCTGCTGCTCTTGGCAAAATGCCCAACCCAAGAGGTCTGTTGCTGAATGCCCAGTCAACCTTGCCAGCTTGTGGAAAGGGTACCTGTGTAATTTTGTTGCCCCTGGAAGGTGGCTGCCCCAGGCAGCCAACTGTTCTTGCTCTCAGGAGAGTGCTTGCTCAAAGTAATTTGGAAATACTGGGAAAACCTCTGTTTTGGGAAAAAAAAAGGACCTTCTCAGGGCTCATTAATGATTTTGTAAATGGGAAATACAACAAAAAAAGACCACCAAGCAATCACCATGTAACTTGCTTGACCCAATAAATGTTTCCAGATAAAATTATATACCATCAGTTTCCTAAAATGTCAATGCAGATGTGCATCAATACTAATTATGTGACAGGCTGTGGAAAGGATTAGTTCTACATAACACATCACGCTCAGAAACTAAAGGACCACAAAGAACAGTAATTTTTATCTAACCACAGAAATTTACACGGGCTAATGAGTCTTGTTTGAAAAAATACAAGACACATCAACAGCCACAACAACTGTGACAATTAACTTTTATGTTATTTTATAGAGGGACTTTCTGCACAGTCCACAATATTTTTAATTAGTCCTTCTTTTCCTTGAGTTATATAAACTGGTTTCATCATCCTGATACTGCCATTTAAATTACATTTCTTTTTCATTTAGAGTTTTTCAGCGCTACAATTGACAGTAGTTAGTGATACTTGCCAGACTTCTGCATCCAACCTAATTAGACACTGTTGTCCTACAAGTTATTTTTAGATGTTTCAAGCACTCTAATCATGCTCAGTGCACTGCATTGCAAGGAAAACAATTGTTGCTTTAGTGTCTAGGGTACTGCCCGTGAATAAAATCATCTACACTGAGGGTGTAAAACTGCAGATACAAAAAAGTGACTGCACAATAAATTCTCCAAATCTGAAATGGAGCAACTGCATTTTGTTAAAAAAAATTTGCCGTTATTGTTTAGCAGGATAAAGAAGTCAAACAAATGTGTGGCAACTATCTCAATGACTGGCTAAATAAATCTGGTCATTTTCTTATGTGAATCTTCAAGAGAAATGCAAAATCAAACCACTGCTCCATAAAAGCTTATAAAGGTGATGTCACCTCTCTCTGCCTCTATCTGCTTTGGAAAGGAGCGATATCATTTTAAAATCAAAACTGCTGAAAAATAGATTGTGGATGTCCCATCGTTGGAAGTGCTCAAGGTCAAGTTGGAGACACATTTGAGCAACATGTTTTAGTTGAAGATGTCCCTGCCCATAGCGNNCAAGGATGGGGCATCCACAGCATCTCAGGGCAACCTGTTCCAGTGCCTCAGCACCCTCACAGTAAAGAATTTCTTCCTAATATCTTGTTTAAACCTACTCTCTTTCAGTCTCTTTCCCCCTTGTCCTGTCACTACAAATCAGTAAATATCTCTGGTTTCATCTCTCCATATATCTCTAACTTTTCTGACCATTCTTCTAATGAACAGTTGCATTTTTATCCCATTTCCCACACTGATCGTTGTGGACAATAACAAAATTTCAGATAATTCCAATGCGCTCACTTGGTGACAAAGTAGATGATACTAGTTATTTTAATTCTCTTTAGTCTCTCTGGGTGGGATTCATCTCATACTTGTGTCTAACATGTAGCTGTCTGGACTCAAACTTGCCACCTTTTTTATAGCCAGACAAAAGAAACAGGTACTTTCAGGGTAGCCTTTATCTGACCTATTTGAAGTATTTATTTAAGGATGAAATGTCCCATGGCTTAGAAGTGTCTATTTCTTGCTTAGACAAATCCTGCCTTCTGCATCTAGCCAAGTTCTTACTGTCACCAATGACCTTGTTTTTTAATGTTTCTAACATTTATTTCCAAAGTAACAAGACTAGAAGTCCCAGAACAGATTGTCCAAATTTGTTCAAAGTAAATCTGTGCAAAAGATCCTCAAAACTAGACCTGGGCCTAGCAGGTTGATGTTTCCATCCTGCAAGATCTTCAGAGGTTTTGAAAATTTTATCTTTAACTAAATAGAACAAAAAGTTGAAGTGTTGGCCATTTTACATGACTCAAATATATTAATAGAACAATAAAGCTCAGCTACAAAAAAGTCTCCTACTATATCTGAAAAATTCTTTTTCATTTTCCGTTTATGAAAGAAAACCTTCAAATCCTCAGGAAAGTATTAGATAAAATTCAGAAGTGTATTGAAATTTTTATTTTAAAAGTTGGAAGGGCATCTTTCGACCGTGTCAGTATGACATCAGAAGGCTTCAAAGCCCACTCCTCTCTCTTACTCAGTTATGCTTGTGACAGATAATTATTTCCTGACCTCAGAGTCCCACCTGAAAATTCCTGAGGGATTGCAGGAAAAGCAAATTTAAATTAAAAAAAAAAAATCTTAAAATAGACCAAGGTAGGTCAGGCTCACATTTCATATTAGTGCTAGCATATCTTTATTTACTTCATACTCATTTTAAAATACTGTAAAAACTGAGCAACTCAGCTTGGTTAGCAGTTATCACAGGTGTTTCCAGATTGAGGTGTTATGAGCTTGGTTCAAAGCCAAAGCTCACTTCAAAGGCATGCTGGAGTAAAACCATCTGTCTTTCTAGGGCCAACACCTGTTCCAGGCACCTTTCTAAACCTAACATGATTGCCTAAATAAACATGTCACTCAGTAGTGCCCAAGAGTACAGGAACACTGCCTTGTGGTGTCATGGTGGCTGGACACCGACAGTCATCACACATACTTGGATATGTCATGGTGTGTCTAGGAAAAACCTATGTAGTAGATAATGTTGTCATCTTGCTGCAGCATTCAGCACTATTGACACTTAGCCTGATTTTATTCTGCACTGTCTAAAATGATGCTTTAGAAATACAAAACAAATTACTTCTCTTTTCATTTTGGCAAGTGTTAAATTTTTAATCATTTCAACAGGACTAACCTAGCCATCTGCATCTTTCTCCGGTTTCATTTTGGAGAAATGGCTGGCCCTGAACACAAACGCTGTTAAATCTAATTCATACTAGTTTACAAAGGATTAAACTGAGGGACTACTGGACCAACCTCTTCTGTTATTCTAGAATTTACAGCTCTTAAATTAGTATGTAAAGGATTCACTACCAGGAAGTTAAATCATCCGGTTCTCACCATATCAGTGTTCTGTTCACTGTGTTTAAATGCAAGAATGTATCTTCAGTGGTTCAAAAAAACCCCATGTGGCCAATTTTGGTAAATGACTTTGGCCAATCTGTGCTATAATTTTTCATGGTTGAATTGATTTCCTAATCTCATCAACCAGAGGGTGGCCTTGAGCTTCTGGAAATGTCTTTCTTACAGTATCACCATTTCAAACTATGAATTCCTTCCTGCATCAAAATATCTTTAGGCTGAAGTTTCTCATATTTTTCTTGGCCCAAATAATGGGTTTGGAAATAGTCAATTCCGTTTGACAGCTTCAGATACAGAAGTTAAAAAAAAAAAAAGAAAGAAAGGAAAGAATCTTTTTCATGTTTTAAGAACTTTCTTTCAGATGCTATAATTATACTCAGGTAATTAAAAGCTAGCATCTTCACATGCACATACACAACACTTGTTCCATTTGCTTAGAATTCTTTATTAAAAGGAAGACTAAAAGTATAACTGCCAAAATTCTAAAAGTTTTGGTCTGCACACACAACAATAGTCTGAAAACCAGTATTTGTTAAAGGGAATCAGGTATTCTGTGTTCTTTACCCTGCAGTAGAAGCAGCTATTGCCTTTTGTATTAATATTGCCTACTGCAGGTGTTTCATACCAGGACGTGCTGGTCCCTTGTGATACCATTAAGAAGAGCACTCAGGCTCTGTAAAACATCGTTCACAATGCTGTTATTTATTAGAGCTAGTGCTATAAAAAGCAAACATTATAGATAATCTCTATCACTTTAGATGGGGACCCACCTGGGGACCTCAAGTGATGTAGCTTCAAAGAACACTCTAATCTGTGTGTGGCACACCATGCAGACCCTGCCTATAGCAGAGATTCTTCCTCCCTGTCATTCAAGCTACTGTAGAAATTTCTTAAAAGTAAACAACTCTATCATTTCTACAGTCAAATGATGTTAACTGAAAAATTCTTGCTGACTTTTAGATCAAGGCAAGGCCAAGCAGGTGGCATAATTGCTGGTAGGAGATGGGAGCTTGCCTGCAGGATGCTCTGTCATGGTAAGCTGGTTAAGTTCATCTTGCAGGCTAGGGATTTGGCAGCCCAGCACTTGATTGAATGCCACATTGTATATGGGTGCACCCATGTTAACCGTTGTAGGTACCATTAACTGCTCCATGTGCAATAGTCTTCTGGTCAGGATCAATACAATAGAGCAATATAAAACCTTGTTTTGTCACTTACCTGTAGTTTTCTTGGGTGTTTCTGTATTTCAAAGGACAGAGAAATAACAGAAGAAATTCACACTCTTTTAAGATAATACATAGCACAGTCGGGATGATTTACGCTAAGGAGATATCTTCTACAAACGGGACTGAGACAACCTGTTCATATTAACCAACCAGTGTCTAGACAGAGAGAGAGAGGCATGATCATGTCACATGTCAAACACTTGAATCAAAATTAGAGTAAAGCTGTGGAGAAATCTGTGGGAATTTTGATTTAATAGTGGCATGGTAATGCTACAATAACTGTGTTTGCTCTTCCCAAAATCTTACAGGTTTTGAATGACTATCCAACACTACCGATTGCATACTAACTGTGACTTCATACATCCTTACAGTTTGTTTAAACAGGTCTGTGTGTTAAAACAGAAAAAATAAAAGCTAGAAAGAAAGAACCAGAGTATGAGAGCAGA
>WEIV01001815.1:0-10768 GCA_013390005.1 Calyptomena viridis
ATTTCTGGAGTGGTTTTTGTAAAATAAAACTTCTCTGACCTGAATCCACATGACATGATCTTATAAGCTGAGTTTTGGGTTAGATTGTTCTATGTACACAAGAACAGCTAGGTTCCATTGGATTTGCTGTATGTCACTTATACCTTCTGTCTGTCTCCACTTCAGTGTTCCACAGTTTTACCTCTACTGTCCTCACTCTTCTGTGCTAGTGCCAATGAAAGCACTCTAAATCCCATGTATGCTATCCTTGGTTTCTGCACATATCCCAGGACATCTCACTGCTTTAAATATGTGACCCCTATGGCTGTTCCTGGCCATGCAGCAAAAGCTGCATAAAGTTACTGGAAACTTACTATCGTTGAGATTTTAACTCCACAGTGGTATCATAGCATACACCTGCCAATACATTCAAAACTATTAGGAGATATAGTGGTATTTCAATTTTGCTCTTAGTGAACCTAAGAAAATAACCGACTGCTGTAACCTTCCAGGAAAGTCTGGGCGAGATTTACTGTAATCAAATGCATGCCTACATTTTATTAAAAAAACCGAAACTGTTAAGCATGTTAGTACCTCCATGGTGACTTGATCCTGCTGTGGCTTCCCCTCTTTCACTCCCCCATGACCTACTGCAGAATAATTGTAAAGACAAAAGGAGCAACATGCAACATCTTAAAACCAGCAACAGTCTGCTCTGGCAGCCTCTACTTTCCTCAGCCTTTTTGCAGCAACACAACTGCCATCCTGGGAAGGGTTTTCCATATGTTTGCTTACTGTGGAAGCCTCCAAGGCTAGCAGTGAGCACACAGTAGTGTTCTATTCCTCAGCATGGAATAGATGCAGCAAGGCCACTTTTCCTGTTTTAAAGGCGAACAAAACAGAATGTTCGGCCACACTAAAATTTAGAAATTGTTCCAACTATTATCTGGTTTTAGTCACTTTCTCTTGCTGTTATTATACACCTGATCCACTTCCAAACATCTAATGACAAAAACACTACTTGTTGCAAATCACTTGTAATAATTCAGCCTTTTGGTGCTGGGATCTGAAACTGCTGATGGGGGACAAACACTCATGACACACACGCCAAAGTTAATAGCCCTGGCATGCTTCCAGCTGTGTTAGGTTACAGAATGACATGGGAAGCCACCAGATTGTTACTGAGACACCAATCAGAGAGCAGTTTCAAAAGAGAACTAGGGAAGGGGTGGAAGCCGAACACCTAGACTATGTCATAGGTTATAGGGTATTTATGCTACAAGACATAGTAGGATTTTTCCATCTCGCCTCTCTTGCTTCAGCTTTAGAAGCAATATTCCAAGAAAAAAAAATAACAATCTCTTTTTCATAACCTTAAATAAATGATGAAAGCTGTGGGACAGGAGGGTCTTGCCTATTCTGTCAGACCACAGCGACAAAGAACTAGTGAAACAATGAAATTGCAATATAAAGAAGCACCAGAGTGAATTATAATCAAGCACTGTTTCACTACTTTCTTCTTATGTCCAAATCTAATACCTAATCAATATTTCAGGAAAGTGATCTGTGTTAATGCTTCAAAAACTCAGATCCTAAGGTGAAGAATAAGATCTTGCAGTCAAAATTTAAGTCCCATAAAAGGCACTCCATTAGGACTCTACCTAATATGACACCACCACTACTGTATGAGGCAGTGAAAGCAATTACATTTTAAATAAAATACCCAGAAGACTAACTCTTCCACCTAACTCTCAAGGAAAACTCCTTTATGTTCTAAATTAAGAACTTTAGTCAGAGAACATTCTTTAACATGCAGTACTTCAAGATCAATGATGTACTACAGTTCTAAAACTGAAATTGAACAGAATAGTTCATAAAATGAAGCATTCAGAACAAATCAGGGTTACTTGCATTTGAATGGTGGTTTGCTATATATTGATTTTGGCAATGTTGCTCAACAGCAAAGTGCTTATAAGAAGACCACTGCAAAGAACCACTCTCCTGTGCGATACACATGAATGAACCCTCTATTGTTTTCATTTGAAATTTGATTAAAACATTTAATTTTTATGATTTATTACATTCCTTCACAGGATTTTTCTAGTCAGAACTATTGATTGATTGACGAGTAGTTGTTTGCCAGCACTGAAGCTTTAAGTTAGTTCACCAGAGATGCTTCAGCTCCTTCTAATAAACTCACTCTCACAGTGTAAACCTTTATGGTTTTGGCTACTATCAAACAAAATCCAGTCTTGTGGTCTAGATAAGTTTGTTTAGAACAAAGACTAATGGTCATTTCCATGTCTGGTCAATTAAATAATTTTCCTGAGTCTGGAAACAACAATACAGAGAGAATAAAGCTGAGATGAAATGATCTTCTATAAATCATTTGATGTAATCCTCATCATTACCTTCTCTCAGCAGAAAGCAAAACAAATATGTCAACATGAAAGAAAGTACAACAGTAAAAGGAAGATAAGAAAGATATTATCCAGTGAGGCACAACTTGTGGAAATTAGAAGATTGGTTCAATCCTAATCTGCCCATTATAAACAGCTAGGACAAACTTCTTGCATTTGTCCTGCTTCAAAATGGTCATAAATGATAGCTAAATTTATGAGAATGTGGATGGGGTGAGACCATATTACCAGAAGAAACTGCTGTTAGTACCAAACGTGTTGGTTCCACTTTGCTCAACTGTTGGCACTGCTGTCTGTATCTTCAGTGCACAGCTTTTTCATATATTAAGATGCTCACAATTTCCCTCAGAAAAAGGGAGAACAGGACACAGCAGAGCTACTGAAGAGAGCAAATGAAGGGAGCTGAGATCAAATGGAGTTTCCTCATACTGCCTTCTAACCTGCACTGTGACAGACAGCAGGCTTGCTTTTTTCCTTTAAAAAATAGATAAACCTGGAGATCGTTCAAAAGGAAAGGAAATGCCAGTTTAAGCACCAGTAGCACCCGCATCCTTAATTTCCCCTTTAGCTCTAAAGGATATCTTCTGATTAAGGTTAAAAGCAGCACCAACAGCCATGAGAACAAAGCTCTGTTTATTAATGCAATAAAAATATATTAACTCTGCATGTCACACTGCAGTAATAGGCACTGAAACAGTATTTTGCTACCTCAAAAAAATCTCCTCTCTCAGCACTACTGACAGTATTCATACCCAGCAGAAAATACTGCAGCCTCTTCACCACTTAGCTCGCACACCACCAAAGAAGGCATCCCTATCAATTTGGATACATTCTTCCAAACAACTGTCAGAAGTTACTCTGTTAATACATAAGAAAGGAGCCATCTCTTTAAGTAGAGGCATATAAACATTTATAATGTGCAGGCTACATTATAATGGTCTATTTCTGCCTTTTTGTATTGGACTTCTACCAATGGTACTTTTACACTGGAAATGCAGCAACAAAATCACGATTTTTACAATCTGTTATCTTCTCAGGCAGTGCACAGAACATTCTCAAAGAGAAGCTTGTGAGGACTTCATGTGTAGCAGCCACCCAAAAGACATTGCTCATTCTAGAGCTGTAACAGCAGCCACAAGCAATAAACAAACACAAAGCTCCAGGTCTTTTGTGAACACTATAAGTAGAAAGAATCCCCAATTCCTTTTTATCACAAGGGCTTTTTTTTCCCTCAGATATTCTGGAATACAATTAGGCTTATGCCACTATTTGGTCCTTTCTTCTACGGTCTCTTCATCCAGAAAAACAGCATCTCTCTCATTTACTCCCCCTCCTCCCTCTATTTTTTTTTTTTTTATTTAGAATTAAAAACGCAACATAAGAGAATGCTATAACTCTGATATTTCTACTGTGAATTGGGGTTGGTTGAAGCCAATGTATTTAAAAGTTGGAAGTGGAAGGAGAAAAAGAAAGGGTATAAGAAAGTATGTGATTTGCCTTCATTTCTAAAAAATAGAAAACAAGAGAACACAGAGAGTCAGTTAATGTCATCCTGGCCAAAATAGGGAGAGAGATGGTTGGAACAGGCTTCTTAGAAGTACAGCAAGGAAGAACTAAGATGAGAAAGTTCTGTTCTTGTACAGCCATAAATTAGCTAAACCCAAATTAGTTCATGTTTTTTTAACTTCAAACTGTTGAGCTGCATCTTCCCAAGAGGGGAAGAGGGTCATCTTGTTCCCAGAGATGAGCTGCTGATGTTATCAATCTTCAGTAAGGAGGGCAAATTTGCACGAGTTACAACACTCCAGTTCAAGTGCTGAAGCTTCCACATAATCTGCCTTACATGCCAGAAAGTCTGGGATTCAAAAATTGCATGAAGTGGATAGGACTAAAAAAACCAAAGGAATGTCATGCTTACCTATGTCATATCATTTCAAAAACAGCAGAACAACTTTAACTGAGGCAAATAAGCAAGAACATATTAAAGTGGTCTTTTTGACCACCGCTAGTGAAAAGAATTAGAACAAACCACTAGTCCTGGACTTCCATACCTAATTTAATCCTAGAGCCCATTTCAAGATGGTTGTGACTACCCTGGGGCTTAAATCTAATTTACTCTGCTTTGTTCTCCATTTCTGCCCCTGTGCCCAGCGTGGGCAGATTGCTGTCAATATGCTTGAGCTGAGAGCTCAGCTAAAGTTACCTTAACTTTAATACACACTGCTATCACTATGCTGTAGCCAAATCCATTCCCCTTTCTCCCTCACTTCTTCTCAGCCCTGCAGCCTCGTTAGTTCAGCAACAGTTTCATGGCAGTGATGGGATTTCTCGGGGTAAAACTCATTTATCTTCACAGGATGACCCTCTAACAGAGAACACGGGGCTTCCCTGCACCTCAGTTTGTACAGAGTACATCTCCTCCCACCAAGCATAGCAATAAGAAGATTCAAGGGGTAAAAGTATTGCAACTGAGATTACATGAAGTGTTAGTCCAGGGCAAAATTCACAATTGTTTGCCTTTGTCCAGGAAAAAAAACATGAAATTTCCTTCACTGGGGACATTACATTTGGCAATCTGTGTTAACACAGTTCCAGTGTAGGTTTGCAAGACATTTTGAAATGTTTCTATCTATAGTGTAATGAGATTTTTATAACATTGTTTTAATCAGAAAGCCATATTTCTGCGTACTAATTTTTATTGCCAGTTTCACTTACATGCATAAAACAAAAATGCAACCAAAGCCCAAGGAAAACATGTATGAAATTTCCCTATGAAGGTCATTTTGCAATGAAAAAGGGTTATAAATGACACAGTCCATCAACATTTAAAGCCTGCAAATAAGAACAATTAAGATCAACTACAAAAGGGAAGTTAAACAAAAATCACAGGGAAAGGAATCACACCTTCAATTGATTTAAAAGGGTAGTAGAAACCCTGGCATGTGATTTACTGGCAGAAACTAAACACTAGTGTGGGCCAGTTGTAAAGAAAAAATACTGTCATTTTTTTCCAGTTTGAAGTATAGTGTGCTGAATCTTAAGAAAATACAGGTTCATGCAAAGTGCAAGTTTCTTTGGATGTTAAAGAGAAAAAAAATTAACCTCCTTCATATCTTTTATATAAAAAGTTCATTTAATTCACTGGGATGGTTCTGTTTTTTGTCATTTTTGCATAGTTAACAAGATCATAATTCAAATAGGTCACACGTTGTAAATATCCTCAC
This sequence comes from Calyptomena viridis, assembly GCA_013390005.1. Lineage (NCBI taxonomy): Eukaryota > Metazoa > Chordata > Aves > Passeriformes > Eurylaimidae > Calyptomena > Calyptomena viridis. The sequence goes on from WEIV01001815.1 coordinate 5,624, forward strand.
AATATTGTTTTCCTTTCCTCTATAATTAGACCACCTTTTGTTATCAAGAATCCTATAAACTGTTTAACTGTGAATGGTTGTAAACTGCTCGTATTAAAAATTAGGCATCTCCTCTTCCCAACTTTGTACAATGAGAACTGCATCCAAAAAAACCCCCCAACTATGGCACATAAAATCAACATTACATCTCTGACACCTCTTTCTGCAGGGGTTTGACCCACATTACATCATCTGCACACTTTGTACAGCTTCTGTCTTTTTCTTCATCCACACGAATTACTCTTGCCTAGACATCTACTAGCAAAGGGAGACCTACAAGCTTACTGACATCAGAACAGATTTGAGCAGTCCAGTTGAAAATACAATCACTCAATGCTCACCAGAGCTGCAGGACGGACAGCAGAGCAGCCATTCCGGTGGCAAATTGGAGGCAAATGCAAAACATGCCCAAGTCCTGCTTGCTCAGGCCAGCACACAGCAGCAGATAGGTAACCCAAGAGAAAAGACTGGGTTTTCCAAGAGCCAGAACATCCGAATGCTCTTTATTCTACTATTTTTTAATTTTATTTTTTTTTTAAATTAAGGTGCTTTCAGTAAACTCTAGCTAGACACAGAGGTAGTCCTGTGGGGAATTATTGCCCCGTTCCTGAATGAACTGAGTCACTGCTGCCCCCCACAGGTATTTCCAAGGTTTTATTTAGTGTGTTTGCTTCCTACTTCTTGCCATCGTCTACTCCTTGAAATCAAACAGCAGCAACAATTCAAACTTATTCTTTTGTATTACAAAGTTACATTATATATTTATGGGAGTAATTAGAGACATGAGATTTAGGCAGAATTATTTTAGCTTACAGGTATTAAAACCCCATGAATTGACAAGGTTCTCTGAAGGATTAATAAATGCTACCCCATGAATTTTTGAACAGGCTCCTTATGAAGGGTACGGTCCTCTTAAATACATAAGTTTTATGTAAAGGATAGTTTGACCTGCTTAAAAGCTGTCATAATCTGAACCATTTTCTACAGTGTTAGTGGTTTGATCAATAGGGTACAGTAGTACAGTCTCAAAAATTCTCAGAAACCTGCCATGCTTATTCTCAGGCTAAATGGACCAGAGTAGGGAATATACATATAGAGTTTTAGGAAACAAAGCCCTACCAGATTATTTTTTTCCTACCTCATCTGAAAAGAGAAATGGAAAAAAAAATTGTGGAAGAAATCTGTGTGGATGATCCTATCATTCACCCATGTATTGGAAACTAAATTATAGTTTTGGTGTTTTCTCTTTCAACTGTGATTTTGACAACAGCTGCTGTTTGCCATACTCTGCGCAAACTCTGACACTGTGAGTAACTGTTTTCCAACAGTACACAGTAGACTCTTATCCACTATTCACTGGCAGTCTTAAAAACCCCCCAGTTTGACCCAAAAACGTGGATTTTGAATTGACAAAGTTTATAGCCATTATATTCCACAGAAAAACGTGCTTGCAGAAGCAACTTCAGCTCTCTCAGATTCCAGGTCATTTGGTCAGAGAAAGAGATTACGGATTTCCACAGCTCCCAAGAAAAGCTGCAGGTTGCAGTCTGCTTTTCCTTCTTCCTCGTGGCACTGTTAGTGCAACAGCTGAGGCAGCTGTAAAGGAAGGTGAAGTCAGATAGGATTGTACAATGGAAGACAGATCTAAATTCCCATAATTGGGCGGGAAGAGGGAAAACCAATCAAAACCAAACCTGAAGGATTTAACTCATATGAAACAGTAATATTATTCAGAAGAAGAATGTAATAGAACATAAATATAGAATGAATAGATCAAAAAAGATGCTAAATCCTTGAGAGGATTATAGTCTCAGTTAAGTACTATAGAAACAGCATAAATTTTCAGTAAGTACATCTATGCTCTTTTAATTTGCTCAGGACTCGCCGTAACAGATCACACGGAGGAGAAAGTCAGAGAGATTTGCATTGCAGTTCACTGGCTGCTTCCCAGCACATTTCACTGAAGGAGTCAAACAGCTGCCATGACCATTGTGGGTGCAGACAACACATCCCCAGCACTAACAAAGGTATTTAAAAAAGGTGCCAAATTGTTGCCTTTCATGGGATCCCAAAACAACTGTGGAGTTCAGTCCAGCATTCATTTATAAAAACTTCAAAGAATATTTTTAAAAGATTTCATTATCTAGCTAACAAAATGTTGAGAGGTTTCTCTTTTCCCTGTTCTCTACCATATTTCAGAGTTACAGAAAAAAACTCTTCTATAAAAATAAAATGGTATTTGATGCACTACCATCATTACAATAACTAAAAGAAAACTAAATCTCTCTATTGCAAACTACTTTCCACTTGTAATAAAAACCTTGGTTTTCTCCTTTTAACCCCCATTAAAAGATCAGAGGGAATGCTGACATACAAGATTTGGCAGGCACTCAAGAAAGAGTGGGTACCCCATCAGACATCTCTTGTTCTTAAACTTCAAGTAAAAAATGAATCTTGGCCTGATATCAGACCTTAATAGTAATCTATGGTAATTTAACTCTTCATAAACAAAAATGTTCAACCTTTTTACATTTTACCTTCAGCAGAAGTGAAGAGAAAAGGAAGAGTAATTTAACATTAAAAAATAGCTTGCTAAACAGGTAATTTCATTACTAGGCTCCTTTAATCTTGTTCAGAGCACCAATTTGGTTTATGGATAAGGAACCCATATTTGGATATAGTGATTTACATCATTGTCTAAATTAACATTATTTCCCTTGAATCTTGGTTCATATCTCGTTTTCCAGTTACATTTTTTCACCAGGGTTTTTGTCCTGGTACTACTGGTCTCCCCTTTCTTGTAAGAGAGAAGTATTTACTAATGAAAAACATGATTCACTCTATTCTGTCTTGGAGTATGAAATATTTTTGGTAGATCAGAAGAATCATCCTAACTAGAAGCTGGTAAATCACTTTTACCTTTGGTATAGTGCAAAGCTTAATACCAAAACTGTAAATCATGTCAACACTCAGAGAAGGCCAGCTTGCTAACATGATTAACAATGCTCACATATTACAAGCCCTGGAAATTTAAATTATTCCAAATTCACATTCAAGTTAGTTTCATCAAGCCTAATGCTGTGCTCTTCATTTCTTCTGATACATAAAGAAAGCCCAAACAAAAAAATCCCAACAAAACAAAAAAGCATGAAGTTAAATAAAAGCACCCACAATCACTTCAGTCCTAGAAAACAGTCCCATGAACGATTCCATTGGTAAAATACCAACAATGTATTTCCTTAGTGGATTGGAAATCTAAGGTCTTAATTGATTCAAGAAGAGAATCTGTGATCATTCCCATGGAAGAAAAAGATACAGTCTTGAGCTTTTCCAAGCCACCACCACCGTATCAACTGTGAATTTATAGCATCTGGGTATCTTACATCACCCCCTTCTCTCACTTGGAGATGTCTGCCTTCCATGCTCAGGCAGGTATATGGGTAGCTGTGCTGATATGACAAGAAATAGTAATTTTTTTTTCCCAGCAGTAAGTACAAAGCTAAGATGTTATTTACATGCAGAATTGAGCTGGTCAGACAATGCTGGAAGTCACTGCTGAACACATGTAGCAGTTGTATCCCTCCCACAGGAAGTCCCATATTTACTAAAAATGAATGCAAATACAGACACCTTGAATTTATTACAACCCTGCAATAACCTTAAAAGCTTTGTTTGACAGGTAATCCTAGAAAGACTTGTTTGTTATCTCCACAAACATTATATTTTAATATAAGCTGGAATTTCCTCTTTCAGTACTGTAAAAAATGTGGACCACCTGATCATTTTTCCAATTCTAGTATTAACAATGGCAAAATACAAATCCTGAATAAGGTTAGTGAATTTAAAAAGAAATCACTACATTGGTATTAAATGTATCCCATTCTCATAGATAGGATTACCATAGTGTGTATAAATGCTACCTTTGCAAAGTATTCACAGAATGGGAGTGTTTATTATGGACATTTTCAAGAGCACAACAGTAAGTAAATTCTAAAGACTCATTAAAATCAGTGGGAATTGACATTTTTGAGATGCGCCATGTGTATCTCAAAAAACAGACATTCACCTCAATGTAAACTTGGCAAGACAGTAACTCGAAGTATTACCACCAATTTAATACAGCATTCATTAGATACCAATGCTGTTTACCATAACTGAAATTTTCATTTCATTCTGAAAGACAAGTTATTATATTTTGCAGAGTCTTATAAGAGATTGCTGGTACTGCAAATCATAAGGTACTAGAGACACCTGAAAAAAAAAAATCTAAAATATTAATCTATTAAAGACTCAAACACAGCTTTTTAGTATGAATTTTTAACAAGCCTGGTAAATGGAAAATTGGAAAAAATAATCTTAGAATAAACAATGGACATAAATGCCTTAACAACTTAAATATATTAATCATAGAAAGGTATTCTTCTACCATAGCCATTCAAAAACCTTAGCATTTCTACAGTGAATTTGACTTTCCACATACTGAAAATACACAAGCAAACAAGAACTTAGTGAAATTTGTAGTGTAATTGTGTAATTTTGTTACTATATAATATACAGAAAATCAAACAAAGAAGAAACTGAGGAGATAAGGACATAAGGAATACAAGTTAAGTTAAATGCATGTTTCTACAAACACACACACCCCACACCAGGACATAAGAGCATTCCTTGAAACCAAAACCCAACATATTTCACTATGAATTTCATTTAAGAAGTCGATTTAAGAAACCCAAAACAAACAAAAAACTCCCCCAAAACAATAAACCAGCCTCTGAAGTTGGAGCAGCTGTAATAATATGGAAACAGCCAACAGTCATTGATATAAAACATTGTCCAACTCATGTTGGACAATTACATACAGTGTNTCTGAGCAGTGTATCAATGCCTCAAAATAGTCCCTTCAATTGTAACAGAACAGAAAAAATAAATTGCTTCTCAGTATATAAAAATAAGAATATTAGAGAAATATCAGAACATTATTTATGCCTAAATCCTTGGGTCATCTACCATACATATGACTACACCCAAACACATGGAGTATCACCCTTATTAAGTTCAGAGTATGTTACTAGTACATGCTATGACTTCAAGGTAAATAAATTGATT
>WEIV01001818.1:0-30029 GCA_013390005.1 Calyptomena viridis
TTTGGTTTGGGATTTTTTTTAATCAGCTATTTTGATTAACAATATGGTTATGAGGGAATTAACTTCAGTATGAGTTATCTTCCCTTGTACTCAGTATCCTAGAAGAGAGAACTTAAGAGTTAATCCACACATTTATGTACCTAAACAATGATGTCTGATGCACTCTTCAGTAGGAGGTTGTCAGGAGAGTCATGGCTTCCACTGTTGAGCAAAAATAGGCAAGTTTCAGTCACAAGAAGTTAGCATTAAGCAGCAGTGTATGTGGGCAGGAGTAGAATCCAGAATCTTGAAGTGCCATAATTTGCAGTTGTGTCAAAAAAGAAAAATATTTATGTTTATTACAATCATTTTGGAGTTCCTACAAATGCAGGTTACAGCACCTGAAGTTGGTTTGCCTAAGATGTTATTACTGGAGAGACATGAGAACTTCAACTAACAGTTCCAGGGTAGGCCACTTTCCTTCAGAAGTGTACACCTTTTCCAAAATAATGTTTTAGTGTAGCATCTAAGTGCTAGATATGTAACTGCCTTACAGTATCCATGGTATGCATGTAGTCTTCGGAAATCCTCATTCACGTTTTGTTATAAGCACCTCCTTTCTCTAGGTGTGACTACACTCCTATACATCTTTTCTGTGATAACTGCCAGGAATTACACCTTGAGTGCTGGTGCACCTTTCCTCCCAGTTTTCCCTCCCTTTCTTCTAGCAGACAAAATGCTGTGGAAAGAACAGTCTCTTCTGCATTTAGTTAAACTGTATGTTTGGCAACTCTTTGAAGCAATAGCTCTGGACAAAGGAATTTGGTGAACAGATTTAAAAACCAGAGCCACATTATCAAACACAGCAATTACTGAACAGTGAATAGAGCCTGAACAACCATGCAGCACTTAAGTATCTGATTCAGTGTCAGAGTGGGTAGCCTCATTACACCCCAAAGTGTTATTTGAAATAGTTCCTAAGCTGCAGCCAAATCCTAGTCTTAAGGCAGCAGCCTCATTAGCACACATTAAAGTACTTGCCACAAAAATAAAACCCCCAAAAGATTCAAAAATTAAAAAACCAAAACAACAATCCAAAGAAAAAATCCCCAAAACTCACAAAACACCCCCCAAAAACCAAACAACCCCAACCCCCCCAAAAATGAAAAAAGCCTTTCCAGGTAGCCAGTAATTTCTGGGACCAGTTCACTATTAAATAACGCAGACTTTGGAGACCACACATGAAAGAACTGAGCGTTTTTTGTGATAGTCTCTCTGAGGCACAGGCTAACTGTATCAGTACAGTCCCTTCTAGCTTTTGTGTTGGAAAGTGCTGACTTTATACACACTAGATGACATTCACAATCCATCATTTTAACAAGTCTCCCTCCCTCTGACTCATGATGCATCGTTTGCAATAAAATAAATGCAGTAGAGTCGAATCCAGCGCCAGGTCCGCGCAGCATAAGCAGTGCAGCAAATTGATGGTAGGGCTGCAAAACAATCTAGGCATTTACTGCCAATAGCATAAGAACAAACCCAAGGAATCTGGACCCAGTCCAGCATAGCATCTCTCCAGTTCTCGTAAATGCTGCTTTGATCTTTGTGAAACTCTGAAGCACGAGTTAGATGAGCTAGTGGCACATAAATAGACACTACTCCAAGTAAACAGATGGTGCAAGCTTCTGGGAAGCCCAGGTAGGTAAACATTTCAATAAAGCAACGTGAAGAGTGAAAAAAAGTAAGATTTCAGGAACAAAATATTGAATTAAAGTAGAAACAACTCTTCTTCATAATGCCTCTCTTCCCTGTGCCAGACACTCTCGACCTATCTTCCCAACAGATCCTATGGAGCCCTCTTCTCTGATGAGTAGCAGGCCAGCTACTGCAGGACTGAAACCCTTGGTTTTTCCGTACAGGTAATACCAGGCTGTGCTGGGGCAGCACCACCTGCAGTCCTGCCAGCATGCCTCAGCCCTGACTGAGGGGAGGGATGATTCAAACAATTTTAAAAGCGCCCTGCTCCAAACTCCCTTTCTGCAAGTTGCCTAGTAATAGTCTAATAATTCCCCACTTGCCAAGAAAAGGTTTTTAAAAAGTAACCACCCCACTGAAAATTATAAAACTTTTTACATTTCTATTTTGAGATATGACTGATGTGACAGCAGGATGTACAGACACACCATTAATTTAGAAGATAAATACATCTGATAAGAAACTTGCACTAATTTCTTTAAGGCAGCTTGAGGTACTACAGCTATACCTGTCCTTGGAAGCTTTCTCTTTTTTTTAAAAGGATATTGTATGGTTATTTTTTTCAAGCAAGAATTAGACACTAATTGTTTACGTGAAAGATGTGGTTCAGTTCAATAAAGCGAGAGAGATCCAGACAGGGCAATAAGTGCTTTCAGCCCATTATCAAGAGAAAGATAAGTGTTCTGAGCCTGGTCAGATTCACTACTTTTTCAATTTCCTTTGCTCCAGCAGAATTACAGCAAGGACAAAGTTGGCCAAGCCTTTTTAATGGTATTGCACAAGTCTAAGCATTCATCTTCTTGCCAGACATCTTTTAACATTCTCCACACATAGCACCTCTTGTTAGGACAAACTGAGCTGTGCACTACCCATGAGTTACAACTACTTAGGACAGGATTACAATTGTGTAAAATATGCAGCTCTGGAAAGAGTAAACATCCAGTTGCAACTATCCCATGTTTAAGCCTTATTCAATGTCATTAAGCCTTATTTTTAGCTCATACACTCATTTAATTCTTAGTCTCAACTCCTGTTCAGAGAGGGCTTTATTAAAAGACCTTTAGAAGAGGTTTTAAAAACTACAGGAAAGGAGCACACATGAAGTCTAGGTTTTCAGTGCTCATAAACAGAAGTAGATGAGTCCTTTAATAGGTGGGCTCCAACTGATACCATGGGACATCTTTCCAGTTGTGACAGCTGACTACGAAATTCAGTGTCCATCTACTTGTAGAATAAACTACAGTAGGCAACAGCCTAGTAGGGTTTTTTTCCCCATTCCCTTAGAAGGAAAGTACTTCAAAGAGCAAGAAGAGGATCTAAAATCACTGTCCTGCAAGCTTTATGTTTCATTCTGCCAAAGCCTGTAATGTAATCGATAGTGTAACCTCTTCCCACACTCCAGCTGACACAAATAATCTGCCTATGTCTGTATTCATTTAAAGGTTTTTGGAGGGGAAAAAAAGGCACCCTTATCTCCCTCATAGAGAAATATTCCTACTTTGTTTACCTGGATGTGTGGGAATGTCTTAGCAATACTTAATCTATTGTCCTCTCTCAAATAATCAGATTTCAAGTATTGAAATATTTGACAATGATGCCTTACAATACACATATATTATAGCATGTGGGTGAAGGGTAGTACCCTACTTGCACAAGGGCAGATACAGGGCCAAAAGCTTCTCTTCATGTCAAAAGCACTGAGCACTTCAGCACAGCACTGCTTTCTGCTTTGTGGTTAGTAGCAATCCTTGCTTGCAGAAAGCTTGGAGGATAAGCTGACAATAAGACATCCTCCAAAAGGTACCCAGACAGTGGGAACACTTACAAAACCACCATATGATCCACTATAATTCACCAATATCACAAAACACTCTATAATAGGTTAGAATGTCCTACCAGGGTTGGACAAGGAATGGAAAAACATTAAAATTTGTTATTTCCCAGACTGACTGGGCAGCCCTGTATCTACAACATTTACCAAAAGAAATTCAAACTGCTTGAAAGAAAGACTGCAACAACTGATGTATATTTCTACATCTCATCAAGTCCACAAACACGCAACGGAATGTAGTGCCAGCACACTCAGCAAACTACTCTGGCAAGCAATCTCCATCGCCATCTGCTTGGCCACCAGCACCTCAGCACACACCACTTTTGGCTCTACTGGCACGTGAAGGGCAGGGCCCAGTGCACCACATGCTGTGCAAGTGGCCCATTAAAACAGCCCTGCTCTGCAAGCAGTAGTGTCTGAGCAGCTCTGACCAGCTACAGCCCACGCCAGCCCGGCCCAACCAGGTCACAGAGTACAGCACAGGGAAACAGCGGAAAAGGCACAACTGCCAATTAACATAAGCCTCAATGCTCCACTTACTCAGCAGCGAGTTGTATTCAACACAAATTAGCTTCTCTTTCAGGACAAAGTCCCAATTAATCTTGAAGGCATGCAGGACGCCAACAGGCCCCTGATTTTACTAATTTTATTTTTCTCCCTTTAAAAAGCAAAGCATAAAACATAATCCAGCATCACACTACTTTACTGCAGCACAAAATGAAGGTATTTGGAACATGGCTTTAGCGTTTATAATTGCATAGCAGTGTGTTATATAACAGGAAAGCCAGATCTCATTGGATTTTCCCATTTAAAGGTCCAAGAGTGCAATAGAGAGCAAAGGTTTAAGCATATGCACACAGTGATTTCACAATATCTTTTAATATCTACAAGTAGCAAAGTCTTCTCCAAAGTTTAAAGGCAAAACATTTTGTTAAAAAAAAAAAAAAAAATATACTTCCCAAACTTATATATGTTACACTATGTGTTAAATCCTTTTGGAGTGTAAATTAAAGCAGCATTAAATATAAAGAACATTCAAATAAAAGGTCAATCAAGTAAGTTGAACAAAAGAAAGAGAAAAACCCTGTGCAGAGAATGGTAAGTAGGTGCACTGTTGCTCAGCCACAAACAATTAGAGCCTCTTCGGCTGGATGTTTTTCCACAGAATAATATTCAATAATCCCACACAGCATGAAGTATTTGAGTCAGATGGAAAAGCTCTCATCATAATCATTATTGTCAGGTTGTTCTGCAAAAACAAGTTTCCCCTCCCCAGAGAGGGAAACAGACACTGTTCCGGTAAATGTTACTAGACATTGTATCTTTTCAGTAAATCACAAGAATTTTCACGTGAAACACAGGTCTCAGAAGGACTGTTAATCAATAACTGCTTTTCCAATAACAAGTCTCAGAAGGCAGATGCTTTAAAACTGAAAAACAAGCCTTTCTCAATTGAAGAGCATGCCTCCATATTTATAAATATATGGTTATGACATATGGAGAGAAACTTTTTATGAGGGCATGTAGTGACAGGACAAGGGGGAATTAGCTTCAAACTGAAAGAAGGTAGGTTTAGATTAGATGTTGGGAAGAAATTCTTCATCTGTGAGGGCAGTGAGGCACTGGAACAGGTTGCCCAGAGAAATTGTGAATACCTGTCCCTGGAACTGTTCAAGGCCACCTTGGATGGCCCCTGAGCAACCCAGTCTTGTGAGTGCCATCCCTGCCCACAGCAGCAGGTGTTGGATCAGTATGATCTTTAAGGTCCTTCCCAGCCCAAGTCATTCTATGATTCTCCTGACCTTTGTGACTCTTGCTCACTCCCAGCCTCCTATCTTGGTGTACTTTCACATTACTTCAAGTCTACCAAAGTAGGGTCAGGTTGGATATTCTGTGCAGGCAACTAGTTGAGAATGAGGAAGGTGAAAGTCCATCAAAACCAAGAAAATGCCTCTCCCCCCAGACACACATTACTAAAGATTTTGTAACCATGGAGAAAAAGTCAAAATCTCACTCTGAATTACAGCTGTTGGATCCTGCTTACTCCACAGAACACCCCATTCCTTAGTATGCAGTAACTCTACCAACTCACTTTGTTACAAGAAATATCTTGGCTCATTTTAAGGACTGATGAAACAAGTTGCTCCCTACCTTGTTTCTTTCCAAAGCTATGTTAGCTCACATAATTTCAAGAGCAGAGGTCTGCTTATGTGACTCACTGGATGCAACGTTTCAAACCACACCCCTAGAAGCCACAAAAAGGGCGAAACACAAGAAAGATGGCAACAGGAGGGTAACCTCTCTCCCTAACAGAGACTCCCTTCTGAAAGCCGCTGGGAACTTACAGATGAAGTTTAAAAACCCATATTGCTGTTTCCCCTTCTTAAAGAACCAAATCAAACCAAGCACAACCACCATTCCCTCCCCCCCAAAAAACCAAACCAAACCCCAACTCTAACAAAAAGCCGCCAGAAACACAAAAAAGGCCAATGACATTTTAAAAGTACCTCTTCCCAAGAACTCCATTGAAAACTGGCCTGCAGATTTCCACATCATCAAACCTTCTTGCCTTGATTTATAGAATCATCTGGGTCTAGATTAGTGATAAGAGCTTGCTACCGGCAATTATCTAGATCTTTTTGAAAAGAAATCCTAGGATAAGTCTAAGAAAACTCCATCATCAAAGTCTGGAGTATGAACAGAAAGACCAAACAGCAGTACTTCTTCAAAGTGTAAGCTAAATCTTCAACAAGATTAGTTAAGGTTCCCTATGAGGAAACTGCTAGTAGCAGCAAAACACACTGAACACCTCTTTACAAACAGGGAACAGTAGGGCCTGTTTGCAGAGCTGAGATGAGCACAGATCATCTCTGCAAGCCTTGGGGTTAGGAGCCTATTCAGAACTCCAACACGTGGAAACGGAAACACAACACATGGAAATGCTGTCTTCACTTCTCAGGAAGGGAAGATCGAACCATCATACTGTCACCTTAAATATTTCAGTCTAGGAATATTGCTCATCATACAGATAGCACAAACGTGAAATATGTAAGGATGGTGATTAAACAAAAGTCTAACAGAAAAAGGAGGCATCCACAAGCATCACCATGCACCAAGCACAGTCTGCACTGTACTGCTTTCCTATGCTCTGTATCAGTTATTGACTACAAAGATTTAGGCTAAACATACTCTAGTGAAAAGCCAGGCTACTGTGCCTACAGCCTTCAGTGACATTGAGCATGTGAGATACAGTATACAGCAGCAATCCAGGCAACTCACAGGGATGGGGAGGCTCACAGAAACTCCCGGGACACACACTATGACAGCTGTGTTCCTTAAACTTGAGAATAACCTGGTGAAGAAAAATACTGGCACAAAAGTATATAAATACATCGTGGAATAATTTAGAAAAAACAGATTGGAAGTGTAAGAACATACTAAAACACTGATAATCCAGGCACAACAAGCACAAACTGCTTGGTCTGCAGCCTGATTTTATTGCCAATACCTCACTCAGCAGCTGGTTGTTGTAGTTCTTTTCTAGCTTACAGATGGCAGCTGCCATCGGCTTTTTTCTTTTCCTCTTATTTTGCAGTTCAGATGCAACTAAACACATCACTAACATAGTTAGATGGCTAGAGAAGACTGTGTTTAAAAAACCCAACAAAACAAAACCTGCTTTTTCCTTCCTTTGCTGCAGGGAATAAGACAGCGAGGTTTTAATTTTTCCAGTGAAAGGGAACACGCACAAAATGTGAAAGGAGCATTGCATAAAATTTATATGGACTGCATGTCTAAGATGGAGTGCACATTCCTCAATGAAAGCCCTGTTACAATTAAGTAGGAATGACAGGCAAGAAGGTCCATCAGTTTGTTTTCCACCATACTGCCACTGCTGCATTCAGAAGTATAAACCAAACCAACTCCACTGTACAAACTCCATTGACATGATACCTGTGTGTCTTCAAAAACAGCTCAGATGTGTTTGATGTGATTCATGGTATCTTAGCATATAAGCCAAAATTTAGTACTGTGATTTTCATCAGTACATTTAGTCAGCATGCAGGCAATGACGAAACTGACCTTGGAAAAAAAAAAAACCAACAAAAAACCAACAACAAAAAACAAAGCTAAAACTGGCTGTGTAAAAGAATGGCTTCTAATGTCAAGGGCGGGTAACTGGATAAACCTGCATTTATAATACTGCATTTCCAAAACAGCTTTCTGAAAAGCTTTCTGAAGCAGAATTGAGAAACAAGATAGCTTTGTACATTAAGATACAACAGTATGAATCAAGTTCTGTCAGCACTTCTATTAATAAGCCTTGCCTGTGCAGGAGTTTAAAGCGAAGCTGAAAAACATCTGAAATTCAAGAATGAAAAAAACCCAATCCTCTTCGGCACACTTAACAATACGTTTTAGGGTGTTACGAGATTTTAGGTCCAAGACCTTTCACTAGACTTTAAACTAGTGAGACCACCTCTGCCTAAGACATCAGCACTACAACCATATTCCCAGTAATGAAATCAGAACTCAAGCATCCTGCATAAAAAAAGTTAGTTCTGAAAGTGTTACTTCCTCACCCCTTTTCCTTATTGTCACCCAGCAGAAAGACAATAAAATTTCTTCTTAATGTTTTCTACATCATTCGCTATCCTCAGATTGTTCAGGGAGCATCCCTGTTCTTGATAAGGAAAGAAAGCACATTTTTAACACAATAGGAGGTGGCTATGTCACTAGGCTGCAGCACAGCTCTTCTGGAGACAAAAGACCAGCTGGAGGACTTCCTGGCTGCAGGGCAGGGGCCTGCAGTAGCACCAACCTCAGCCCATAACCCTCCAATGCTAAACAAAGAGACAGCAGATGATCACAGAAGAGATGTTTGAGCAGTTGTGCCTCGTATGCCAGATTGTGGAAGGACAGTTGTTCTTATGTTCAGGTGTAAGGAAGACCCAGGAGGAGGTTAACTGTGGGGGGAAAAAACCCCAAAAAAATCAACCTTCATGTGAAGGACTAGGCCAAGTAGTAGGCAGGATTAGAGGTTCAGACTGTAGTGGTATTAAACAAGAGAAATAAAGACTGATGTTACCCAGCAATCAAACCACAAATTCAGTCTCTAAGTACATCAAGTCCCTTCTGGGACCTCCAGTACCCTGACCACTTCTCCTCAGTTGTTGAGATTTTTGGGTAACTCAGAACAGGAGGCAAAGAGTCAGTTTGCCTAGGAGTTGACTGTAAATCTGGCCTCCAACACACACCATTGAAGACCACTTACTGAGTTGAGGAACCTGTTGTGAATCCACAAGTATGACTTCTAATAGGAAACCCCTGCTTTCCCCAGAGCCAGCTGTGTAGACACTAGCAGCAGAAAAGGAAGAGTGTTTCAGCTAATTGATTTTTTATTCCTGCGTGACAGACATCAACTGGAAGATTTCTATGATTTGGAATCTCTACTTGCCACAGTTTACAGTCTCAGCAGATACCTGTGCTTGATTTGCTCCAACTCTTAATTCCAAACTCTCTTTTGTCTTGTTGACAACTGAACAGATAAACTCTATAAATGTGACAAACTCAAATCTGAAGAAGTACAGCTAATCTCCAAGAAAAACTGTGTTTCTTTCTCAGATCTGAAGAGCAAAACTAGGCTTCAACAGATCTGAAACAACTACACGATAATCTATTTGCCCAGAATTAATAAAAGGGAATAAAAATTTCAATGGTACAGAAAATCCTTCAAAACAACTCAAGAGTTCCCCAGCACAAAGACACAGCTGCAGGTCTGTGTCAGTACTGACAGAGCAGCATAGCTTCCCATCTCTACAGCTTGCTCCAAACACCTTGTCTCTTCCACTTAGTACAGGGGCACAGCTTCTGCTTTCTGGAGAAACCTGCATCCAGGTTAAGCTGCAGTGACCTGCCTACTGGAAGTTTGTTTATTCTAGCCATTATCAGCAAGTTAATAATTCAAAGGAGAAAGTGCAGCTAACATTCGAGTGCTTCTCCGCTGAAACTGCTAGTATAAAAAAAATTTATACAATCTGCATGCTATCACTAGTCATTCCTACCTTGGACTAAGCAGTTATGCTACATCTATACACACAGATCACTAAGATGAAGTTTGGGACAATTTGGTTAGTCAGTGGCTGCCAAACTTCTACATCAACGAGTATTTTGTGTAGAATCTGGTAAATGTGATTCCACTCCGCTGAAAAAGAAAAGTATTTTACTTCAAGCAACAGGACCTGCAAGTCCAAGTCTTAGAATACTCCCTAATTTAATTTCTGATGTTTTATCTGAATTTTTATTAACTTATAAAATATTGCCCCATAGCCTCCCTCACCTTCATTATACAGATCCGACCTACAAACATCACTGTGCTTCAACCATGCAGCTACTTCAACCATACTTCAACTCAATGCAGCTAAAACTCAAATATATGAGTTTCAAGTAGGGCTTGGCTGCAAAAACAGTGCATTGTGAGATGCACCTTCAGTGAGTGAAGGCAGTTCATTAAAATAGAGCAAACTGCATCAATCATTGTGACATTTGTTCTTCTGGCACAGTACTGTTGTGGCCCGAGGTTGGGGAGACTAGATTAAATAATACCTTAGCACATCTCACAAAACAAATAAAAACCCTCTACAACCACAAATCACTTCTGAGGAGACTTCTGATAATAATGCAAGAGTTTTTTGAGATGCTTTCATTTAGAACTCTTAATTCTCAAATACCAGGAAAACAAGATCTCCAGTTGTAAAGTACAGATGGAATTTAAAGAAGCAAGGAAAAAATTAAGAAGGCACAAAAATTACTCCATAGGTAGACGAGTAAGCAAAGAATATACATATGTGAGTTTGCACAGGAAGAAAACTTATGTACTTCAACTGACAGAGATGAGCCCAATATTATGTAGAGCTCCATTATCACTTGCTCATGGCCAGAAGCAACGCTCTAGGCCAGTGCTCATTCATTTCTCTGGAGTTCAATACAACAAACAAAAGGTTTTCTCTTAAAAATAAAGCCAGACTTGCACATACCTGAATACAAAGCCAATTTAGGAGTGAACTGATAGAGCAGTTTCCCAGCGAGCTTGCGAACAGCACCAAGAGTGCCAAGACTCTTGACAAAACTACAATCACAAAACCATCAGGAGATCTAACTGCAACATATTTCTTTTAAAAACACATGCTTAGCTGTTGCTGCAGTTTTCCACAGCAAAATAAAAACATAGTACTACCCAGGCTTGTGTAATGCAGTACAACAGGGCATCGAAGTCCATTGCTTCTTGCTGTCAACTTATTTCAAAGGCATGTTACTGCATAAACCCCCCAAAAGAGTACTATTTGCATATTTTCAGGTAAAAAAGAATACAACAAGACCTTAGAGAATTTTAGGATTCTTGAACAGATTTACTGCCTTCTCCTATAAGAAATTACCATAAACCTACATTCCCTTGACATGTATTTTCCACACTGTTAGAACAGTATATCAAATTCAAGGTTTTTAAAGTCTTGACTTTTACAGTGGTGATAGTGAATAAGGAAGAAACTCCACTGCTGGTGCCAATCTTTCATGATTGGTGTTTCTTACACAAAGTTTTTTCTTGAGAGTCATCCAAAATAAACTGAACTCCAAGCTTTTTGCAACTTCAACAAGCATTCTCTCCTGTAAGTACAGTAATAAAATATTGCACTGTGTCCTCACAAGGACAGTTCTGCTGAATATTATGTTATCATTTAGATCTTGGTTGAAATAACCCTGTTTACTTACAAAAATTACTTTGCAAAATTCAGTCTTTCCTTAAATGAGATTATCCCTCAGTTCACATGTCAAGTTAAATAGAATCTGCTTTAACAAATATCTCAAATGTTAAATACTATCAATATCGTAGTACTTTTTACTTTTGCTGTTGACATTCTCAGTATCAAGTATGCACCCTGAGCACATGAACAGTCCACAGGCTCTTTTCCCCCTGAAAAAAATATTTGACAAAATATCTGAACATAATCCTCCAGAATCAGGAGTGGAAGCCTCTTCTCATAGACCTGACCTAGAAGTGCAAGATGATTCTTACTCAGCATAGACAAGTATTGTCAGTAATCCCAGGACACTTTGATGAGCAGACTGTTTTACAGCACAAGCCAAGTCCTCAGACCTGGGACTTTCACTCTGAAAGCCAGAGAGACCAAGCAAATCAGATTTGCTTCACTGGTCTGCAGACACATTCCCTGCTATCCCTCAAACTTTCAGCATAGCCTCTTTGCTGTACTGCCAGTAAATTACTTGATGTTAGGATCTCTTTTTCATTATTACAAACAGGATGTTTCCTGCTACCTGGCATCTACAGCCAATAATGGGGAAACTCTACAAACAAGACAGCTTTGCAGCAGTTTCCTGGAAAAAACAGCACTTCATTCTGCTCCCATAAGAGTTGCAAAGCAGGCAATGAATATAAGGCTTTTTAAAGAATGTAACTCCCAGAAACTTGTTTTTAAACAAATGTCTAGAAAAATCACAGATACTTTTGTACCCCTCTTCTCCTGGCTTTGGCTATCAGAAATAAAGAGGAAGTACAGAGAAACATTAGTGGCACTCACTGGAAGGTGCAGGATGACAAACCACCTCTTTGACCAGCCCTACCTCTTTACACAACCAGCATCATAATGAGAATCGGTACCTTTCCTTCCTTCCACCCACTTGTTCCCCTCACTTTACTTCAAATGCAGATGGGTAAGATAAGGCTGCCAACTGCCAGGAAAACCTCCAGTACTTGATTTTGGTGAGCCAGTTCATCAGCTTTTAACAATTGCGCACTGTTCCGCCCAAAACAAACTGGGGGTCAGCCTACTGACTGGTATGAAAAGGCCCCATTGAAAGAACCACCATCCCAGGCAGTTCTGCTGTTTTAAAGTGTGGTGGAAGCCAGAGACCAAGCTGTCATTCTGGATCCCGCCCGAAGCACAGACTCTGCAGCGTGGGATAAAATTACACTTCCACACCCCATGCAATACCTGTTTTGTAAGTATACAGTTTCAGTTTCCAGGACTATCAGTTTAATGTCCTTGAAGACGCCAAGTTCACTTTCAGGTATCTTAAGTCTGCATTTGGATATAGAGACACAGCAACAAAACAACTGAACTAAAAGTTAGACAATTTGAGTTTAAAAAGGAATATATTTCTCCCTAATGCATGCAGAAGATGGAGACTAAGTACATAAACAGTCATGTTATAAGAAATTTCCCCCATGACTCTGGAGGACCAAACCTTACATCCGAAATGAGCACTACACACAAACATTACCAGTGGCAAATTCTGCTGGTGATCACTGACAACACTACCATTCACCAAAGGACTGAAAAAAGCCTTTGTTTTCAAGATGACAAAGAATCGGTGTTACTGTCCAGAAAATTAATGCATATGCCCAGCTTTGTATTAGCAATACTCAGCAGCTAAGAGGTACACTCCCTTGATCAGTTTTAAATAAGCAGGAAGGTGAAGGACTCCATTGCTAAGTTAGTTGAGATTTTTCATAAATGTCGTAACTATTTCAGTTTTTAAGTATTTAAATCCATAATGCAGAAGTATATTACTTTTCTAGCCTCTTCAAATGATAGTTTTAGAAACAGACTATCAACAGTCTGAGGTCTTCCTCCTGAGAGGAAGGAGGGGAGGCATCACTTAAAATTTTCATAAAATTGAGTAAGGTTTTAAGACTACATCCCAGGTGCACAAAATTAACAGGATCAGAGGAAGGAAATCATGAGGCAAACTGAATTGTTTGTGCCTGCATGCTTTTAATATCTCCAGACTGAAAAAAAAAATCTTTAACACTGTCATTATTCGCTTACACTGAAGGAACAAACTCATTGCCTACCAGACTTCTTCAATTATAACACAGAGAGCCAAAAACAAGAAAAGGAATGGCCAATATCAAAACCCATTTACAGAAAACCTCACAAATGCAAGCCACTAAAATCCACATAAATATTTGTTTCCCAGATGAGAAAAACAACTCTCATACAAAGTCTAATCTTAGTACTCTGAGAAGATCTGGACTACAAAAATATTGGTTATTTTAAATCTTGTGATGATATTCAAATACCCTTAGTGAAGGAACTTCTTTATTACTTTGGAGTATCAGACCCATTAAAGGCCTCTTGGGTGTTGAGCTGCTGTACAAAGACAGGTCCAACATGATAACAGAAACTGCAGAGGAAGATGACACAGAGCCCAACTCCCACAAAGATGACACTGACAGAAAAAAAAAAAGGCATCTCAGCAGCTGCAGGTACTTGCTGAGCAAACACTGTAAAATAGCAACAGAAAAACAGACACTAAAGACTCAAGAAAGTGTCACATGGGTCCATCACAGTCAGAGCTGCACTGGAGTGACCTTACTTGGTATCAGGTAGGGAAAACACCACCCTCAATACATGCATTCTCCATTACCAGAGATTCCAGTTCTAACCCACCTAATGACTGATAGCACATTCAAATGTACAAATGTAGTTATTTATCCACATGTATCTGTGTGCAAATGGTGTGTGCTCTGTTCTACAGATAGTGTGAGCAATTTTAAGTATTTAGTAAAAGAAAAGCAAATGAATATACTTCCAAAATATTTTGTTCAGTTTCTTATTTCTCACTAGGAGCAGTCAAGGTAAGCTGCCAAGTTTTTATCTTATTAAAACCACATGCACTTGTTTGTTTGCTATCTGTACTCCTGTGCACATTGATCTACTGACATTTCACAGCAATAAGAGAAAATAAAGGAATAATCAAAAAACAAATCTCAGTTAAAACAAGACAGACAAAGGATAAGCACATCTGAGTAAGTGTTCCAAGTAGAAAAGGGAAGCTAAGTCTACAAGAACTTTTACACTGGGAAACTATCAGTGCCATTGAATAAAAACAGAAAAATGACTGATTTTTAGCTTTATGGACTGTTGACTCCGGAAGCTACCCAGTGAATGATAAAAGAAAGTAATATGCTTCTTAAAACATTAAAAACTCAATAACCTCACACTAGAGTTTGCATCTCATGTTAGAGTTTGCATTTCATTTTATATGAGTAGTTTCAAATATACAGGACAGCAGGTAACTATGTACACAAGACCCTAACACAATAGGCACATTAGCAAGGACCAGCAATACATATTTTTATCATGATGCTCAAATCCATTTTGAGGAAATAAAAGTACAAGCTGCAAACTGGGGGGGGGGGGCAAAAAAAATCTTGTGTTCTGAATTCATTTATAAAAGCTACCAAGCTACCTTTTTCCTTCAGAAAAAGAAATCAGCTGTAAATTATTCAGCTCTAATAAATACACATAGCATAAATTTGTTATTTAAATGCTTTCTAGGCTCTCCAGTTACATGGCAGAATGGTAACATCTGAAATTTAAAACAGTGTCTTGAGGCTACAAACTAATATTTGTTTTGTAAACAAAACCTGATACAATTCATCCCCCATTCCCAAAAAGACCACAAAAAGGAGTGCTCATATAAACAGAATCACTTGACCACAAAAAAAGAATAAAAATTCCAGTCACAACTCTAAGTTCCAGGATCCACAAGGGAAAGAGTAATCAGGTGATATGAGACAGACAGTGGCTACACAGGCTTGACAGACCTGTTATAAATCAATGGCCACCAGGATCTCTCTGCCACCACCACTCACCTACCTTAAGCACCATAAATATTTTTCTTTGACAGTTACAATTTGTTGAGGTTTGTGTTTGGGTTTCCTCTTTGATTTATTTTGGTGTCAGACTCACAAAAGTCAGCATATTTAAACAATACGTATTTTTCTATACTCTGCCAAAGGCACACTGCCCCTCCTGCACACAAACGGAAGTATAGCTAGTTTCACATTGTCTTTGGCAAAGCTGTCTTCTGGAACAGGCTGGTATCGCATTCTGTACTCTCCAAGCCTACAATCACCTTGTTTTTAATAGCTACCTATTCAGAGTCTGAACAGAAATCAAAGTAAACACAGAGAAATTCACCAGTATATTTCTGACGCAGGACCCTTATCCCTACCAGAAGAGATGGGGTTAATAACTAAAAAGTATTCTTTTCTTCATAGCCAAGCAGCTGATTACATAACAAGCCAGAGGATTTAAATACAGACACCTATCATACACAGAGCATTTGTGGATGCCAAAATGAATTGCCAAACTGCACCAGGCACTTACAGACTCTGTAGCACACAGAACAGCTAATAAAACACTGCCTGCTGTGCAGCATATCCCATACACAGCCCTGATCGCACTGCAGAACTGCAACGTACCTTTCAGTCTTTTGGAATTCCCGTTCTTTTGCTGCTCATCCTCTTCATTAATGGTGAATAAACCCGGGGGATTTGGCCTGGCACTTTTCTTCAGTCTCTCTTGTCGGAGAGCAGTAGTTGAACCAGGCATGTTGCTGTTGCCTCTTGTTTATTAAAAAAAAAGTAAGAAACTCCAGCCTCTGCTTAGCTGCAACGCTGTCTGCTCATCTGAGCACTTGTAACAGATCCCCTATGGATAAGCAGTATGCAAACAGCTGGCAAATACCAACATCCAGTCGGCAGCAAAAGGCTTGCAGTCCTTCCCCACCTTGAAGAAAAGCCCTAATTAAAAGCACATCAGTTTGGATGCTGCTCTTCTCCGTCTTAACCTGTTCAATCCGATCCCAGTACACAGCTCCAGGTTCCCTGCTGCAGCACCTTCTTCCCTGCAACCCTGTTCCAGCTACAGCGCACTAAAATATTCAGCACGCAACACAAGAGGAGAAAATATGATACGCCGCTGTTAACAGTTGCCCTGACAACACTGACACATCCTAATCAAAGCGGGGTCTATGAGTACTGTCTCCTCAGCTGCAGCAAGCCGGCCTTGGGAACGCTGTCTCCCGCACGCTTGCGGAGAGCTGGAAACACCTCGGCAGCAGGGGCTGCTCCTTCCTTCTCACAGGGCGGCGGGAGAACGGAGCTGTGCTTGCACAAGCAGATGAGCACTGAGTGAAAAGAAACCTGGAAGGCTCCAGGCATGAACCTGATTTTTGCTTAGCTGCTCTGTTTATTCATGTTTAGAAATTTTAGCCTAACCTGAAACAATGAGGATGAGTCTTCTTCCATATATGCATGTGTTGGGTGTCGTGAGTGTCACTGCTCCCCTCCTTAATCGCTTTTCTATGCAATACATACCTTTTGCATTAGGAATGCATACACCCACAATTGCAGGCAGGTGTTGGAACATTCTTTTCCACGTGTGAAAACTCAAAAATCTGAATTTCTATCTTGTATGGACAACACAGGACAACAAAAATCACTTTTGGAATGAATATGCTGTACCACATCATTAGTTTGACAGCACCAACCATTAACATACACTTTGCAAAATGAGCAAAGTCCAAAGAGCCTGGGTAGTTTTAATTAATTGATTACTCTCATATGCTGGCATTCTGGATTTTTCCATAGCCATTTACAACAGAGCACCTACTCACAAGTTTGGCAAACTGCTTCTTCCATCCTTCATGGCTCCAAATACCACTATGCAACATGTTGGATGTTTCACCTGAGACACCCCTTAATCTTCATCCAACTTCCACCTCTTTAATTCGATGTGTGCTCACCATTTCAGAATGCTACCATAGAAAAACTGCAACCTAGAATCACTCTAACATTAAAATTACACGATTTTTCCACACTTCAGGTTTGTTTTTTTAAGAGAATCTTGATGTAACCTGATCAGCCACCACAAGATGGCACAGGCATTAGTCGACAAGCCTGTAGGTGGCTCACTGAAAACACGAGGTGATACAGATGTATATGGTCATCTCAATGACATGGATAACAATACTGAAGAAGGGTCAGAGTTTATGACAGTCGACATGGTATCACAGTGGCCTGGGATGCTTTTTGCAGAGGAGTCCTGGATCACACTCAGCTGGCAGGACAGCGTTGTTCTCACACACCTCAGGCTCATGAGCCAGGAACACGGTAGATGGAGAAGAACACAGCACAACCTGAAGGCTTAGCTGCACCACTTTTCCTTTTTCTCCAGCACAGGCACTGAACACCCAACCAAACCAGAAGTTTTTTGCAGGAGGACACCCTTCCTGAACAGAGCCCAGAGCCCTCCTCTAGTATGTATTTCCTCCTGGCTACACCTTGGACTCTGGGCGTACACGGAAGCTGTACATGATGACATTTGTCTACAGTTAGACTCACTTTGTACAAAAGGGTGTGGACAAAAAAAAAAAAAAAGAGTAAGGAAAAAAGCTCTAACTCAAGCTGTTCTTTAGCTCAGCAATTAGCCTTCTGGCATTTTTACATGCTGTAAAGAGAAACGACTTCATTCTTCAAATCCCATCCAGATAGTCTCCCACAAATACTACATAACAGTACACACATCACCACAAAAAGTAGACAGTAGTTAGTACCACCAATACTTTTCATATGTGCCAAGACTCTTGCCCACAGAACCAAAGTAATGAAAACAATACATACGTGACAGCCTAGTTAAATATTGCTCCACCCCATTTCACTGTTAAATCGTTAAGAAAGGATTCCTACAGTTCTAAATAATATGTTTAATCATCCTTATTTGTTAAACTCCTTAAATAGGCACTTTTAAACATGTAAGAAGTATACAACACACAAAATTACACCTGACTGAAGGGGCTCCACAGCTTACAGGCATAATGACTATTTCAGCATCTCTGTTTCTCTATTATCAAAGGAGTAATGCAGAACAGTTACAATACTGAGAATGACTTCCTTGATCCTTGCAGGATCCCCTGCACCCATAAAAGTGACTTGCTCCAAGTACAAAATGTAGTAATGACCAAGTTTGATGCTTCAGACTGGTGAAGACTGATTTGGCCAATGACACACAGGCAACTGAGGTGTTGGTACATATTTCTTCCTGTTGACTTAGAGGTGACAGAGGAAAACTATCAACAGCGCATTCAGCTTATGCAGCAACATTTTATTTCAAGGCACCTGTGGTTAAAAACTATGCTAGTCCATAACATGTTCCTAAATGCCTAATAAAATGCAACCTATTACAAAAAAAAAGACACCTATTATAATACAAGATACCACACAATTTTAGGTATTTGGGTTTTGGGTTCTTCACTATTAAAATATGCATTAAAGGTACCAACACTACATAAAAACAGAGTGTACTGACAATCTGCCCCTCCATCCACTGGTTTAGGGCAGAAAAAGAAATTCCCGAGGTATCCCTATCGGGAAAGCTTTGCTTATTTCAGCCTTGTCTCAGCTGCTTGGCAGCTTCTACACAAAAACTCGGATGAAAGCAACATTCCCTTCAGGGAACAAGGAGGTAGATAATTTTAGTAACGAGGCAGTTCAATTCTTTAAAAAAATCAAAACCCCAAAGCAACAATTTGCTTACATAACCCCTATTATTGAATCTTTTCCCCCCTCTAACCATTAGTCGTACCATGTGCTAATACAACCAAGCTGAGCTCTTACCAACAGGATGAGAGTCTAAAGAGATGGAATGAGACAACTGCTTGAGTTCAATGGATGAGTTTTGGGTTTTCTTTTTTACACCACCTACAAATTCAGGTTTGCAGATAAACCACTACTCTTAAACACGCTCACTTTCATCCATTGGATTTTATAATTACCTGCACAAAACATCAGCTGATATGCAACAGTCTTAAACAGCAGTTTGAATAAGGACTATTAGGACAATTATATGTGGGAAATGTAAATATTTATAACAACATGCTGAATGATGTTTCTGCTTTACCATCAGCTATTAAGACTTGATATCTCTACCTAAGAAGTAAAAAGCAAGTTGAAGCCAGTCACCATGATACCTATCATGCAGTCTAGTATGGGTAATGTGGTAATTTCCAATGGCTGAACTCTAGATTTGCAGTCTTTTGTTGATAGGGTTGTTTCAGCCCTTATAAATTACCCAAACAGTACATGAAGCTCATTACTATGATTTAGAGTATAATGAATTGTATAAAAGTTTATGTTCTACAGCCACTGCCTTGTGAAGCACTCTGCCAGTCTGAACTTACTGAGGTGAACCTTTCTGCTCTCCCCTCTCAGGAAGGTGGTGAAGCCATCTTGCCTAGAGGTGTTTAAGTAAAGACTGGATGTGTCACTCAGTGCCACGGTCTATTTGACACGGTGGTGTTTGGTCATAGGTGATCATATGATCTCAGAGGTCTTTTCCAACTCGACTGACCCTGTGATTCATAGGAAGGAAGACAAAAGGCAGGATTCAACACAAGTCAGCTAACAGAAAAGGAAAACCTTGTGAAGACAAGACAGTTTGTACCTTTCACAAGAGCTGGCAGGCTGTGGTAACTAGGACTTTATGTTTTAAAGGGAAAAAACCCCACTTGGTATAACTGAAAGTCATTTTGTCTCATTGGGTATGTCAGATTACATGACAGAAAATGAAGACAAACCAATGCAGGATCACATATTGTTGCAGAACGGGCAGTAGAAACTTATGGAGAAATTGCCTACAAAAAAAGCCCTGCAAAAAGGAACACTTATAAGACATTACTGAATCATAATATACAGATTTTTCTTCTCACTCCATGAAAAACTGGCTGTAGGATCATCAAGCTGCATTTTAGAGGAATCTCATGCCTTTCTCCTGTTATTTTCTTAGCATAAGAACAATTATAAACAGTTATACTGTTTTAAAAAAGTCAGGGTTTGACAGGATCCGTTCTGATCTCACACACCCCACATCACCTCCAATCAAAAAAAGAGCAACATTAAAATAAATAAAAACCCCACCAAATCAACCACCAAATAATCTCTCCCCCCACCCACAAAAAAGCCAAAACCACCACCACCAACTAAAAAACCCCAAACAAATTACTCAACCCCTCAGCACTTCCAGGTCTAACAAGCTCTCAATCTTAGCACTGAGGAAAACTACTGTGAAACTCAGTTTAGATCATTCATTAAACAGACCACTAGTTACTCTCTAGCCTTCAAGATCCTCTTCTTCCCCACTGCCAGTCAGAAGAGTCAAAAAAGCTTTGAGGCACAGATGCACCAAGCCAGTTTCAGAAGCCAGGGCAGCCTCTCACCAGCACTCATCTTTCTAACACTTAAGATCATGAAACCCAACTCCTTATTCCTTGCAGGACAATGTTGGAATATGCAGACACTAACTAAACTCCAATCTCAGTCTCTCCCTAGTTTCCTTCAGGAGTCACATCTCTGTTTACTTTCTGCTTCACCAGGTCTTAAATCAGGAAGTCAGGCCAAAAGCCAGAGAAAGTTTAGCCTTTTTTTTTTTTTAAACACTCCTTATGTGAGAGAACAGCTACTTACTCAGCACCAAAGGATTGAAAACCTCCTTTGCAATCACATGTAAATCTAGGACGAAACAGACTAGTCTTAAAAAGACAGGCAGGGTTCCCCCCCCAACTCCTTCCCACTTGTTTTCATTTTTTTAACAGTTAATTTGGAAACAGCAAAATTAGCCACTATGTCAGAAAAAAACACTTGCTTCAATTAAGTCAACCACTTTCTCAAGTATCATGTACACTTAATTTTTTTCACTGCTGCTCTTCAATTTTCTCTTTTTTCTACCTCTTATTTTAAAAAATGGACTTTGTCTTTACAGAGGTTTCTAAGTTTCTCTTCAAAGATATCTCTAAAGCCTCATTTTTATATACAAGATAATAAAGGACTAGCAGATTATTTTTACAGTGGTATATTGATTTTTTTAAACAACTTCAGTATTTAGTATATAAATATCTGATAGAATAATTGATTTCCTCTTTCCACCTTTTTGGAAGGAAAAGGGCCCCTTGCATTAATCAGTTAGAATATAAAATGCTAGAGAATAACAAGGAAAACCTTTCAGACTAATGAGAATCCTGCTGTCAAGAATACAGATGCACTCTGAATAGCTTTAAATAAGAAATGAGTCAACTCACTTTTAAAGGTCGAGCCATAAAATCACAGTAGTTGCATGAACTTATTCATTGATCCATTGAATTAGGTGCTTCAACTCAAAGTGCAGAACTGTTCAGCTTCTGAACACTGCCCCAAACAACAATTAGTCATAGGGCAATTGGCATTGATGTCCACTTAAATATGTTCTGGGGGAACTGGGGAACAGCAGTGGATTATTAAGATTCTTCAGAAAGTAAACTCAGAAAGGCAGGTTCATCTCTCTTTTGGAGTTTAAACAAACATATCTTTATTCTGGTTTCCTATCTCAGTATCTCCCTTTCCAATAAACTGAATTCAGAATTATTATCATCTCTATCTGTCTAAAAGACAACGGATTTTAAATACGCTAGGTCTGGAAACAAAAAGCAGACACTAGATCTTTATTTTCCCATCAACTGACATCAAAGTAGTCCTGACTACTTTGGCTCCTGTAGCTTATCCGCCCGCTTATGCATCCCATTGCAAGTGCTGGAAAGGCCGTGCAATATTCTAGGTCCTACTTTAACCAATGCAGTGAGACGACATATTCCTCAGCTGCAGAACCGCAGGGGTGCTAAGAGCCCTCAATCTGATGAAGGAGACCTGCCTACCCAGTCCCCAATCCAGCCCCTGTTCACCACAGTTCTGGTGAATCACGAGCAGGCAGCTGTGCCAGCAACCCCTCTGCCTCCCAGAGCCCGGAGCAAGGAACACACATAAGCACACAGGCTCGGATGGGGAAAGCTTCTCTTGCAGGTCACCTCTCCCTGGTTTGCTGCCCCTCTGACAGGCACGGTGCCACACACTGGGCTGGGGGTTGTTAAGAGCTCCTCGGAAGTGACTAGACACAAGGTAAGTGTTAACTGTTTTCCCTTCTGTCAAAGAAAACTAAACTTGTGTGCATTTCTGTGCACAGGAAATATCTGGGAGAAGACTGGAAGGCCGGCCCTGTTCTGACTCAAACTCATTCATCAGTGCAAAAGACACGTGAACATGAAAGTAACAGTCTCATCACTCACAAACACTCTGAACACATAAACACCAATAAAACAATCAAATACAAGATGTACAATAACAAGTCTTGTTACATTTTTTTAATTAATTTGCATAGTATGAGTAATTATAAACATTGCACAAGACATACCAACATGAATAAAAAATGTATTAGATCATTCTTAGTCAACACTCATATATACAGCAGAATGATATTGGATCAGGCCCTACAGTACAATATATCATGTAACTTCAACCAATGGTCAGTTAAATGAGGAAGGGCAGTGAGGAATTTGGACTTTACAAGACAGTAGGGAACAGGAATTCAGTAGAAGACAGAAGTCATCAATACCAATTGCCCTATAATTAATTGCCACTCCCTTTGTCTGTTAAAAAGGATAAAAAAAAGCTTTTTTTAAAATACCTGTTTTTCATATAAGTCAAGAGAACCAATCACTTGTGCAGCACTCACAATTATGAGCACTTATGTACATTCTAAGCTTATTGTTGGAAATGTGAACCTACTTCAAAGAAAAGGCTCTAAGCTTTTTCACAGAAATGTGAACATGAAAGAAAAGGCGATATGCCAAGACCAAATTAAAATTTTCTCTATTGTTGTATTACCGACAGTATCTGATGGATGGAATCCTGTGAACTACTTTGTGCTGTGTTAATTACTAATGCTTTCCTGACATCTTAGTTCCCAACATTTCTTAGAAGGTGAGCAAGACATCTGGACTTTGGGATAAGGGAGAACACACTATAGTTTCAGACAGAGACATGAGAAATATTTGGAGATATCAGTACTCAATTTCTCCCCTCGATAATCTAGTCTCACAATGACTCTCAGTCTGGAGCATAAATCATTCTAACACATCTCTGAAGAATCTCATTGTCAAGGAGAATCAGGGTTTCTAATTCCATTCACTTGAACAGTGAGGCAGCCTAGTCCTGTATGTCATCTTAGCAAACAACTTACAGTTGTTTTCCTTGAATTCTGACAGATCTCTTAAGTGACATATTTTCAAGATTTCTCCCTGAAGCCACAAACCGTATAAATATATCTTCTACTTGCTTTAATGAACAAATGGCATGACTCCACTCAACACTCAAGGAAAACTGCAGAATTAGATCTGAACCAGTTTAACAAATGCACCACTCCTCGTACACGCTTAACGTGAAAAAGACTATAACACACAAGTAGTCTGTGCTGCCACAATACTAACAGGCTACTACATTTTTCTAACAGAAGTCACACACAGAGGATGTTCTGAAGGAAAGGTAGATGTGCAGAGACAGTTACCACAACAACACCAGCAGCACACTGCAGCTTGTATTGTGGATCTAGACTTACATACTTTTTTTTCAAGCGGAAAAGAAAATATGTTGCTGCAAGATTACACAGTATTTACATAATTGATGCAATTATTGCTCTAATCGTTTAATTGCCTTCAATCATTTTCTGCTGTAAAATATTAAACTTGTTTATCTGTGACAGTAATAAATCAGTCATCATACAAGTAAAACAGGTGCCATCTCAGCTTACCATAAATTTACAATCTCTACAGGTTGAATTAGCATACATAAAAGTACCTCCTTTATCAAAATAAAGCCCAAGTAACATAATTAGGTATATTACTTTAGTTAGATTAGTAGAAGCCCTCTTCCAGTACTGGAAGTAACACTTAAGCCAGTTGCTCCTCCATCATTTAACAGACTTGATTTTTTATTAACTCAGATGTATTTTTTTTTGGCAGTGTTTGGTTTTGAGGGTTTTTTTGTGTTGGGATTTTTGTGTACATTATTTAGGGTTTGTTGTTTTGTGTTTTTTTTATTTGCTTTTGGTTTGTTTTTTGGGGGGCAAGGGTTGGGTTTTGGTTGTTTACTTCGTTTGTTGTGGTTTGTTTCATCTCCTTCCCCCATCCTTTTTTTTTTTTTTTTAACACTAAAAGTACTGGGTGTACGTGGGTGGAGAAAGCCAGCCTTATTCACATTACATAATATGCATAAAAAGGCTTGTTCAAACTTTTCCACAGTATGAGTGCTTGCACAGACACTACTTGATCAATGAAAGATACCAAGAGATGGTACTTCAGCAGCTTTCTAAAGCTGAGGGACAGCTTCTATAAAGATTTTAACCCTCCCATCCACATTAATAAATTTTATTTAGTTTTATCATTTTCATTCTACAAGCTACTGATAAATCTATGAAATCAGTACTGACTCAAAAATTATTAATGTAGGACCAAATAAGTAATCCTAAAATCTGATACACAATTTCAAAGTCTGAATACGTTTTAATCAAAGAGGGGTGGCAATAGAATACAGATCCACAACTTAATTTACATATTAAAAGATAGAAAATACTCGCAGTGGACTAACGCTCAGATACTTATGGATGGAAATTAAAGCACGCTAACAAGACAAACCTTCGACACTTTCAGCATTTGTAAGCATCCACCCTGGCGGCAACATAACATTTGGCTGCAGATCCCCGTTATCCTGACGGCACCTGGCGCTCTAATAGTCGCTGTTTATGGTAGGAGTGAGAGCAAAGAGCCGTGGCCGTGGCGGGGGTGACCCTCGGGTGCCGCAGCCTGTGGCGGAGCGCTGGGACGTCCCCGCGGTGCCGGCAGCCGGGCACGGGCACAGCCCAACACCCCCTGCCCTCCCCCGGGCACAGCGAAGCGGGAACACCGGCGCCCTGCATCCGGCAGCTCCCCTTGGAGGGAGCATGGACTGCCTGAGCCGGCCGGAGAGATGGAACCCGTGTGTCACAACACCTTTAAATCCTCCCCAGCAAAACACGTTGGCACAGTCGGGAAAAAGCCATGGGGAGCTGGAGCACGCCTTCAGCTCCCACACACTGTATGCTTCTGTGCCTCTGCGTTTTCCCTAATAATTTATCTATTTGATAGAAAAAGTAACACAGTAAGATGAAACTTGATTTATTCTCAGATGGAGAAAATACCAGGATAAGCAAACAATAGACAAAGTCCCGCCAGCAGTTACAGAGAAAACACCTCAAGTGTTTGGCTTTCACAGGCCGTCTATCACTGACATAATTTAAAGCACAGACTTGTTTTGTTGCAAAAAAAAAAAAGGAATAATAATACACCCATTTAGAATAGAGCACTAACCACAACAGTACACAAAATCATGGCATTAAAGCTTCTTTGCAACAATCCAAACACATTGCTCCCTCTGGTCTCCTAGCTCTTAGAGCAAATTGTTATCTGTGCACAGAGCTGGCCAAGGCAGCCCAGAGGTCGCATGGGGAAACTCTCACAGCCACAGGCATGCCTATGTTGATGGATGGATAGCCCTAATATGAGGTGCCTTAGAAGCTTCTCCATGTGTTATTCTCCACAAGAGGGCCCCTCTCATCTCATGAATCACTGACAAGCTTGTTAGGACTAAAAAATGCTTGAGTAATTACGATTAAAATACTCTAACTGGTATAAGCGAGTATACCCCCAGAGAACTGTACTCATTTTGCCGTCTATACATTTATGAATGGCAGAGTAAAAAAAATCCTCGCCATGGTAATTAAGCCATTTACCTGAAGAAAGCTAGTTAAGTGCAGCAGACCATGTGATCAACAATAAAGGAGTCGCTTGTAACATCTCCCTGCAAAGCCCTTATGGTGCCATTAAAGCTTTCCCCAGGATCAGCCCTCAAAGTCCATGTGTGTAGCCACGGCAGAAGGCGAAAAAACCCCACCAAAACCAAAACAGACACACACCACAACACACACAGAGCTCTTTAGCTGATTTGTTTCCTTCTTTAAACAGAGGCAATAAGTCAACCAGTAGGTAATTTCCCCAAACAGGGATGGGATGTTGACCTTCACGAGGAGCCGGATCCAGACACAGGTGTTCCACTTAAGGAACAGACTGCAGATGAAGCCACTTTCATGGCCCTTCCTGGGCACACACATCTGCTTACTCATGGAGAGACCAAACAGCCATAGAGCAGCTCCCTGACACACTACAGGGTTGTTCCCTTTTGCAAAAGCCTGGAAAATGTCCTCTGTGATAACTCAGAGACCTAAAAGAATCTCAAGAGACAACGAACAGCTTTACAGAAGTTTAACATGGACATTTCACACATGAGGAAGTTTTGAATGAACTTTGAGAGCACAAAGCAATTTAAATTCAAAATACTCAACAACTCATGCAAGCAGATCCACCTCCAGTCTACAAATATGTCCTAATGAGTAAAAGTTCAACACAGTCACATGAAATGAAACTACAAAGCAAACTTGGAATAAATCTAGGCACATAAGTCCTTTTAAAACTGTACATATGTAAAATACCTGTCACCTAGTAGCTTGTCTCCAGTTTTGGTAAGCAATTAGGAAGAGACTGATAATACAGTTAAAAAGAAATCACATCACCAGTGCAGGGTAAAGAACTTGAAAAGAATGTGCTAGACTTGGCTTTAAAAGACACTATCAGTTCTTCCCATGAAAAGTGAAGTTAATGCAGTTGCAAACTCGGAAACACGTAAGATTTGCATAATTTGTCGAACTTTAGAGTGATGCCTGAGAGTGACTTGTGAGGAAGATTCCTGAGCAAAGCCACCATAATTTTAAAGCTTAACGAAGACAGCATTTGGATGGGTCTGCCCACAGTCGTTGCTTGTGATGCATGCCTACATTATATAAAGTACATATTAAAAATATTGCACTGTAGAAACACAATCCGTTAACCAGCAGCCGTATGGCCTATTCATGTGCTGTTTGATGAAAAAGCTTAGATTCAAAGATAAAACTCAGACATTTGTTAGAGAAGGACTAGCAAAGGGTGAGTGGAATTGTACTGTGGAAGGAGACAAAAAGGGAAAAAAAGAGAGGACTAAAAGTTGGACTCAGACTTCACAGTCCAGCAAGCAGCACTCCCCAGTGAACATGCCAGAAAGGCAACCCCTCCACTGCCCACAAAAGCAAACAGCATCCGAGCCTACAACAGTGATACAGCGGTCGATCCGCTTGCGTAAGCCAAAATCTCCTCCCTGCACCCTCCTCGCCCTTAGGGCCAAAATAAAAGCGCGTTAAAACGCTCTCGCAACACACATCCCTCCTTAGAGGAGACGCAAGGACATCTCCCTGCTTACCCTAGAGCAAATAAGGGCTTGCAGCCGCCCGTCGCTCGCACGCGTTTGAGGCGCAGCCGAACTCCCGGGCCCTGCAGCGGCCTCGCTGGGGAGCAGCCACCGGGGACCTTGACCCTGCCGACACGTCCCTCCTCTCTCGCCGGGGCTCACCCCGTCTCCGTGAGCAGGTGTTGCGGGGGTTCACCCTTCCTGCGGGGGCTCGCCACTACCTCAAGCCCCGCTCAAAGCCCACTGCCCCGCANAAGCTTCTCCATGTGTTATTCTCCACAAGAGGGCCCCTCTCATCTCATGAATCACTGACAAGCTTGTTAGGACTAAAAAATGCTTGAGTAATTACGATTAAAATACTCTAACTGGTATAAGCGAGTATACCCCCAGAGAACTGTACTCATTTTGCCGTCTATACATTTATGAATGGCAGAGTAAAAAAAATCCTCGCCATGGTAATTAAGCCATTTACCTGAAGAAAGCTAGTTAAGTGCAGCAGACCATGTGATCAACAATAAAGGAGTCGCTTGTAACATCTCCCTGCAAAGCCCTTATGGTGCCATTAAAGCTTTCCCCAGGATCAGCCCTCAAAGTCCATGTGTGTAGCCACGGCAGAAGGCGAAAAAACCCCACCAAAACCAAAACAGACACACACCACAACACACACAGAGCTCTTTAGCTGATTTGTTTCCTTCTTTAAACAGAGGCAATAAGTCAACCAGTAGGTAATTTCCCCAAACAGGGATGGGATGTTGACCTTCACGAGGAGCCGGATCCAGACACAGGTGTTCCACTTAAGGAACAGACTGCAGATGAAGCCACTTTCATGGCCCTTCCTGGGCACACACATCTGCTTACTCATGGAGAGACCAAACAGCCATAGAGCAGCTCCCTGACACACTACAGGGTTGTTCCCTTTTGCAAAAGCCTGGAAAATGGCCTCTGTGATAACTCAGAGACCTAAAAGAATCTCAAGAGACAACGAACAGCTTTACAGAAGTTTAACATGGACATTTCACACATGAGGAAGTTTTGAATGAACTTTGAGAGCACAAAGCAATTTAAATTCAAAATACTCAACAACTCATGCAAGCAGATCCACCTCCAGTCTACAAATATGTCCTAATGAGTAAAAGTTCAACACAGTCACATGAAATGAAACTACAAAGCAAACTTGGAATAAATCTAGGCACATAAGTCCTTTTAAAACTGTACATATGTAAAATACCTGTCACCTAGTAGCTTGTCTCCAGTTTTGGTAAGCAATTGGGAAGAGACTGATAATACAGTTAAAAAGAAATCACATCACCAGTGCAGGGTAAAGAACTTGAAAAGAATGTGCTAGACTTGGCTTTAAAAGACACTATCAGTTCTTCCCATGAAAAGTGAAGTTAATGCAGTTGCAAACTCGGAAACACGTAAGATTTGCATAATTTGTCGAACTTTAGAGTGATGCCTGAGAGTGACTTGTGAGGAAGATTCCTGAGCAAAGCCACCATAATTTTAAAGCTTAACGAAGACAGCATTTGGATGGGTCTGCCCACAGTCGTTGCTTGTGATGCATGCCTACATTACATAAAGTACATATTAAAAATATTGCACTGTAGAAACACAATCCGTTAACCAGCAGCCGTATGGCCTATTCATGTGCTGTTTGATGAAAAAGCTTAGATTCAAAGATAAAACTCAGACATTTGTTAGAGAAGGACTAGCAAAGGGTGAGTGGAATTGTACTGTGGAAGGAGACAAAAAGGGAAAAAAAGAGAGGACTAAAAGTTGGAGTCAGACTTCACAGTCCAGCAAGCAGCACTCCCCAGTGAACATGCCAGAAAGGCAACCCCTCCACTGCCCACAAAAGCAAACAGCATCCGAGCCTACAACAGTGATACAGCGGTCGATCCGCTTGCGTAAGCCAAAATCTCCTCCCTGCACCCTCCTCGCCCTTAGGGCCAAAATAAAAGCGCGTTAAAACGCTCTCGCAACACACATCCCTCCTTAGAGGAGACGCAAGGACATCTCCCTGCTTACCCTAGAGCAAATAAGGGCTTGCAGCCGCCCGTCGCTCGCACGCGTTTGAGGCGCAGCCGAACTCCCGGGCCCTGCAGCGGCCTCGCTGGGGAGCAGCCACCGGGGACCTTGACCCTGCCGACACGTCCCTCCTCTCTCGCCGGGGCTCACCCCGTCTCCGTGAGCAGGTGTTGCGGGGGTTCACCCTTCCTGCGGGGGCTCGCCACTACCTCAAGCCCCGCTCAAAGCCCACTGCCCCGCAATCCTGCGCCGCAGCACGGCGCTCGGACCCTCGGGCGGCCCGGCACTCCGCATCCTCCCCGCCCGGTGCGGTTCAGGCGCCTCACAGCACCCCCTGGCCCTCGGAGAAGGTTTCGGAACAACCAGCGGCGCCCCGGGAACGACGGCGCGGACCCG
>WEIV01001818.1:30159-69620 GCA_013390005.1 Calyptomena viridis
GGAGGCGCTTACGCGGCGGTGGTGCGGGGGCGGCTGTGCGCACTCCCGGCTCCAGCAGCGGCCCCGGACGGCCGGTGTTCGCCCAGGTGTGTTGTTTTTTTCCTCAGAGCGGCTCCCGCCGCATTGGCACAGCTCGTTCGGTACCGGCGCAGAGAGGTTTGGGGATGCTCGCCATCTCGACGGTAGGTGGGAGGAGTGGCGGCCGCCTCACAAGCCCAGGCGATGCGCCGCATCGTGTGGGAAAGAGCTGCACTGCTGTAGACTCGTTACTGCGGCACGTGCTTTGCCTGCAACGCCTCGCTTCCAAAAACAAGGCTCTGTGAGGAGCTGTCGATGTATCAGTCAGTCCCTTACGTAAAGGTCATGGTCTTCCTAACCTTCCCATGAGTTCGCCTAAACTTTCCCTATGCTGCGTTCCAGGGTCATGAGAGTGTTTCTCTTAAAAGCGTTCTAGTCTGCGTTGAAATATCATTGCATTTTGCATCTGCTTGTAGGCAAGACCAATCCTCAGAACCACGGTTGAAGAAGGGTGAATGAATTGGGGAACTCATGGGACACAGTGGTGCCACACATACAGGCAAGCAGGGGCAGAGGTGCAGCTCCCTTAGTCCAGCACACTTGGACAAAGCCAACTTCAGCCACCATGCAGAATGTCCTCCTGCTAAGTTCAGGGCACGAGGTCTTCTAGGGGAAGGGAAGATGAATATTTTGTTGCCCAAGGAGCCGTTCGTGCTCTAAAACAGAAGCAGCTTGGGGCTTGAGTGATAAATGTGCCCTGTGGTTTGTGGGCAGGAGAGTGTAATACAAAAATAGGCTGCACTTTACACTGGAAGGTGCAAAAGACAGCAAAATCACCAGTGCCTTCATTGAGATTTCACTTCTGAGCTCTCTTAATGGAGGGGCAAAGGTATCTCTTGGTTCATCAGAGCCCTGGATTACAACAGCACTGATTGAGGACCAAGAGGTTATCCAAGCTCAAACCTAGTGGTATGTCCTCAGCAAAATCCTGCACTGAAACATAACGTTTCCTTACAACATGATCTCAAATTCCTCACGTATGGTCCATGTAGACACCCACCAGCCAAACTGAAGAGTCCCAGGCTGACCTGTCTGATTCACTCTGTCCCAAAATGTTTTCTCACATTCTGACCAAGGATATAAGAAATAAATGTGACTGGCACAATCTATATGAAGTAGCCTGAAGTGGAGATATTACATAAGCCTTTGTGCACAGATCTAGTACCTATAGGATAAGCTGTGCTGTTCAGAACCACATTCATATCAGATCATGATCGCTCCAGAAGCCCAAGTGTACATGGCCCAGCCTAGGCATGGTTCAGACTCAATAAAAACTTAGAGTGGAGAATACAGAACTGGTTGCTGAGAAACTCTCAGAAGCCACCTTGGGTCTGGTGAAGCCAGCAATAAACTCCCAGCTGGTGCCAGGCTAGGCCTCAGGCAGACATTCAACTGCAACCTCGATCACACTCCCTTCTCTTATACATAGCTGGCATTTCTGAGCACCCTCTGTAATAGGGAGCAGGCTGCATGCTTTCAAAGTAAACAGAGCAATGCAATTACATTCTGGTCTATTCATGCTGCAGGAAATCAGAGGTTTTCAAACTGCAGTCATGGACCAATACAGGATCTTGTTTCAACAAAACTCAAATTAGGAATGTTCATTGTCCTAGGGTCACTTTTCAATGGGTAGAGGTTTTTATTAGTTGCTCTGGGCTTTACAAGTTAACTTCCACCACTGGTCTTTCCAATGTTTATAACTACCTTGAAACCATACTGCTTTCTGCTGTAATAGCAGTAGAAATTGGTAAACGGTAGCTGTGTTTCTTGCGAAATGTAGTTAAGTTTTTGGAATGAGTTGAATCTACCTGTGCCCAAAAAACAGTGGAACCATCTTCAGAGTAAAAAAATCTGACTAAAATGATTTAATATACTGTTCTTTGTTTAGCCTATTTTTTTTAAATACATAATTTTTACATTTCAGTCAGTAAACATGACTATGTACATGTTAGGACAACGTGTTTTAAAAAAAACCACCAAACTTAGTTTTCTTTGAAAATACTTGCTAGACCTGAAAAATTGAGAGCACTGATTACCAAGGCTTATGAAGAAAGAAGTAGCTTCTTGTCCAGGCAAGTCTTACTCACATCAAAATTTTATGCAGCTGCCCCAGAAGAATCTATTGATTCTACAATGGTAGAGTGACAATGACAGTGGATGGACAGGGAGCATCCACAATCCTATTTCATTACATGTGAGAAAAGGCACTTTGCATAAATAAAAGCAGAAAAGAAACAACAGGCCACAATGACTGTTCAGTTCATGGAAGCAGGACTTTTCATTTCTCAAGTCAAGTAGAGCACAATCTTGAGAAGATTCTTGTTTGGAGAAGAATCTTGTTTGGCCCTGGTTTGTAAGTACAAGAATTAGACTGAACAGGAAAACCAAGAAAATATTCAATGCTATGATTATCAAACTCAAATCACAGCAAGTTTAACATGTGTCAGAAAGGTTCCCTTGATACTCAGTTTGATTTTTTCTCTTTTTTTTTATTCCAATATTTTCCAGTTCTACACCTTTATTATTTTAAAAGTCCAAAAATATAGGAAAAAGTAACTCTTAGGTTATTTTTATTTTCAGTTGTGTATGTCAGAGATAGCTTTAGAACAAGCTAACATTACTGTGGTTCAGGTGTATACAACTGGTACAGTTCAGTAGTACATAAACAATTCTAAAACAAATGCACCAGAGAACTTAAATTACCAAAAATAAACAATATTAAGCTATGCAGGGCAGTAGATTAAAAACAATTACCTTTACGACTTGCGCACTAAAAGAAAAATATCTAATTATGATTGAAATTATGAAGCTCTACTATAGATAATATTGAGATATATTACAAAGAAAATTGAAAAGTTGTTGTCACATTTTGGTTTTGTTCCAGTGATGTACAGTCACATGAACTCTTACATCAGTTTTTCATGAAATAAACATCTTACTTTAACTACAATGTTTCATGAGTTTATAACTTTTTTTGGGGGGGGGGCGTGTTGTAAAGTTTTTCAGAAACTGTAAATGTAAATACATTTGAAGTCAAATAGCGTTGCAAGTTCTTTATAGATTCTTTATGGATTATAGAAGTAAAAGCAGTCAGGAAGCTGCAGTGTTTTTAACATTGGTAAACAAATACTGGATTAAAGTGCAACAGTCTCTCTGACAGCACACCTGCTCTTCACTGAAAGGAAATCTTTTCATCTTTGCAGAGAAGCAAAGAAAATTTCAGTGTCAGGCATGTTTCTCTCTGAAGTCGGTGATAGCCTTCCAGAGCGTGCATAGCATTCCTCCTCTGTAAAGAAAAATCATAAAGACACTCAGGTACAAAGATACTCTCTAGCCTGAAAGCATTCAAATTCAGGTGCTTTCTGATTTTCTTGCTCTGGTTTTGATCAATGAAATTCAGTGGGAAGGCTGATCAAAGGTGAAATTCAACATGCAATACTCAAATAGAGAACAGAGTCCTTTTCTGATTGCAGTACAGGGCAATCTTTCTGCTTGGCAGATGTCCACTGTCTGGAATTCAGACTTCTGGTGCAAAGGACTTGCATAACCCACATCTGAATTCCAACATGCTGAAGGCATCAATTATGTAAAAATCTTAACACCTGCCCTTTTTATTGTAATTTTTTAGTTACTTAGTTTTAAACTGACTGGGCACACATGGAGTGTTTGATAATTTATATTGCTTCTACTTAAAATTGGTACTGCAGTGACCCATACATCTGGCATTATTAGGTGAAATCTAGTGCTACTTGTAGCCCTCGAGTAACATTTCTGAAGTTTGATAATGATGATAAATTACTGAAAGTAGCAGTTGCTTTCTCTACCTTTTTAAACAAAATCAAGGCTCTTATGGGAATATTCAGTGTCTCCAGGTGTAGAGTAAATGCTTTACCCTAATATTTTGCCTTTAACAGAAATAGCTTATTTTAAAACTTAAAACAGTATCCAGCTGTTTAGGAGTAATGCATCAACACACAAAGACATACTGGAAAGTGTTACTTGTTTAAAATTAATGATGCATAATCCAATAAATAGAGATTACAGTTATTTTCTTTTGAAACAAAGCACAACTGCTGCTCAGAACATGTTGGTGAAGCATTACCTCAGTCTCAAACATTTCAGATCATCTCGTGTAACATAGCAGAGAACATCCATTAAGGTATAGTCTTCGGCCAAGAACTGCAGAAAGAAGTTTGAATGGACACTTTGTTAGAAATATCATATAGCTTCCTAAGATCATCCTCTTAAGTTTATCTGCCCTTAAAAATGGAAGGTTAAGTTTGGAAGAAACCCAAAATTGGGCTAAAATGTGGTACATGTAACAGATTAATCCACATTATTTCTAGAAATTCAGTGAAGCTGCTTAAATTTTACACCATCTACTCTACATTGGCATACCAGGCACGGCTTGAAAGGTGTAATGTTTTACAGCTACTCAAAATCTTTGTCAACTGGCATTTCTATTGTTTCTATTGATATCTCAGAATCACAGACTTCAATGAACACAAATTAGAGCATAATTAACATCACATTTAACCCACCAGGAAATGAAAAACAACAGTTAAGACCTACCTTTTCCAGAAAGTCATCTAAATTTGATGTAATTGGATTTGATATGACATGTAGGAGTGATAACTACATGCAGGTGTTCCTAAGTCAGTTGAAATTCTGAGATGCTCAACACCTCTAAAATTATATAATTTGCTGCAGAGCAGACTGATCTACTTCTGCATATTTCACTTCAGCACAGTTAGCTATGGGTGAACATGTACCCTGTATCCAGGGTATCATCAGCAGGAACTGCTGCAATGTGTAAAGACACTGAAAGAGCAAGTGTGTCTATTTAGGAGGGTATTTTATTCCCTTATTACTAATAGGATTTAGGAATCATTAATAGTATTGTATTTTTATGAAGGCCTTCATATTCACGGCTTTCTCCTATCAACAAATTAATCTCTCAAAATGTACTGAATTAATTAAAAAGGTTTGGTATCTTCTTGCACTGAGTCACAAAACAGTACTGCAACTGTGCCAGAGAGTGAACAGAATCAGTGCTACCTTGTTTATTGTGGCCTCATCAGCTCCATGAACTCTCAGCCAGTTTATGAGGTCGGGGTCTTCGGTCCCTGTGCCAGTGGAATGACGATGACAGATGGACAATCCAGGAATATCTGTAACAAGCATTTTTGAGACAACGTTTTGAGTTGTCAAAGCAACCACTTGTGATTTTTGACTCCTGAAGCACTTTCTGGAGTGAGCTTTCCTTCAAACTTAGAATACCAGTATCCCCATAAATAAAAATGAATGTCAATTCCCAAAGAACACAGTTAATTACAATTTATAGACAGTTACACATTAATTACTCTACTTGATTAGGGGTACAGTTAAAGTAGCGTGAACACTGATACAGATAGATTTTTCTGCCCTCTTTGGAAAATGACTTTACTAGTACGAGGCACATCAATTTCACTGTCAATGTTTCCACACTAAGGTTGTTGCATCAATTAACTGAACTGTTTGGTGTAAATCATACAGTTGGTGCACAGGCAATGCCTTGGACTGAGGATCAGATGGTTTTGGGAAGCAACACTTCTTTGAAGCACATTACATGGAAACATCAAACTGCATTAGCACTTACACCTTCTTCAGGGCAGACACACAGCAAACTGAGCTTCCCTCAGTAACCTTTAAGTTGTATTTACATTTCACCAATTAGATCCTCTTGAACATTTGGTGTAACAATTGGAACAGTCTGTAATTTATGGAACACATACCTAAACATACTAGATTATCCTCTTTAGAAGTAATATTTATTCTGTAGGATATGAGCATTGTATGCTTCCATATAATCACAAACAAAAATATTTAAATTGTACCATTCCCTGTACTGTGATTAACAAATTCAGTAATTTGTTTCCACAATGTACATTCCTACTTCAGAGCAAACCCTACCAGAAGCAGCATAAAAAAGCATTTTTGCTGAGACTGGCTCAATAAAACAAACAGATGTTTAGTTGGCACTGTTCCACCTACCTGTAGCCAATATGAAACTTTCCCTTGAAAATTCTTCTCCCTTACCTATTGGTTGTGACCTGAGCCGTAGGTTTCTTATCTCTTGGTCTTTTTCTTCTATAGCTTGATGTAAGAGGACTTGAAATTCTCTCTCCTTTTGAACCAGCTCCTCCAATAACCTGTGAAGTAACAGGAAGAAAGCACACATTTCCTTAATTAGCTTCAAATTTTCAGGAAAGCACAGATCTTACTATACTTAAAACAGAAAACCTTTCTGACAAAGACAAGGACAGACTTATTCAGCTCTCACAGGAATATTCTTTCACTACGGATTTATTATGATCTATATGAAGATCTCAACATTCATTGGTTCCTAAAGTTATAGCCCCCCCCCAAGCCCCTACAACAGCAGCCCATACACACATTCGCTTATTAAAAAAGCTGTATGGTACAAAATTTCAGTGACATTTCTACATCCAGCATTTTGTCTTAAACAAAACTGTGTAACTGAGTGTTACACAAATCAAAGTGTTTCATAAACCAAGAGCTAAACTTTGTGGCATAATCCTTTGCAAGGAAAAATGTCAGTTCATATCTCTCCAGCAGACACTTTCAAAGGTGTGGCAAGGGTGGAGCTGTGGTGAAAATGTGGTGAAAACGTATGGATGCATGTCTTAAATGTGGAAAATATGTTCTCAACCACACGAGGGCTGCCCCTTCCCCACATGAGACACTTTGTGCCTACCCTTCTAGACTATATTAAGATTGAGAAAAGAGGAGGTAAAATACCTGCATCCTCCCTCAAGCAATTACTTTTGAGAATGTCAATTAGACGTAAATTGGAACCCCTGTTTGACCTTCTTTGTAACAGAAACCCAGAGAGATTTAGTGGCCAGAACCTTTCAAAATAATCAAAAGAAAATAAAATGGAAATCAAACGAGAATATAATGGAAAATTAGTATGCAAAACTGAAACTGCTGAAACTGAAACCACTTTTTTTTTTAGAAAAGTGGTTTAGTAAAAGAGGGGATTTGTGAACAATATCTTTCCAGGAATCTGGGCAGAGAAATTGGACATGGAGAACATACTCATAAGCCCATCATTGACTTCTGAGTCTTAGAAAGTTCTGCCTTCAAAGAATTGCAGAACCTTCATCTCTTTCTTGAAACCTTTGTCAGCCTGAAAACTATGCAGTAACTATTCCATTTTAGCATGTTTCTTTTTATTTAATTATTTTATACCAGCTGAGCATTGCAACTTTTTTTCTGGGACACTGAAAGATAGGCATTCAGTTAGAAAATGTGCCACAAAAGCATGTTACCTGTCTTTGCACAGAAGTAAACTGCATCCCATGTCATTGCTTTGTAAAAAACATCTAGCCCTACTTTTAGCTTGCATGCAGGCCTACAAGCAGCAGAGTTGCATTTGAGTCCTTCCATATCCAAGCTAACAATTCTTAACATGTCCACCCTGCTTGGGAACAGAGCTGCTTTGTGCATCTACAACCCCGCCCCCAGCTTTCATTATTATTTAAACAACTGTCCGTATTATTTACATCAAAATTTCTGCAGGAATGACTGGAAATTTACAGAATTGCTAGCAAAAAAGTACCTCTACAAATTGGTCACTTCTGAAGCTATTCCCCACCATAAACTTGTGCAGTAAAGGGAGTCAAAATAAAATATTTACGTATTTATTTAAGTACATCAATAAGGCAATCAATATTTCTCAGTGGTCACAAGTAAGAAAATTAATTATAGCATAAGAACCTAAAAATACTAAACTTTATTAAAAACAGTACAGTCTAATTAATTACTCTAAATATGGCAACCTTCTTGGACACATTTAAAAGTAAAGTGCAATTTAACATTTTAACTTCAATTGGAACTGTAACTCCAAAGAATGTTCTACTGGCATAACAACTGTCTCATTGAAGACACGTTCTTTTTCTGTCAAGGTCACATTCAAAATTTACTAAGGTCAGTAGGAAATCAAATGTCATAAATCAAATGCTGCAAAGGCTAAATATCTACTTTAAACAGACTGTATGGCATATTTTAATGACAAGAAAAAATGTATAGCATTTGAATAAAATAATGGAGACAGATTTTTCTCTGACATTTCTTAAACAAAGAAAAAAACCTCAAAGAACCGCTTTTCAGGTTTAAAGTGCAACATACATGTTTCTGAAAAAAAAAATCCAGTATCCAAATTTCTGGCTCCTTTCTTTTAAACAAAACACCTATTTCTCCCATCTGATGAACAACACTTCTTTAATAAAAAGGTAGTGGCTGCGGGTAAGCACAGATCCTGCTTGCACTGAATTCTGTGCTCAAAACAAGTCTGAAGCAGCTTCCTTGTGGAGTTCATATGTGGCTGTCAATTAGCTTGAGTTCACTCCCCAGGAATAACTACAGCAAAGAACAGCAAGTTCTGCCTTACTGGAAACAAAGCATAACACCGTTCATCAGCCACACAGAGCATACGAAGGAGAGAAAAAGCAGAAGCTTGGCAACAAGTCAGTTTTTTTCAGACCTTCCTTGTAAGGGCATCTCAAATCAAGACCAACCTTAACTTGTATCACTATTGTTAAATTAATAAAACTAATATATGTGATCAGTCACACCTAAACAATGACCATCATTTAAATCAACACCTTGCAGTGCTATGGAATTTTGACAGTCATTAGTATTGTAGCACATTTATTTTAAAAGCTAACAATACATACTGTCTCATGTAGGCTAGTGTCTCCATCTCCTGATGTCCAGACTTACCTGTTTGTCTCTAATTTTAGCCTGCCCAGCTGGACACTCAGTGATCTGTGAGCAGCCTGGGAGTCATGGGATACCGTAGAGCTGAGTGTGCTGACCCCTGAGGTAGCTACAGCATCTTCCATGACAATGCAAGGCTGCTGGATGGTTTGATTCTGAGGCTGTTCATCTTGATCTTCTTCAACTTCTATGTCATCTTGATCCGCTGTATCACTTTCAGATGCAAGGCTAAAATGTGGCCTCAATTCTATTAAAATATAAGCAAAAGAAAAAACAGTGAAGATGTTAAACATTAGTTAAGCATTAAAACAAAAGCAGAACTAAGTGACTATTTACAGATCATCTTATAGTTTTGGTTAAACCAGACCTCTGTAACAAGAAAACAGATGATATTTTCTAGGGGTTTAAGACCACACAAAACATAATAGCATCTTAGTTTATGCAGGTTTTTATTCAGACTATCAAGTGTTCAAAAGCTCTAAAAAACAAATATCTGGATGAATAAGATTCCAGATTTGGCTAGCATTTCATGTCAAATTGTGCTGAAGTATTGTGTGCAGCAGAGGTTCTTTTGCTTAATT
This sequence comes from Calyptomena viridis, assembly GCA_013390005.1. Lineage (NCBI taxonomy): Eukaryota > Metazoa > Chordata > Aves > Passeriformes > Eurylaimidae > Calyptomena > Calyptomena viridis. The sequence goes on from WEIV01001818.1 coordinate 39,603, forward strand.
CCATTCTCAGTAGTTTGTGCTTTCTTACGTATCTCACCTGAATTGTTTTATAAAAAAACTAACCATTATTTTATATTCAGCTATTCCTGCTGTTGCTATTCTAGCGTATCTAGCATTCTCTCATTATAAGAATACCATGTTTACAAAAAAAATTGTATCCAAAGATATAGAGAGGAAATTCCCAAAAGACCCCTCTCCCAACAATTAAAAGCTCCACACTTCCCTTCTACTTATCAGAGAGAACACCGTCTATTTTGTAATGACGCACATACACAAAACTGCAAACGCAAAGCTATACATGTTCTCTGGTTTGTTATTCCCTGTTTAAACTACATGCCAGAGCTTATGTACACAAGATTTGATACTCCTACACAACCTATTATTGCAACAACATCTGTTTGTTAATTCTAACCATTTAATATAAATCTTCCTTCTTTCCTTCAATTGTGGTTTCTTACTGCTAAGAACTCCCTCCAGTCTGTTCACGAAAATGTACTTTTTTTCCTGAATCACACTTGGGTTTTGCCCTTTCTGATGAATACCTAACAAGTATATTTCTCTTCTTTACAAAAGAATCATTTGTTCCTTGATCTGTTTCATCATTTCAATGCTACATACCTTTTTTAAGGCTTAAGGCTAACATCAACAGAGCTGTGCTTCCTCTAAATTAAAGAAAGCAGGTTTATTATAAAGCAGTTACCCAAATATCTAGGCAAATGTGTCTGAATTGCTTTGAACTTCTATTCTTCTTAGCATGATGGAGAAGTTCACCACCAGGCAGTATAACTGTATAAAATCTGCTCTCTACCATCCTTTAAACATCCCATAACTTTTAGAATTGTTAAGGCCAGAGAAAAATCTTAACATCATTCATAGGAGAGGGGAAAAAAAGAGGATTAAAAAAAAAAGGTGTCAGATGAAGGCAAGGGAATGCAATCAGAAGTAGGATAAGGCAATTAGGGAAGTGGCAAATGATCAGTGCCCAAAAGATACTAAGACAGAGAGGCTTTTAAGCTTGAACACATACAATTAATGTTGATACTGAGCTGTATGAGGAAGAACAGTGTAGTACAGAGGAATTTTACCAAACTCTTATTATATAGCAATAAAGTACCTGCCCATTAAAGGTGTCTTCTAATCAGAAGACAGATTTTCCTTATGACTTGAAAGTAACACACAAATCCTATTTATACCTTGCTGGTTGTGTTAGGGATATGGAAAACACCAAGGAGAACACGAACAGCTGTAACTTTTGTTGGAATTTTCAGATCTCCTTATTACTAGTTTAAGACTTAACCCACTGCAGAAAACAGGAACCTAAGTATTTTGACAATATCACCATTAATTCCAGTGTTAAAAGTTAAGAAGCAGCAGAGAAACTAGGTCTGGAAATAGGCAGAGAAGCAACAGAATGGGCTAACAGTTTCTTCAAAACAGACCCCTTCCCTAAGTGAAGTCATGCATTCTATTTCCACAACATCAAAATACGATATTCAAACTGCAGGCAGTGCAGACTTGTTTGTTTGGTTTTTGTGGATTTCAGAGGTTTGAGGTGGTTTGTTGGGGGAGGGGTGGTATTTTTTTTAGACAGCTTCTGACCATAAGCAAGAGAAACTTCCATACTCCAAAAAGCACATCATTAATCTAGACTTTGTAAAATACCTTAAAAAATTGCCATGTGCTGGGAAGAGGTCTGTCCTTTGGATTTGTTCAAGGGGCAACAGTGTAAATCTCAAAAAATTAGGTCCCAGAGCATCTTAACCTACAACTACTCCCTGTGTTGCAGAATCATTTTGATTACACGTCATGGAAAGGTGTTTTGCAAAATAGCTTGGACAATACACTGATTAATTTTTGAATTGCAAAACAGACAATGAACAGGAAAAAGGCCACTGCTGGTTTCCAAATCTCAAGTGAAGCATCATAATTACATCTCTAAAACATATTTAAAGAGATCAGCTGACAAATGTTTGCTGAGTATTAACAAGTGACTCACCTGGGACCAGAATTGTAATAGCAGTCTGCACAGCTTTTCTGATTATGCTGTCCAGTGCAAACATCCAATGTGGCTTGATGTTATGATTTCGGAGAACTTTGTTGACCTAGGAACAAGAAATTCGGTTCAGATATTACATACCCCACAAATTAAAACTATAATATATGTTGGCATTATATCTAAGCAGGTGATTAAAACTATTTCTTGATAGCAACATTGTCAACTTCCTCAATTTTTTTATGTCACACAATATTTTGTATTTTTTTACCAAGTATTAGTTCCTGTGTTAGGTGATTTTTAATGACTGTGATACTTAGCCTACATGGGTGTGGAGAGAAACTGAAAAAGAATGTAAGCAAGACAAAACAAGGACCACGTTATGAAAGGCTTGTAACTTAAGCTAATTAATCTTGTTACTTTTTGGCATCATTTTCACTCTTGCTCTGAGCAATACTTCTCTATTTAAAAGTACAATTGCATGAAATATGAAAGAATTCATGTAATGCCACTCCTACTTAATAAAAAATATTTAATTAATATTCATTTAAATAGTCAGGGACTTCACTGGTGTGCTGTACCATTTACTCTTTCCTTCTAGTTTGTACAGTCACATAGTTTTCTACTCTGGGTTCCAGAGTAGAAATTCCAATTGCCTACAGGCCTGCTTTCAAAAACTGCTTTTAGACATATTCCCAGGTGCCTCTTATGGATGCTCCATGCCACGTGCAAGAACGCCTCTACCTCAGGGGAATTGTTTTCCAGCTCCCAAATGACAGGGAAGAAGCAGGCGAGGTGATAGTGCTACAATGAAATGCCCAGCCAACAGTAAGTGGCAATTGCACAAAACAGACTCCGTGCTGTTTTCCGGGCACAGAAGCAGTCCAGAACAACAGACTCTGCAGGAGCAGAACTCAAGCAGTTGCAAAAAGAAACAAATAAAACTGTATTTAGAAAATTATCAAGTTACTCACAGCCTTATAAAAACAGAAGCAACTACTGATTACTAAAAATGTGGCAGAAAGATAATTCACTCTTTCTAAAGAAGGGATTAATTCAATTCCCTCACATTGTGATAGCCTGTCTGTTAAAAAGTGACTGAAGTAGCACAAATGATACCTTCTGAAGATATGTAAAAGTTATTAATCATACTATTTTCACTGCCCCAAAGCAATAATATTCAGTAATGCAGTATTTTATGTAGGTACCTGTGCCGGGTTTGGCTGGGATGGAGTTAAAATTTTTTTCACATAGTTTTATGTTGCAGAGTGGTGACTAAACCAGCCTTGATAACCAGCCATGCTTTAGCTATTGCTAAGCAAAGCTTACACAGTGTCAAGGCCTTCTCTGTTTCTTACACTGCCCCACCAGGAAGTAGGCTGGAAGGGGACACGGCTGGCACAGCTGACTCAAATCGACCTGAGAAATATTCCCTTCCAAATAATATGTTCAGCAATAAAACTAGAGGGGACAAAGGGGACATTGCTCAGGGATTGGCTGGGCATTATTCCGTTAGTGGTGAATGATTGCTTTTGCATCACTTGTGAGGGTTTTTTTTTTCTCCTTTATTCTTTATGTTGACCCAAGAGTTTTCTCACTTTTGGTACTTCTGATTCTCTCCCTCATCCTGCTGGGAGGGAGTGAGCGAGTGACTGGGTAGGGGCTTTCCTCTACCTGCCAGCCAGAGTCAACCCACCTATGCCTCTTCAATTCTATTGCTAATGGCCACGAGATGGCACTTGGACACTGTATTTGGAGTTGGAGAGCTGTCAGCAGTGCCACAGGACCCTGCACTGTGCCTGACACCTGGACAGCAGCTGCCCAAGGGCCCCAAAGGTTTGCCCACTGCCCTCTGAGGCACCACGACTCCCCTTTGGGAGTGCTTTGCACCTTCCCAGAATGACTGCTACCAAGACATTAACATGTTTACCTAAGTGCAGCTTATTTGAGAACCAAAGAAGCAGGATGTAACTTTGTCAAGAACACAACAATCTACAGTAAGGTGATCTAGCTATTTACATTATATTACAAAACTACTTTGTCTTGGTTCATCCGACAAGGATGTTCTGATTATTAAACCTTATTACCTAAGATTACCTTGTTAAGTCCCAAGAACAAGGGAACTACTTTCCCTCACTTTTAGCGGTGTCTCAGTCTCTGCAGCATCTGAGGCCTTGATACTGTTTTGGATTTCAGTGTACCACTGTAGAAATCTACTGTATGCCCAAAAGAATTAAGATTGGGCACAAAGTTTTTCTTTGAACTTTTTGTGGGTTTAGTTAAATAATGGAGAGATAGTAATGGAAGATACATTTATCAATTAAAAACCTGAAACTTGTAATGATGAAGTTAACAGAAGAAGGTAAATTTTTTATTGATAAGAATACAACTCGGGCAACAAACAACTGATGCCCAGCAAAATCTTTATCAGAACACCAACACAGGTACTTGTACTATTCTCTTCCTCCATTTTTTCTTGATTTTGTATGCTTGCTTTTTTTCTTCTAAGCGTCAAAAGAGTATTAACATGCGGCTAAGTAGAATGGAGAGCTGAAAGCCTACTCAAAAGAATCAAAGGGAAAACTTTGATTTGTAGAAACATTGCGTTTATATATTCATTTCACACTTTTTTTTTTCATAAACAGCATCTAACTCCTGTTAGTGTAGTCGATGCAACCATTTCCATGCTATGCCATCCTTCCTGACAGCTGTACTTTTCAGTGCCCAAGGTTTAAATGCTAATAGAATCACTCGCCTCAAATGCCTACTTGAATTGTCATTACATGACTTCAGACTGGACAAATGATACACAGCACAGCTGCATCCTTCTGTGTTCATTACTGATCTTAATAATTAAGCCTAATTGCTTGTGATTAAATACATGGCTTAAGAAGAAAAAACATTTGCTGTTTGTAAGCTAGCTATTTAAAGGCTATCCATGCATGTGTTTGGTTGCTCAATCTAGGAAATTCTGCATTAATTAGTGATAGAAAAATAACCTTTTTAAATTCCGCCTTATCCTGCTTATCACAAATTGAAATGCAAATATCTAGTTTGACAGAAATCTGCTGCTAACCGAAAACACTAGAATAAAATTCAATATAATACTGCAAGGTAGACTGACTGCTATTGGGGGTATAGAGTGGTTTAATGCATTAGTTTATAAGAGAAGTCAAGTTCAAGAGCTCTGCATTTATATAAGATAAGCCTGACATTCAGTTTTGGTCTTATTTGCCAGAAAACTCTCCAAAAGGAGATTTTTTTTTTAAAGGTTTTTCTGCTTTAGTATTATGACATAATATTCACACAACTGTGCTGGGCCTTCTAGACCTTTAATCAGAAAATCTGAAAAATCTCAGTTGTGTTCAGGCTCTGTGTCTTGCCAAAGGATCACATGGCAACCAAACCAAGTCACAGCTGTGGGCTGGGGTTCTATTATTATAGGCTCAAAGCCCTCAAATATTATTGTTTCAGTGACTCTGGTTAAAAGTTAATCAAGTTCTGCCTTTTTTGGGGGGGGGGAGTGGCAGGGAAAGGTACTTCTCATGCACAAATTTCTTAGCAAAAATGACAACTTACAGCATCTTGAAAACCAAACAGCACAAGCTGCACTTGACTGATACCATGGCTGTCAAAGTCTAACTCCAGTTTCAGTTTTGAAAGAGTAGTTGCGATGATTTTGCGATCAGTGGATCGTACAAACTCTCTGAGGCTGGAAACAAGTGTTGTGATATGTTCCCATTTTAGCTTGGGTTCTTCAGCTCCCTGGTAGAAGAGAGAGGAAAAGAAATAGTTTTGATAGCCATCTTTTGAAAAGTACATCCAGAGAGACTTCAGCTAATAATGTCAGTTGGCAATATGGGTTTTCAGAAACTCTGCTGCTATGGTTAAGGGAAGGGTGCATATGCAGGTCGGGTAATGGTACCAGCATAACTGCAGCAGCACAGAGCTCTATTGCTGAGCTCCCTGGTAATGCAGGTAATTTGATAAAAATGTAGCTGACTTCGTTTTAGATCAGTTGCTGAACAGTATATGCACAATGTAGTCTGTATGTCTCTGTACAGGAGTGAAAAGATATGAATAAATATACTGTGCAGTGAACACTACTTAATTGCAAACAAATTTACTCTTAATTGCAAACAAACACATACTTTGCAGTGCTTCTAATTTCTGCGTGTCCCTCAGAGACAACATGCAAAGTCCTACAGCAGCTTTTAAAAGAAGAGATTAGTCAAAGTTATGCAGGACGTTCAGGAAGGGATTAGTTCTTTCGTACATAATTTCCCAATTTCCCATAATACAGAACTTCTCTTAGAGCAGGTCTACAGAGATCTCACCTTTATAGTACAAATATTCATATGCTTATTTTTAAAAGCTTTAGTGTTTTTGCATGAGCTACCAAAGTAGCAAAAAGCTCAAAAACATTAATCAGAAACTAGGAAGGAGAGGACTATATTTGCTCCCATAAGTAATGCTGATGGAATGCAAATTTCAATTCCAAATTTTAAAATTAAGCCAGAGTTGTTATTCAACATGAAGTATCAGATGCTTATTCTGAAGGCATTTAAGTATGTATTCATATAGACTAAAGATATCTAACACTGATTTCCATAACAGAAGGACATATGGTATTTGGTTCTGTTGCATTTTCCAGTTTTATGCCATGAATTTTACAGCTGGCCAGACACCAAGAACTTGTTTGCCAAAAACACTGAGCTTTTAACTATAGTAAATTAGTTCTGATCAGGATGAAACAAAGATAATTTGATTTCTTGAGAGAGAAACTAAAATTAAAAAAAATTCTAAAAAAAGCAAAAGTTCTAGAGCAGCCCAAAATACCACTGACTAAAACATCCATCTGAGATAAAAGATCCTAGCCTCTGATTTTGATCCACATTGGAGAATTCACTTGATGATTTGCTAAGCTGAAGTGGATCCCTCACTGTCCCGCAGTAGTCAATCTCCTTTTTGTGTAAATAATTAAAAAGCCATTAGGGCAGATAGGTAAATGAACACTGTAGCCCTGGATTAGAAGATCAAAGTCCATCAAGACACTACGGGGACAGGACAACCAGTATGACTCCCTAATTAGAAAGAATGACCTGTTTTGTGAGGGTCATTCTCCTCTCCTAGCCCCCACACCCAAGGACTTTGTTGAAACCTTTCTTCTGAAAAGCTTTTGTGAAGAGAAAAATGCTATCAAATTCTAAATGAGGCCTAACAAACAAGCCAGGCTTCCATCTATTAGTAACTTCTTGCATTTAAGCAGGACATATCAAGAAGTCAACTCAACTTCCCCTTAACTGCAGTTACTACGACTTTCTGGGGGTTTGAGTAAGTTTCCTTGTCTCTGAACAGGGTCCCTCTCCCAAGGGAGAAAAGAGTGTCTGGGAGTAAGAGATCTGCATCCTCTTGAAGGGCAGCCAATCCCACGAACATGCACTTTGAACTCATTGGCTCTACAACTCTGTGTTTCTCAGCTTCTCTCTCGGGCTGTTCCAGCCCCAGCTGAGAAAGGCATAAAGCACACTCTCTGAGTTTTGTGGTTGAGCTTCAGCCTCTCATAATCACTGGTTATTACTTTCATACACATGCTAACAACTGTGTCTGTTATAGCAACACTCTAGCAAAGCACGGGTAACAAGCATCTCTCTCATGGACTCCTATTTTAACACCTTCTGAGGTTTCTAGGACAACTGTGGACTTTACACTTTCCCCCCACCCACCAAGAGTTAGAAGCAATTTTTATTGGCATGGCAGCAATTTCCAATTACATTAACTGTACCTGAATATAAGAATCATATTGGTTTGCATCAGCTTCTAAACAGTACTATCTTCAGAACGTGAACTGTCATGTTTTATACAAATAGGTTTTACACCAGCAATACTTTGCCTTGAGAACAAAGTGAGTCAATTAACAACTAATGCAGACACAAACAAGAACAAAAAATCACGTCATCCCATTACAGTGTTGCAACATTTAGCAGTGTGGTCATGACCTGTTATTTATTGTCATTCTGAACTGATACATCATCTTAATGAATCATCCCCACAAAGGAGTGCCAAAAGGTCATTCTGCAATTATTTTGTTGTTTGCTATAGCTCCTACTGTTACTACATATTCCCTCCATATATGCTCCCAAGTGGATTGAGGAATAGCTGCAATTTATTTTCTCACTAGTCCCCTCCTTCCCCTTTTATGGCTATTGGATAGAAGGCAATGGTATATATCAGTCAGTCCCATTTTTTCTCACAATAACCTAAGGCCAGACAGGCCAAAAGACCTATACCTCCCTCTGTCAAACCAGTCAAAGGGGCAGAGATAATCCTTTCCTGGAGATGATCCACTTTTTATGAGTTGACCTGACAGCCTCAGCTAGTCCAATTTGAAAATGACTGGCAAAACAGAGTATCATGAAAACGTGTTTTTCTGTTGTCTGGCTGGTACTAATACCCATGTGTACATACAGTAATTACAAACAACACAAAAAGCATATGTAATGCAGCATAAACAATTTCAAAGCCTATTTTTAAAAGCCCAAATAAAACAATAACTATGAAAGCTTACATGGTGTATGCTTTCTAGTTTAATCGAACTTGATTTTTTAATTGCTTTGCTATGTCTAATTTCAAGAGTTCCAGGTAACTGCAGAGAAGTCTTCAAATTCCACAAAATCCTTACTGCCTTCTGAAATTACTTTACCTGAGTCAAAGCTTCCATCAGGTTCCTCACCACCTGCTCTTGATCCTCAGTTAATATCCTATGAAGGGTGGCTCTCCTTTCACTATCCTTCTTCAGCATGAAAAACCCAGAATCTTTCTCTTCAGGGGAAGGAGGTGCACTGTGATCCTCAAAATGTTCATCGGGGATGCTGAATGAAAGACACTCGGTGAAAAGAGACTTTATAAAAACCATCCCAATGCACACATTCCTAATTTACTCTGTAACATAAATGCCAGAAAGCTCTTTACCTCAGAAAAAGGGACCGGATTCCCTTCCCATCTTTTTCCCCACAGGATTTGGCTCTTGTTTTGAAAGAGAATGGATCAATTTTTAATTCTGTATCAGGTGAAACAGAACCATATTCACTGCTGCTACTTGTATCTTCCACCAGAACAGGGACGGGTAAGGATATGCTCCGAAGATACTCTATTCATATAAGAATATTCAGAAATTAGAATTTAATAATGCCATCATAGTTCTAAAGTGAAAAGATTCTTCTTTCAGAGGAAACAGAAAGGCTCTAGTCTTTCAATACAAAATATTAAAACAAAATTGACAAAAAATCTCCTAAAGCCTGTTCTTCCGGAGTAGAATTACCCTTCAGTTATGTTTTTATTCAAAAGGTTCCTGAGTGATGGAAATGTTGGGCTCTTTGCAAGTTCACTTAGAGAACTTCAACACTGAAGTGAACATGCATCTCATGACTTCCAGCAGTAGCAAAATATTTCTATAGGGTAAGTAATTTAAGCACCTTCTAAGATCTTAATTTTATGGGTGTATTTAAATATGTATATATCTATATATATAATACATATATATTTATCAGATTATGTTGTACATGTTTAATTAGTTATTAGTTTTTGATTAATAATAAACATACAATTAAGTCAGAACTACTGGTTTTAAATCCAAAGTACACATTACTGCTGCAGGAAACTATTCATACCTAATCCAAATGTGCACATCTCAAAATGTACTTTGATACCAACTCAGCATGAAGGTGGTGTGTGTTCAGTTCCCTCCCGCACTCTCCCAATTTAATTTCCTGAAAGAGATGAATATCCTCTTTCAGGCCTGACAAGGGGTCTCAAATGTATTCTGCTTTTTCAGTTATAGAATTTAGTCTAACAAAAATCTATGTTACCTTTCTCCACAAACCTTGGCTCTATTGCTACTATAAAAGAGCCATTAGTTTTCACTAAATGTTCCCATAAACAACAACAGAGCCCCTCAAGCCTGTATTACCCACTTGCCTAGACAACTAAACCACAGTCTGGTAGGATTAAAAACAGTAATTTAAATATGCACAAAGGATTAGACATTCCTAACAGAGAGAGAGGTCACTTATTTTCATAATTGTGCCCTCTTCTCTTTCCAACATTTTAGTGTGGCAAATTATACCTGAATAAGTGATAACCACAGTATCTGCACAGGTATGTTTTGATAGAGAAGTTTGTTAAAACTCACCATTTGTGTTAGCTGAAAGAACTGTGGTAGAAAAGCAAAGAAAAAAAGAAAGTTAAATATGCTGAAAATAACTGAGAAAATAAGCATAGTCTGAAGGGTAAGTTCCCAATTTATGGACTATCTCAACTCTCCTGTCTGCAGTCTCCAAAAGTGTGATTTATTCGAATTTAAAGTTAATTTTAATCTGAGGGGATGGAAATCAGGTTAAAAGTGATCATCTAATGCCTTTAGTCTCCTTTACCTGATATTTTTATTTCTCTTAGTTATGATGCTAAAAATATACAGAAAATACTTTCATAAGTATATATGCACACGCAATAGAACATGTTATTCATGATCTCAAAGCTCCTTTGTTACTTTCTATAATTTAGAACGATACAGGAAACGAATATGTGAAACAAAAATAATGCAGTGCATGCAAACTTGCTACGGGACAAAGATTATTTTGCTCATGTAGAAAATTCCCCTGAGGTTCAATAGCATATTCTAACCTTACACAAAATATAATCTATGTAAAGATTCTTTTGACAAAACCGTACGCAAATTAAAAGAAACAAACACAACCCCCAATGATCATAAGAGCTGCACAAAACCATAAACGGACCTTTAGAAACCTTATTAGAAGTATTTATATAAATCACTTCTGTGACAGTGTAAGAATTCTGCAATGTTTCTGCAGCAAGCTGCTGGTACAGATGGTTACAACTGAACATTCATCCGGGAGGGAGATCTGACTAAATCATTAGTTTGAGGAAACAGTATCATTGACAAGAGAAAAATTCCAACCGAATTTAGCAATGCTTACCCGAGAGCTTTGATGGGGACTTTCTTTTCCTGCTTGAAACCTTCAAGAATTCATCTATAAGTAACTCATGAGCAAAAGCTCGTTTATCAGGATCTGGTTCAAAGCAACGTAGTATGAAAGCCTTGGCTTCTGCAGACATGGACTCAGGAATTTCTGGGTGTATTTTAAACATTCCCACCTGAGACAAACAAAGGGAGAAACAATGGCCTACACTGTTCTCTTACCAAACAATATGAAAAAATTGTTTAGATAGTAAAAGTTGTATATTATGCTCAAGTTTGGATATTAACTTACCATAACTGGTTTATTAATTCAGAGAAAAAAGATATTACAAACTGTATAAACAACTACATTTTTAAAAACCAACAAATGCAAGTAGAGGCTCTCACAAAGCTGAAAACTGCTTCTTTTTTCAGTTTGGTATTGTTTTTTTCATAAACACCCAGTGGCTGAATAGCTGCTATTGCTCTATTACTCTATTCAAAAATATACAGCACTCCTTCTCAGCTGAATCAGATTCTTCTTCCTTAATATCCTCACCAACCAAGCACTTCCTTTATCTTCTTTCCTGCAACCTCTAATCCAGCTTCTCTAAAATAGTCATGAGATTTCCTGTGTTTACAAATACCTCTATGAGGTGTACAAGGAAGATGTCTGACCTTAAACATTGCTGCTTGTGGTTCTCCCAGTTCATAAAACGGGGGCTTCCCTGTAGCCATCTCAATGATTGTGCATCCCAAAGACCAGATGTCTGCAGCCTTCCCATAGCCACGTGGTCCTTTGTCTATGATTTCTGGTGCCATATACTGAAGGGTACCTGTTTAAAACATACTCTTTTTTGTTTACTTAGGTGCACTAATGCTGCAAACAGGTAGCTAAAGGACAAGAGTAACAAAATCACTGAGGAGTGAGCAAAATTGGGAGAGTTAAAAAAATCCCTTTTTTTTACTAAAAATTCAAACATTTCCATATGCATTCTATATAAAACTCAAAATACTTCTCAAAAAATTACTTGTGTTAAAAGCATTTGGTATCATCTACTGATCTGGATATTGCTTTTCAAAGTCAACGACAACTATTAAAGGTTTTGATGAGCTTTGGATTGGATATAGTTTTCCTTTAATGTATTATAGGTTAAGATTAAAATATGGGAGATCATTCTGAAGTGCATCCAGAAAGGAAGGGAAACCCAAAATCTGAACCTAAAAGTGTAGGTGATATGAACGCTTTTTCTGAAGTAAAAGAATCAACCTGACACATCATTCTGCATTCTTTTCCATTCAGAGCAGCAATGGAATAGCAGAGGATGTCACTTCTCATTTTGCACAATTATTTAATGCAGTGCCCCTGCATGATTTAACATCCAAATCAAATTATCAAGCAGAAAGAGGAGCAAGTTAATGACAGGTTCTGTAGATAAGCAATTCTGGAGATGAAGTCAGGTTGCCCAAGCCAATCATGAAAGAAAAAAAGACCAGCATGATGAAAAAGCCATGGCATAGAAGATACAGACTGAAATACAACATAGGATAGATACAGCTCTTCTGTTGTGGAGGACTTTGATGTCACAAGTGGAACATCCAAAACAGTGTTCTTTTTGAACAGTGCCTACAAGTACAGTGTATAGTTTAAGATTATACATCAAAAAGTTATTCTTGCAGTAACCTTTTATACTGATTTGAAGTCAATGAAAGTTCCGCATCTGTGGATTCTGACCCTACATACACAGTTCGAGTGAGGATAAGAGAGTCTCCTCTGGGAACATACCAGTGAAAGTTTCAGTACAAGGATTGATTCCTGCAAGTCTCTTTGAAGTTCCAAAGTCCGAAATCTTTAACACTCCACTGTATGTGTTGATAAGCACATTATCACCCTGAGGAACAGAACATTCAGAGCAAATATTTTTCTCTGCAGACTCTTCATCTAAGACTTCTTGCATAGTCTGTTTCTATAGTGCAGTCCTTACTAAGTAACCATTAGCTCTTAAGGCTTTTAAGAGAGGAGATGACAGAGAAATCAACAGTGTTTCTGTTTTATGTGATCCCATTAACCGAAATCTCATCTCAAATTGAACTTCTCCTACTACCAGAATATCACAGGCACTCAGTTAAAGAAAACTAAAAAAGGGAAAAAGGCTTCTTAAAAAACAAAACAAAACAAAGCGCAAGACATCTGCAGTCTCTTTGGAAAAGAACTTACTAATTATCCCATCAACAATTTTCTTCACTTCTAATCAGATTTTATGAAAATTCAATCATGTAATTGAAAACAGAAATAAAAGTATCTACTTTATCACATCTTAAGTTGTTATATGTCAGTTTTTCTAAAATAAAACCTCACCAAAAGTATTTTGTTGGTGCAAATTAAAATCAACAATGGTTCACCTACCTAACCCACGGTTCAGAATAGCAGAGAGCTTTCAGAAAAACTGTTTTTAAATTACAGGACAAATAAATGGCTATGCAGTTACATAACCCTATAAGGCTTAATTCTCTGTATATTCTTACCTTTATGTCTCGATGCACTATTTGATTATCATGGAGGTATTTTAATCCTTCAAGAATCTGTTTGGTGTAAAAGCCAATTGTCTGCTCATTATTTTTTAATGGTCCCCATTTTGATCGTAGAAGAGCAGAAAGGCTGCCTATAATTTTGGAGAGCAAAAAGTGAGAGTAAATATCCAATTAAATTCTGCTTTCTGTCCCAAAGTAGCAACAAGCACCGATCCCAATCCAAATGTAGGCACCTCTTCTATAACCAGAGTCCTCTCCAGGCAAATGATTACTTGTATCATCACTGGCCTGAATAATTAAAGAGAGTCCCAATATCTCCACTGGCCTCAGCTGCAGCACAGAAGAGTATCCTTCCTCAAGCACACAAATCAGAAGCCATTTAATCAATATGCTCACTCCCTCCTACGTCTGGAGAGAAGTTATCCTAGGAATGTTTTAAAAGAGTGGAAAAGGGTGGGTGTGCACATGCATGTCTTTTTACATACACCAACTCCATAGATTCTCGAACAGCTAAGCTCAAGAAGTGGGATTTTTATTGCGTCTGGCTGCTGTGAGTTCCTTAGTTGGAAACAGAAGCAGCAATCACCAATCCCCTTTCTTGTGTTATGTACCTGAGGAGGGATCAGCCACTGGAGACTACCTACAGTTGTTCTATTAGGATGAGCACAGATCATCTCTATCCTGTGTTGGGTTTGCATGGAAAGTGTTTGGTAGTAGGAGGGCTACAGGGGGAAATTCTGTGAGAAGCTGCTGGAAACTTTCCCTGTGTCTGACAGAGCCAATGACAGATGCCTCTAAGACAGACCTGCTACTGGTGAAGGCCAAGCCCATTAGTAACAGTGGCAGTGCCTTTGCAATAACAGATGTAGGAAGAGAAAAAAAATACGTGTAGCAACTGCAGCCAGAGAGAGAAGTGAGAACATGTGAGAGGAAACAGCCTTGCAGACGCTAAGGTCAGCAAAGAAGAAGGGGGAGGAGGAGCTCCAGGCACCAGAGCAGAGACTCCCCTGCAGCCTGTGGTGAAGAACATGGTGAGGCAGGATGTCCCCTTGAAGCCCACAGAGGTCTCTAAGCTGGAGCAGGTAGATGCCCAAAGGAGACTGGGATCCTATGGGAAGCCCATGCTGGTGCAGGCTCCTGGCAGGACCTGTGGCCCCATGGGGAAGGGACCCATGCTGGGGCAGCTCGTGAAGAACTGCAACCCACAGGAATGACTCTCGTTGGAGAAGTTAATGGAGGACTGTCTCCTGTGAGAGGGACCCCACGCTGGAGGAGAGGAAGAGTGTGAGAAGTTGTCCAGAGGATGAAGGAATAGCAGAGACAATGTTTGATGAACTGACCACACTCCCCATGCCACTGTCCCAGTATTGGGAGGAGGGAGGGAAAATTGTGAGTGAAGTTAAGCCCAGAAAGAAGGAAGGGGTAAAGAGAATGTGTTTATAAGACTTGGCTTTATTTCTCGTTATCCTACTCTGGTTTGGTTGGGAATAAATTAAATATCCCCAAGTTGAGTTCATTTTGCCAGTGACAGTAACTGGTGAGTGATCGCTCTTGTTCTTATCATGCTCCATGAGCCTTCTGTTCTATTTTCTCTCCCCTGGATAGCTGAGGAGGGGAGTGACAGAGCTGCTTTGGTGGGCACTTGGCATCCAGCCAGGGTCAGCCCACCACAGATCTGTGGTACAAGGAGCTCACTTGCTACAGCTGTGCTTTGAGCTGTATCTGCAGCACACCCTAATCTACATACTGAAGGAGAGCCCTCTAGCACTTTGAAGACAGAGTTTTTTCCCATTAATTTAGGAAAGAGACATTAAAAAATATTATACCTGCAGGAAATATATCTTGTGGCTTTATTATATGTTTATATACTTTTAAAATGTTACAAACTCCAACCAACCAACCACCAACACAGTCTCCCTCAAAACTTACCACCTGGGACCTGTTCCATGAATATCTTAATGAAGCCATTCTCACTAAGAGAACCTAAATACTGAACAATGTTCTTATGTTTGAGATGCTTATGCAAAGCTATTTCTTCATGCAGAGGTTGAGAATACCTGGAAAGCAAAGAAGCAGTTTATTCAAAATTGACCTTTAGGAAGAAAACACCAGTTTACTGTACTAGCTGAAATGCTATTTTAGGTCTTATGAAACATGTTTCTACTGAAAATGACTATTTGTTAAATGCACTTAACAACAGTCCTTGTGACCACCATATACAAAAGAGTTATGTAATCATACGTAAATACACGTAACATATATAAAATATGTGTAATATTCTGCATACAGACACAGAAAATGTTACAAATGTATGTAGATAGACCGCGGAGAACAAAATTTGTGGAAAATGAACTCCTTCCCAGCCTAACCTGAAGAGAATAGACAGTTGTGCAAGTGGTTGAATTCCTATTAGTGCCCAAGTGAACTAGTAGGCTATAAAGTTAGTGTATAAAAAAACCCACCCCAATAATGAAAATTAATCACCATTAAAATTTTAATTAAATTAGTTGTCTTTTCTGAAAGCAAGAGTGGATGTCAGAGTAAAAAACCAGAAATCATTTCATGGTGAGATGAAGAACAGATCAAAACAATTTCATCAATTATAATTTACTCGAAGGTAAAATATTTTTCAGAGACAAACTTTTCAACAGTCTTTTTGCCAAGAAAGTTTCTGGAGTCCAGATCCCTCTCCACTGTAGAACACCACCAGAGCTCAGCAGCTGATGTGCTCCCTGGGCCCACCCTAATGCTCTTCCTAACTCAGGCCTGCCCAAATGGTTCCTCTTGGGAGCAGGTCAGCTGCCAGATTCTGTGTATTGTCTGGCAAAATGTAGACATTATGCTGAGAGTCTGGTGGCTATATTCGCCAAAGCATTAATATTACCTGTGATCAGACTTTCAGTGTAGCTGAAACAGATGAAGGAAAACAGAATTCCTTCTATCAGTCCAGATGTGAGAAGCAGCTGCAGCATTTGAGCAAGCAGAAGACATATTCAGATGTCTATAGTAAGGGAGTACTAACAGCAAACTCCACCTTGTAGCTACTTGCCACCAAAAGGAATAGTTTTACTACCACCTTCACTGTCAGCAGGTTGCTCTCAGCATAAACTTCACACAAACACAAGTACGTGCTTGTCCCTGAAGGAAATGGCAGAAAACTTTTATTTTGTTTAGGTATCAGGAGGAAGGGTAGCTTCCTGCTGTCTCAAGTGCAGAAGTCAGCTCTCTCTGGACCCAGCCAAGTGCCAGTGCTAATAACGCAATCGAAGTTGTTAGGGGAAAAGTCCCTTGTGACTTTCACTGTCTTTTAGGGCAGGTAGTTACACCTCACTGTAACAACAGCATTAAGCAACTAGTGGAGGTTGAACTCTTAAGAAAGTGGAAGGAAAAGAAAAAAAAAGGTGGGCATCTAAAAATCCCTCTGGAAAACAACTCTTGCAAAAAACACTCTAAGTACTTGGTTAATGAAAAGTATGATTATGCAACTCTGAGTCTATTTATTAAAACTAATGTGAGTTTTGGCTTGCCTCTCCACACATGACTATAAAGTTTCTGACTACATTGTTAGTGACACAGAAATGCAAAATCAAAGATTGTACTCCTGAGTTCTATTAATGAGATATTAATTCAGAGCAGGAACAGCAAGACCATTATAATTCTTCTCCCTGCACTTTTAAACTGCACAGTTAATTGACACTCAAGCAACCAAAATAATTTTGCAAATAAAATTAAGCCATAAGAAAATTCTTCACTGGGATTAAGTATTTGTTACTTTAGAACTTAGTCATTAGGAGACTTTAAATGGTACAAACAAAGACAAATTCTAATCATCATCCTGGAATGGTTTGAGCTAGGAAGGGACTTTAAAGATCATCTAGTACCAACCCTCCTCACATGGGCAGAGATACCTTCCACTAGACCATATTGCTCAAAGCCCCATCCAATCCAGCCTTGAAAAATTCCAGGGATGGGGCACCCACAACTTCTCTGGGCAACCTGTGTCAGTGTCTCACTACTCTCACAGTAAAGAATTTCTTCTTAATATCCAACATTAACCTGCTCTCTTTCAGTTTGAAGCTGTTCCCTTTTGTCTGGTAAGGGATGAGTCCTTGTAAAGAGTCTCTCTCCAGCTTTCTTATAGATCCCCTTTAAGTACTGGAAGGCTGCTATAATGTTTCCCCAGACCCTTCTTTCCAGGCTGAACTCTCTCAAGTCTCTCAGCCTGTCTTCACAGGAGAGGTGCTTCAGCCCACTGATCATTCTCTAGTCCTCCTCTGGGCCCACTCCAACAGGTCCATGTCCTTACACTGGTGGCCCTAGAGCTGGACACAGCACTGGATGTGGGGATCTCCTGAGAGCAGACTAGAAGGACAGAATCACCTCCCTCGACCAGCTGGCAACACTGCTTTTGGTGCAGACCAGGACATGGGTGGTTTTCTGGGCTGCGAGTGCACATTCGCCAGGTCACGTTGAACTTCTCTTGTACTAACATTCTCAAGTCATTCTGCTCAGGGCTGCTCTCAATCCATTCTCTGCCCATCCTGTAGGTGTGCCTGGGACTGCCCTGACCCGGGCAGAGGACCTTGCACTTGGCCTTGTTGAACTTCATGAAGTTGGCACAGGCTCACCTCTAAAACCTCTAGAGGTCCCCCTCTGCATGGCATCCCTTCTCTCCAGGACGCTGGCTGCACTGCTTACCTTGGTGACATCTGCTAGCTTGCTGAGGGTGCACTCAATCCTGCTGTGTTGTTGACAGTGACATTAAAACAACTCTCTCCCAATACCAGCCCCTGAGGAATGTCACTCATTACTGGCCTGCAGTAGATATTCATTGACTGCTACTCTTGAGTGTAACCATACAGCCAGTTCCTTATCCACCAAGTGGTTCCTCTGTCAAATCCGTGTCTCTCTGGTTTAGAGACAAGGATGTTGTAGGAAACAGTGTCAAATGCTTTGTACAAGTCCAGGATCTTTCTTATTCCCCTTTTTAAAAACAAGGGTCTTATTTCTTCTTTTCCAATCAGTGAGAACTTTACTAAACTGCCAATTTTTTTCAAATATGGTGACAGTGGCTTAGCCACTTCATCTGCCAGTTCCCTCAGGATCTGTGGATATGTCTCAACCGGTCCCATGGACTGTGAGTGTTCAGGTTCCTCAGATGGTCTCAAACCTGATCATATGAGCAGTAAAAAGACAATTAAAAGTTGTTGCTTCTTATCAGAAGTGGACCATGCTCTCAGGCAGATGGTGTGATTCTTGGGGAGTCCTGTGCCAGGCCAGGAGTTGGACTTGATGATCCTTATGGGTCTCTTCCAACTCAGCCTATTTTATGATCTCCTACAGTGGGGGTTGTTTATTCTCCCAGTCCCTGCCTTTGCCTCCTGTGACTTGGGCGTTGTGGCTGGAGCAGTTGTTGAAGACTAAGGCAAAAGATTCGAGTACCTCAGCCTTTTCCATGTCTTAGGAAACCAGGTTTCCCATGCCCTTCCAGAGAGAGACCATATTTTCCCTAGCCTTTCCTTTACCACCAGTGTACTTACAGAAGCTTTTTGTGTTGCCCTTAATGTCCCTGGCCAGATTTAATTCTATCAAGTACTTTAGCTTTCCTAACCTGATCCCTGGCTGCTCAGACAATTTCTCTGTATTTCTCCCAGGCTACCTGTCCTTGCTTACACCCTTTGAAGGCTTCCATTTTGTGTCTGAGTTTGTCCAGGAGGTCCATGCTCCTTCAAGCAGGTCTCCTGGCTTTTTTGCCTGTAGTCTAACACATCCTGACAAGTTATTCAATAGCTCATATTTAACATGTAGTAGTATTGAGGATTCACTGCTTTTTGCACAGAAACAGTTTATTGTCTAGACCTGCTCTGATTCAGAACTTAAATGTTACTTCTTTAACCAGGAAAAGGGGAAAGGAAGGATTTATCTTTCTCTTGCCAATCATGACAATGACTTTATTTCCTACTTTTCATACTGTTCCTGAACATAAGCCTGAGTTACAGTCTTTTATAATACTTTACAGTCTGCCAGTCTTTAAAGATCCAGGCATCCAAGTCACCTGTGAAGAAGGAGTTGGTACAACACTCCACTTCAAAAACCAAAGGCAAATGTAGAATTTCAGAATAACTTGACAGTTTAATACAGTCAGTTTCACTTAAAAGATCTTAACTTTATATAATTTTTATCAAAATATTTGTGGAAATCTATGTATATAAAGTTGGATACACTGTAAGTCTTCAGATATACAAATACTAAGGATATCAAGTGCCTGGTCTTTACACAGCAACCTTTACAACTGAGAGAAGGTAACACAAATAAAGTGACTGCATTAAAAAAAATTAATGTAGAGATCATTCCACTGGATTTATTCTAATGTTACGAGGCTTCGTAGTAAGTGGTGCAAAAAGAAAAAAGGAAAATGTCTTTATCAAAAATTCAGGCTCAGAATTTTAAAGGAATCCACAGATCATGAATTTCAATAGGTCTTCTATGAGGACATGCCTGAGCATGCCTAAGCAGATAGGGCCAATCACTAGGTGTTTGAGTGAGATTCTGCACTTCAGTGGTATTTGTTTTTGAAGGAAAAAGTACTAGTGCCAAAATCAGCAAACACCTAAATTGTCAGTTGTGATCACAATCTACTCTATAACTTGGAAACATCTAGTTAAAAAGAAAGGGAACACCATTATAAACAGACAAGTAAATTACTGGCAGCTTTGTAGAAGAGGTACTCCTTGATCAACAAACTGATTGATCGCATCAATAATGAAATTATGTAATGCACAAAATTCGGAATTAGCTACAGTTACTATACCTGCTGTCTCTCTCTGGGATTTCTTTAATAGCAATTCTGACTTGATTGCTCAGGTCTCGTCCTGCGTACACAATGCCGTACGTTCCTTTCCCCAGAATGACTCGCTCGCCATTTTCATCATACTCGTAATCATACTGCAAAACAAACAACAGCATGAAATGAAACAGAGGGGGAAGATTTATTCCGTCTGACCCTGTGCTCATAACTAAGGCATCCAGGATGCTAGTAGCTTTCTGCAGAACATGGAGGAGGAAAGAAAAACACTTAAAGAAGACAATTCAGATACCACGCAGACATGCCTATGGTCCTCTGGTTTCTAAGGTAGCCATTTCAGGGAAGTGCATAAAGGTAAGCTAAGCTGGCCTTTACCCTTTTACTGTAGTTCTGCTTGCATGTCTTACTCAACAGCATCTGCAATTCTGCGGGCGGGAGCTGTAGAACTTAGAGTCGACGACAGAGGGCATTCTGTGACAAACGGAGAATTCCGGCTCCCACACAGGCACGTAGAGCAAGGCAGGGTGCATTTACTTGTTCCAGGTGCTCTCCTGACCTGACCACAGCTTCCAAAACCAGCATCTCAATTTTGCCACTGCCAGGTCTGCCAATGGACTGTGCTAGTGGAGGTTAGTCAGGACTGTAGTGCATTAAGTGTGGTTTCAGCAGAGTTTGAATTTCCAAGAGTTTAAGTCACAAAATGTTTGTTAGACAGATTATCTGATCTCTCCTCTTGTGTAATTTCACAAGCTCCCTTCTGTGCTAAACCCGGCAGCTTATGCTTAGATAAAGCCTTTTTTCTTTTCCTACAAATAAAGATGATTATTTTTGAAACAAAAGAGAGAATCCACATCTTCTTTTAGTACTTTGTTTCAACAATTAACTACTCTCATGGTGAAGTTATGCCTCTTAATTAAAATTTCTTCAGTGTCACTATACAATTTTTTTTTTTCAACAGATTAAAGAGACCATTAGGACATTGTTATTTTTCCTGTAAAAATACTTGCCTACTGTAATCAAGTCACCCACTGCTTTTCTTTTTGCTAAAATAAACAAGCAGACACCCTAAGGTTCTCATTATAGGCTATTTTTTTATGGCACAAGTCACTCTAGTGGCTTCCCTTTGTCCGATCTCTGATTTCAGATGTATTATAAAATGTCAACATCAAAACAAGGACAGAGGGCTGTTTGTATTCAGTACACAGCACTGACTCAGTTAGTTATGGATGTCTCTAGAGCTTTGAGACACCAGATTTTCATGTGATAGGACATGGACTTAGATATTCTGTCCTGTTCCCTACACCTCAAAGAAAGTCTTAATACCTTAATACCCAATGTCCTGATACTCACTTTTCAACTATGTGTATGTTCAGATAAAAATCGAGGTAAGAATACAGTGTGTAACAGTGTACTCAGCCAAGCTATAATTTACTTAGCTAACAGGGGTAGTAAGAAAAGTAGGGCATCCTAAGTTTGTGAGCTAAAGGTATAAACAGACTCCCAGTAGCACCACAATAAGTTCACTAATTTCTCCCAGAAAAGGGATGAATATTTGTTTCAGCAAAATGCTAGACTAGAAGACCAAAATTTACTAAGTTGGGAAAAAAAAGTAAAAATACCTCTAGAGAGTCTCCATCACATTCCCCTTCCTCTGTAGTCTTCCCTATTTCTTCAGTAATACTGTTCACCATGTCAAAAAATCTGTACCAAAAAAAAAAGGAGAAAAGAAAAGCAAATACACAATTAAGACAGTATGGTGACAAAGAGAACACTTCTCTCTAAAGTAATGAATGTACCAAGAGAGGACTGAAGTACAGTAAGTATTATTTTATATAATTATGTATTATATAATTATTTATTATAATAATACATGTAAGTATATATACAAGTATAATTTATACAGGATATATAAATTCAGTGTAAAAATTTGCTTGTTGGAAAAAAAGAAAAAATTTGTTTACATGGAAAATTAACAGTCAAAATCTGCACCTTTACTACTTCTTTAACATACTCCTTTTATATGTACAAGACATCCATGATATCTTCAATTATTAATGGAATTCGTATTACAAAATCTACATCTTGGGTGAAATTCTCATCCTATACCTCCGTTTCTTCATGTTCAGTGAAAGCACTGAAGTATCATGAGAAGTGCCTGTAAGTCTTGCCTACATGTGGAAGTGTTTGTGGTGTAGGAATGCTAGCTTTGAGTTTTTGTTTGGATGTAAAGGGGTATATTTTGCACCTTTTCACTAAAAAAATACTATTATATATGACTTCTACCCTTTTGAAAGAATGCAGGTACAAAGACCATGTCATACTAAGGTATTGCTTACTCATCTCTTAAGAAGAGCTCAGATATGAAGGGGAATAAACATGGTAAAAGATCTACACGAACTAGAATGGATGAAAGAACAAGTTAGACATTGGGCTGGGAGGTGGCCACACTCACTAATAGAGTGTACTGCAGTGATTTTAGGCAAAGCCACAGCCTTTTTTAGGACAAAAAGACATGAAATTTCCTCTGAGAATGTCTCCTGGATCAATTCAAGACCACAGCTCTCAAACTTATGGAGCAAAACCATATCTTAGAGAAACTGAGACACCCCTAATTTTGTGCAAGAAACCCTTACTGATTTACCTGCAGGGACACAGGGACAATCTTACTTATGTAAACATATGCTAATGTAAAGGCAATAAAGTGGGCTTCTTCATAATTGCAAATAAAATATANCAAATACACAATTAAGACAGTATGGTGACAAAGAGAACACTTCTCTCTAAAGTAATGAATGTACCAAGAGAGGACTGAAGTACAGTAAGTATTATTTTATATAATTATGTATTATATAATTATTTATTATAATAATACATGTAAGTATATATACAAGTATAATTTATACAGGATATATAAATTCAGTGTAAAAATTTGCTTGTTGGAAAAAAAGAAAAAATTTGTTTACATGGAAAATTAAAAGTCAACATCTGCACCTTTACTACTTCTTTAACATACTCCTTTCATATGTACAAGACATCCATGATATCTGCAATTATTAATGGAATTCGTATTACGAAATCTACATGTGGGGTGAAATTCTCATCCTATNTTGGGTGAAATTCTCATCCTATACCTCCGTTTCTTCATGTTCAGTGAAAGCACTGAAGTATCATGAGAAGTGCCTGTAAGTCTTGCCTACATGTGGAAGTGTTTGTGGTGTAGGAATGCTAGCTTTGAGTTTTTGTTTGGATGTAAAGGGGTATATTTTGCACCTTTTCACTAAAAAAATACTATTATATATGACTTCTACCCTTTTGAAAGAATGCAGGTACAAAGACCATGTCATACTAAGGTATTGCTTACTCATCTCTTAAGAAGAGCTCAGATATGAAGGGGAATAAACATGGTAAAAGATCTACACGAACTAGAATGGATGAAAGAACAAGTTAGACATTGGGCTGGGAGGTGGCCACACTCACTAATAGAGTGTACTGCAGTGATTTTAGGCAAAGCCACAGCCTTTTTTAGCACAAAAAACATGAAATTTCCTCTGAGAATGTCTCCTGGATCAATTCAAGACCACAGCTCTCAAACTTATGGAGCAAAACCATATCTTAGAGAAACTGAGACACCCCTAATTTTGTGCAAGAAACCCTTACTGATTTACCTGCAGGGACACAGGGACAATCTTACTTATGTAAACATATGCTAATGTAAAGGCAATAAAGTGGGCTTCTTCATAATTGCAAATAAAATATAGTAACAGCTAAAGAGAAATCTTGACCAGACCTTATTGTTACCCCAAATTTTCTCACTTCAAAAAGTCTCTTTTAGTTTAGGATGCTTTGTTGGATTTGGGGCAAACACACACTTTTAGTAAGGCTTAATATGATAAGGATTACAAAACTAATCCCAGTAAGGTGTGTGTAAAAAAAAATCAAATCTGTAATTGTATTTGTTTCTAATGTTTGTCTGAACTTGCACTTTGACACTCCATATGTCATATCTCCAGGGTAATCTAGTATTAAGCTTTCATGGGTGATCACTGAGGATGCTCAGATCAACTTCCACCATAGTTCTGAAAGAGTCAGTCTCTTTTGTGCACACAGACACCATGTATCCCATCACAGGCCACAGTTTTTTATGAAATAACAACAGCGACAGACCTTCTGCAATGAAGTTCTGTGCAGAAGTAGATTTGAAAGTCATCTGAGTTGTGCAGCACATACAGGAAACAGCATCGTTCTTCAAACTTCGAAATGCTGAAAGAACAGCCAAGCAAGTTATTGCAAAGATGCATTTGGACTTCTACTACAAACCATACAAATAAACTGCCTTAACATGGGAAAGCACCAGATTAAACCTGAGAAGCCACAGTGTTTCCTTATTGTAAAATTACCCTCTTCTGTCCTCCAAAGATCACATTTTGCTATTTGCTATCATTCAGCTTGCCTGCCTTGTACACATATTGCCCAAGAAAGAGCAGGAACAAAGCAATTCATAGGAATATTTCCATTGACCTGTGACATTTTTGTCTTCAGCACATTTAGGTAAGGACCTAAATTTTCACTTCTACAGCCAGGATGAAACATCCTTTCATGACCATATTAGAAAACTGGACTTTGAACTCAAATCATGAATTCTTCCCGTTTTAGACATCAGCCACAGCATAATAGACTACAGCAAAATTTCTGAACAGTTCCTTGTTAATTGGTACATTGATAGTGGGTTGGAAAAATATTTTCAAATTAAGTCAGCATCTAAATTTGAGGTGAATGACTTTACCTCCCTTGTCCACCCATCTCTTCCTTAAGTTTTGGTTTTAGCTGCTGTAACTGGAGAACAAAGATACTGAGGAGGCATGTATGCCATTTTCTCATGGATGTATAGATGTCTTAACAGAAAAACAAAAGAGGTGCAAACTCTGGTAGAGTTGTTAGTTTTCCATACCAATTAGGCTGCAGCTCTTGCAAAGATATTCATTTACCAGAACTGTTTTACATGCATGTCATTACTCCGCTCCATTAAGAACATACTAAATTTTATTTGAAATAGTTCTTTCTGTAACCTTGTCATCCATTGAGTGCCAGCATCAAGCTGATGTAGTATAATTGATTGCTACTATATTGAAAAAGAAGGGAAAAAAGATGGCTAGAGGGAATATAATACAATGCAGTATTTGAGAAACCAAGACAAAGTAAGTCTCTTTCTTAACCTTATTACTATACTGAATAAAATCCACTGTCCTAGTGAAATCAATCTATTTTAGCTGGATCAAGATGGCAATCATGTTTTTACTTAATTTATAGTACAATAAAGTAGAATTATATTCTATGTTGTGCCAAAGGATTGAGGATTTGACTGACATAACAGTTTTCCTTTAAGTATCAGGAAATACTTGAAACTTTCAGCCTTTAATGAGGGTCTAAGGTTGTTTGGTTCCTTGCTTTCCTTTATGATTCCTCTATTGTAAAGCCCTGTAATTTTTCATTAAAAAATGGCTCTTTAGGCAAGCTTGGGGGGGTCTGCTTTTTCATAAAGCTACTTACGAGAACAGCGAGCTTCATGATAAGAATATTTGTCTTTGGCAGTGGTGACTCATTTTTATGTTAGGAAAAATTCGTAAGTGCTAAGTAATGTACACATTTGGGAAGATAGTAACTGTCTCCAGTTTATAAACTATTTTTTAATTCAAGTTTTTGAAGCATATAAGTAAGCTCCCTAGATAGGAGTAACTGATATTAACTGAACTACTCACTCATTTCAAGTTCCATGCACACTTAAACATTTTACTGAATAAACTGTCATTTGAAACCTGATGTGCCCAGAAACCACTGACTAACAGAGCAGTGAATAAAAGGGTAAGAATGTGGAGTGCACACAGAGGCCACATAAATTCATAAATATTGAAGACCTTAAGGTGAGCATTTACATTGCTTATACGTTGCTCTCCTCCCTGAAAAAAAAAAATTGTTGAAATGAAAAAAAAAAAAAGACTAAAAACCATCCAAGTTATAAAAAGAAACAGGATAATTTGCTCAGGAAATGCTTCATTCTGACAGTGCCTGAGCAGATGTAGTACCCACTGACTTCTGCAACAGCAGAACTGAGGCTGAATTTGCAATGCTCCAAAAACAAACAGGGAAGCACAGTGTAGCATGGCCTTGTGCCCAGCTCATGTACATCCAGAACTCCCCTTAGCCAACAAGAAATACTGTAAATGCTGTGACTACTGATTACTAGTACTTCCAGATGAAGCAGCAGATGAAATAGTTGAACACTGGCGACAACCACAGAAAATCAGCTGCGTGGAAGTTTTATATGTTTCTAGAAGCGTAGCAGTACAGACAGCTCTCACTGTTGTAATTAAATAGTCTCATGAGATTGAAAGCTCCAAGAACTTGGGATGGAAGACAAATATCCTTGTGTTAAGCTTGTCTAGTTCTTAAGCTACAAAGGGAACTGGATGCAGATCTGAATTCAACTTTTCCACTGTTTCTAACACTACATTCACCAGGATGACTTCTGAGCACTCTCCCACGGAAACAATACAAGTAGCAGTTATTTCATAATCCAGGACTTGTCCTGAACAGTGAGATAAAGCCAACTTGTAGTCTAGCAGCTTCAGTCTGCCACTTGATTTTGTTGTTTTGCAGTCGGAGAAATAAAGTACCTTGGGGTACCAGCCATGTTCCAAAAGCTCTGAAAAAGCCTTTAAGAATACCAGCACTTTTTGGCCTGATTCAATAAGAAACATTTGTATTTAAGAGGTCAAGAAGGCATATAGCAAAAGCAAAGGTATTAACATTGGCACACAAACCATTAATCAACGAGTTTCTTAAGCCGAAGCCAGTTACTGTGGCTGCCTGCATAGAGTGTGATTTAGCACAGGTCTGCTTGGAGAGTTCTATATACTTTCCAAGTCGCTTTGCAACCCTATTACTTGTGAAACAAAGTGCTGATTACACTGACTGTTACGCAGCACGCAGAGGAGGTGACCCTCTGCCACTCCTGTCAAGTACTTGCCAAAAACATTTCAATGCTACATGTCTCTTCAGACATGCTGTGTCCTTATGTAATTCCATAAATATTTATGGAGGTCTTTGCTGAGAAAGCCTCGAAGATCATGTACAAAGACATGTCTTGTATGTTAAGGCTGCATTTCTAAAGCTGACTCNTATGATTATAACAGACCAAAGACTATTTGAAAAACATAAGGTTTTTTTTGCTGTTTCTATTTGTTTTTTAAATTACACTAAAAGCAAAGTGGAAAGTTGCAGGATGAAAAAATATAGATAGATCCTGAGGGGGTGATGGGGGGANCTAGTATAGAAGGACTGAGGATCCTCATAATGCTGTGAACTTCCTATTCCTAGACCACATTAAGCCTAGGAGCTTCAAAGTAGCCAGAAATAGTCTTGAGATAAAAATAGATTAGAAGCAGGCCTGGTTCTGAAGGCTCTCCCACTCTGAAGAGTACTTGTCTTCATAAAACTAGGAAAAAAAACCTGTAAAACACTGAAAAATGAAGTGACCAAAACCTTGCCTATATTTAAAAGAAGGGAAAAAAAAAAAGCTTATTCAGTTTTATGCTTTTATGCTCTATATTTCCCCCTGCAGCTCCTCATGAAGGCAGACTGGGAGTTCTCTAAGAATTCACAGTGACTCTTGGCTCACTGTAAAGTCATCTGAGTTGTTTTGGACATCTGTTCAGATGAACATATTGGAAATTTAATTCGCAAATTAAATGATAATTCACGGTTTAAATAACAGATGCGGGAGGGTACATCAGAAACAGTACTGACCCCAGCATTGTTTAATAAGGGATAGAGGAAGAAGAAAACAAAAGGACAATAAATAAATAAACCCTTATTTTCCCTGTTTTTTTTTTTTTTTTCCCAGAAGCACACAAAAACATACGGTAACCAAAACTCAAACCAGACTGAACTAAGCATATCATTGCAGTTTTTGCCTAAAATAAGCTGAATCCCACAGGACTGAATTCTTGTGCCTATTGATAGTTTGTTTTTTTTAAGTTACTTTTTGGAAGGAAAAAGAATCATCCATCTGTGCAAAAATCTCCTGCAGACATAGCAATAGCCNCACATGCGACCCTCTGGAAAATGAGAGCAAAAATATTCCACCTCTGAGAATAACGAGCCTGCTTTACACACTCAGTTCTCTAGTGGAAGACCAAGTGGTGAGAGATACAAGTAGAAAATCTAATGCAGGAGAGCAAAGTAGGGAATTCTTGAAATTGCTCAGGGAAGCAAATCTGAAGGCAAAGTGTCCAAAGCAACAGAAAGCAGACTATTTCACTGGGAATCCAGAAGAGAGCAGTAAGAATGTACCAAAACCCCTAAAAGCTGCTGGAGTAATAAACACGGCTGGAAGAAAGAAGCCACTCTATGAAAACACAACGTACCAGGCCTCACTTATTTTCAGATCTTTTAAACTTACATCTGTTGCATTCAGCAGAACTGAGTCCTCTCTGTAGACGGGCATATTACTCTATGTTTATATTCTAATAAAACTTCACTGTTGCAAACAGAAGTCTTTTGTATCTTCTAAGAAAAACATTCTCCTTTCAGGAAAAGGTGGAACTACACCACCTCACAGCCCTGGCAATGTTTGGATCTCATCACAATAAGCAATGTATTTGAAGAAACTGCTTCCTAGAGCTGAATTTCATTTGGCATTTTAGTGTTCTGAGCAATTAAAATTCACAAACCTTTCTTGTTAAGAGGTAAATTTGTAGCATAAGGGCCCAGTGTCAAACACAAACATAATCAAATGTATTCCAAAAGAAGACTTGGAAATGTGTAGCTTATAAAATGCTTCATGAATAGTGAAATATACAGAAGTCAGAACAGATACACTGCTGAAATAGTTACACAATGTACAGGAAATGACAGTGGAAATTACTCTCTCAGCTGTAACAGCTTTCTAAAAGTCTTCCTACATTATTTTCCTCCTCTGTAATTCTTTCCTTCCTGCTCAAATCACATTAAAGGTTGTGATGCTAATATGAAATGCATAACACAATGCACCAAAAATACAAGCAAACAACTTTCTTGATGCACAAGTTTCACACCACTATAATTGTAAACTACAAAGCGATAACTCCAGTACCTCTTCAATGTTAAATGGGATAATGATTTCTCCAGTGGAGGACAGGAACAGGAGAGTAGCCTGATATTAAGAAAAGTTGGGATTGCATCTTGAAGTACTAACTGATGCCAGCATGAAGTGTTTTGTGAAACTACTGTTTGAGTTGCCTGGTTCTCTTGCATGAAGAAAGATCATCAACTCAATCCCTCTGCTAATAAGAAGGTGTTTCTGCACTGCCTTGTACTCCTCCCTTCATATACAAAGTCTACCAGTTTCCAATTTTCCATTCTTAGAAACTCTCTTCAGAGCTTAGCTATTGGTCCTTGTCCAATTCCCACTATTGGGAATAATCTAAAATCTAAGTAAGTTAAAATGCAGAAATGCTCAAGAAACATAACAAAACCCATAAGTATTGTGGTTTTTACCTGTCATCTACGTGCAACTAATCTCTCACAAATTGATACATCTTACTTACGACACAAAGTTCTTGAGCAATGAAATAATATAAGTTACATTCCTTCATGACCTTGCCAGGTTTTGAACACATTGGAGTAAATATATCAGGAGTGCTATCCAAATTCAGCATCTGTTCTTTGGTTAGG
>WEIV01001819.1:1032-33335 GCA_013390005.1 Calyptomena viridis
AGTGGTAGAGAGTTAGGAAATATTTCCTACAAAAATAATTATTAAAATAATTGTTAAAATTATTATTAAAAAAAAATCAAGCGCAGCAAACAAATAACCACCAAAAAAAGTCACAAACAAAAAAACCCACAAAACAAATAAAAAAACCCAAAAAATCTCCAACCAAAACCCTTCAAAAATAATAACTAAAAAACCCCAAATAATTTCATTGAGAATCTTTTCTTTCTTTTAAAAACAAATTGAACGAATCAATAAGTTTAGACCTTAATAGGGTTAAAATAATAATATTACTATAGAAAGTTTATGGATTAAAGCCCCACAAAACAATTTTAAAGCCTTTCTTGCCATGAATTAACAAAGAAAATGCCAGAAAATGATGGCATTAAAATCCAATTTGTGTTTGTAACCAGTAAAAATCCTACACTATAATAAATCCTATAATACGCTATAATAAATCCAGGAAAACCAGGAAAATCCAGGAAAATCCCGATTTTTGTGATTTTCCAGGACTTTGCCACACCATTTATACAGGAACTGGCCCACAAAATGAACATTTTAAATAAAACTCAAGACAAGGAGCATTAAACCCATTGAAACATAAGATTAACGGTGCTGGTGACTCTTTTCCAAGCCATTCCTTGTTTTCCTATGGAAAATCCATCACCTTCCTTCTCCTTGCAGGCAAACACCCCAATCACCCAAAATTCATTCCAGGAATTTTGGAATGATGAGGAAACCCAACTGAGCACCCCCCAAACTTCCTTCTCTTCCCACCTGCCCTTCCATGGGCTTCTCCAGAAAAATCATGGAAAACCCGTTATCCCAAATTCCCTCCGTGGTTTAGTGAGGTCATTCCAAGCCCAGGGTGTGACTGGATTAATATTGGTTGATATTAAATTGATTAATAGTGGTGCAAACAGAAGATTCCAGGTTGGTGGCAGGAAGGAAAAGCTGGGAAATCCAGGTTAATTCTCCGTGTTTTTTCCTTGGCTTTAAATCCCTGGTTTTCTGGAGGTGGAATTATCTTTAGGAAAGGGTTGGAGGAATGGGAGTTGGATGAATCCAGCTGTTTTCAGCTGGAAAGGATCCTTTCCTTTGTTCTCCTCCATTTTTCAGTTGCAACAAAAGATGTTGAAGGAGCAAAAAATTGCAGCCAAATGTGTGCAAATTTCCAAGGAATGTTTTGGATAATCCAGACTTTCATCCTGAGGAAAATCCTAAAAGCTCCACCAGCAGAAAATTAAAAATCCTTGTTGCTCTAAATGTGAGTTTTCTGTGAAAGACAAGATTATATTATATATATATCTGTAATATATAAATACCCATTCATATATTAATAATGCTTANATTAGAATATAATACTATAGGTCACATTTTTATAATAAGAACTTACTAGAAATTCTTTTTTTGAGTCACCTGCTTATATTTCTGCCCAGGAAGGATTTGTTACATTTTCAAAATGTATTAATTTAATTTGGTTTAATTTTTTTAATTTGTTATTTAGTGTTAATTTGTTAAAATAATTTGTTTATTTAAGTTTATTTGTCTATTTAAATTTCCATAGTTCTGCAGCACTTTCTAAGTCATGGATTAGGAAATGACTTTTGGATTCAAAGTTATTTAAATCAACATATAATTTCATTTTTCATGAGTTACCCAAAAAAATTACCTGGGAGCAAAATCCAAAACATAAACCAGGAAAAGGTCATTTATATTCCTATGGGAAAATATATTTCTTATCAATTTTTTTTCTGCTCTTTGAAGTCCATTTTTACATTCAGGTAAAAGGCTTTTTTTCCCGACTAGATTGTTTAAATAAAAATAGAATTTCTATCTTAATAACTTCTTCATAAAACTTTATTTACTGGTCTTTTGTGACTTTTTATTATTATTTCCCCTCCATAACTTTAGGGATGAAATAACCACGGACTGACATTCCCATCAAATCCAACTCCAGTCTTTTTAAAGGAGCACAGAAAATAAAACCCATTAAAACACTGATAAAATATAAGGAAAATATTACAACATTTCCTTTGTGAAGCTCAAAAACTATTTTTAAATATCTGAAATTTTAATATATAAGGAAGTATCTTGAGTAGCTCTTCCAAAATTTTGTGCCCTGAGTGGCAACATCTGCTCAGGGATTGCTCAGAAAAAATCTGAGTCCAGTTTTTAACCTGCTTTTTATGGAATTTAACTTTGAATAACTTTAAATAACTTTTTTATGTAGTTTTTGCTCTTGCTCTTTCCCTTTGACTGCAAATATCAGCATCATTTTCCAGGAGCTCCACATTTCTCTTGTCCCAAAGAGCCCAGAACTGGACACACACTCCAGATGTGGCCTCGAATC
This sequence comes from Calyptomena viridis, assembly GCA_013390005.1. Taxonomy (NCBI): domain Eukaryota; kingdom Metazoa; phylum Chordata; class Aves; order Passeriformes; family Eurylaimidae; genus Calyptomena; species Calyptomena viridis. The sequence goes on from WEIV01001819.1 coordinate 3,383, forward strand.
TTTGGGAATTTTAGTATTTGCCACAGCAGACCCTGTTTGGTTTCCCAGGAATGCTGAAGAATCCCCATTGTAGTTACTAGAAATCCTTCTCTTGGCTTGTCTGGAATTTGACTAAAGGCAGACTGGAAAATGGAACAATCAGCAGAAGAAGATGGAATCAGAATTGGAAGATGGAACAAACAGAACCTGCTGTTAATTAGGTTTTTAGAGCTGTTGCCTTTCTTTAATGTCATTTCTGCCATGAGCCTTTCCTACAGAAGCTGAGCTTAGCACTAAGCCAAGCCTTAGATGCTCTGCAAGGTTCCCTCCAGCACCATCAGGTCCTTTTTTCCTATTTAACAGTCAGGATTCACATCCCTGCTACCAGATTAAAGGCTCATACAGGGGCTGTGAGTGGAAAAATGCCATTTTTCATCCCTTGTGATGCTCAGCACAGAAGGCAGAAGAGTCTGACATCCCAACCCAAAGCAATTTGCCCTTCTAACCCCTTCCTTGTGCTTCTCTTCTCCTCCAGGAACACAAAGAGGTCATTTCCAAGGTCAACATGTCCCCTTTTATTCCGATATTTCTTGGAAAGACAAAGAAGGGAAGAGACGCACGTTCAGTTTGACCCGTGAATTCCAAATTTCAAAGGACTCTGATGAATAACCCTGCCCTCATTTCTAACATACCTCGGGAACAGCCAGATCTGATAGGGAATATCAGTGGGAATTCTTTCATGTGGCTCATTTCCTAATCTCTTTGCTCCATCACCGAGAGGTTAATAGGAAACCAACAAATTGCTGCAATCGGGCAAAAATGCCGACTGTGATTCCATGGACACACAGTTTTCATGGGAAGACAGCAAACACATGGTGCTCTGAGCAGAAAGGCACTGAGGTCTGTGTTTCTTCTGCCTTGGTGGGACATCCTTTCATCTTCTTCCTCATGGAGCAATGCCTGGAAATCAGCTCTGGGATGGGAAAGCTCTGGGATCCAGCACGGGAAGGACATGGAGCTGTTGGAATGAGTCCAGAGGAGGCACCAAGATGATCAAGGGATGGAGCAGCTCTGCTGGGAGGAAAGGCTGGGAGAGTTGGGAATGTCCAGTTAGAGAAGGGAAGATTTGGGGTGAGTTAATTTGGTCTTCCAGGACCTAATGGAGCTCCCAATGGAGAGGAACTATTTCCAAAGGCCTAGAGTGACAGGACAAGGGGAAATGGCTTCACGCTGCCAGAGTAGGGTTAGATGGGATATTGGGAAGGAATTCCTGGCTGGAAGGGTGGGGAGGCCCTGGCACAGGTTGCCCAGAGAAGCTGTGGCTGCCCCATCCCTGGAAGTGTCCAAGGCCAGGTTGGATCACCCTGGGATAGTGGGAGGTGTCCCTGCCCATGGCAGGGGTGGGATGAGATGTTCTCTACATCCCTTCCAACCCAAATAACTCTGGGATTCAATGAAATCCTTGCTAGTGAAGATGGAACCAGGATGTTCTCAGTGATGTCCAGAGACAAAGGGCACAGACTGAAATACAGGAAATTCTGTTTAAACTGAGAAAACCATTTTTTTGTGTATGAGGGAAGTCGAACATGGGAACAGGTTGTCCAGAGACTTTGTAGAGTCTTCATCCCTGGAGATTTTCCCAACCTGGCTGGTTGGCCATGGACATCATTCTCCAGCTGAGCTGAACCAGAAAATCTCCAGAGACTTCCCCCATCCTTAAAAATTCCCAATACTGCCCTGAAGAATCTAAACCTGTGCTGTGTGTGTGATGCCAGAGGAAGAGATTGTGCATCTTCCTGCATGGATCAGCTCCACCTGCAGCACTGGAAAACATTCCTTAGACCAAGGAAAACAAATATTTATGAGGCAAAAGGTAAAGAGAATTAATGCACCTTATTCCTCACCCTGAAAGTAAGAATTCAAATCCTGGACAAAAGCCAAAGAGGAGGAAATTCCAAAGAGAGAGGGATGGGGAAGCCCTGGAGAGAGAAAATGCTGAGTTACTGGGACTTTTGGAATCTCAGGACAAAGGGAAGGATTTATTTTCTAGTCCTTGACAAAACTGTAGTTGGGTTTCAGCATTTTGGTTTTGATTTGATCTGAAGTTGATATTTTACGGTCTCAGCTGTTTGGGGGTTTGAACCAAAAGTGGGTATAAAATATCCCCCTGCAATGACAGGTCTGGGTCAGCACTTTGCCAAGGTATCAATAACAGCTTCAAATGATGCTCAGAAATGTGAAAAAAATCTCCTGCAGTCCCTGTTGAAATCAATGAAAAAACTGTCTGGGAGTTTGGAATGGTTCAGTCGTGGGGGATAAAACACATAAAGGACAGGTTTTGATACAACTGCAGAAATCACCCAGGAAACACATGGTAAAGGTATTTTTAAATATATTATTAAATACATGAAGAGCAGAATGCCATGTGTAGAACCAGGAACAACATGTGCCAGCAGGAAAAAACCTTAATTCTTGTTCATCTGCACCACTTGGTGCAGCTTTGGAAGATCTAAACTGTGAAGAGACTTTAAACTATGAGAGTAAAGAGTGTCCAGAACGGGGCACAGCAGTGTTTTATCCATGATTTTTCCCTGTTTTCTGGACACCTTGCAAGGTGATGGAGAAGGAATCTATAGAATCCATCCCAAAACCAGGAGCTGGGAGTGTTTGGGGACCCAGTCAGTCCTGACTCCCTCAGTGCTGGCCATGAAAGTTATTTTTTTGGTGCTGTCAGAATTCCCTAAAATAATTTCAGTCCTTCAATCCAAGTCAGGGCACTGGAGCTCAAAGGAATGAGGGAATTTTGTGGGAACCGTTATTTTAGTTTTGACTTTTGAAAGTCAAAATTCTCCTTTTTTCCCTTTTTTGTTCTCTTTTTTTTTTTTTTTTGCAGATTTTTTAAGGCTTGTTTGGGTCACCCAGAGCTGTTAATTTAATTGGTGACATTCATTTATATATGGGGGTATGTATAGATATATATAGGTATTTACATAGATTTATATGAATATGGACAGATACATATGGAAATATCCAGATATATCTAGATAAATATATAGCTAGGTATATATAGATATATGCAAATACATTCATATATATCCAGGTGTATACAGATAATATAGATATAAATACAGATACATCCAGATATATCCAGGTAAATACAGATATATATAGATATAAATATGTACAAATACATACAGATCTAGCCACGTATATACTGATAATATACAGATAAATACAGATATATCCAGATATAAATAGATATATCCAGATATAAATAGATATATCCAGGTAAATACAGATGTATACAAGTATATACAGATAATATACAGATATATAGAGATATATCCAGATATATACAGATTATATATAGATATATGCAGATACTATACAGATATATAAAGGTACATACAGATATATTTTCATATATAGAGATATATCCAGATTATCCAGATAATATATCTATATATACAGGTATATACACATATATACAGACATGCACATATATATGCAGATATATCTAGATACATAAATATATATACAGATATATACAAATACATACAGATATATTTAAACATACAAACATATACACATAATATACAGATATATAGAGATACATACAGATATATTTGCATACATAGAGATATATACAGATATAAGCAGACAATATACAGATATATCCAGCTAATATACAGATATATAGAAATATATACAAATATATCCAGATATATCCAGATCCACACCCACCTGTGCCTGGCTGAAATCTCACACCAACCCTTTCACTCTCATATAAGACACAGTGACTTTCCTTGCCTATTTTCAGTGTGTTTTTCTGTATTTGTATCAGTACTAAATGTAATTTCTCAAGTTTGCAGCCTTGACATTGCATTTATTAGGCACTGGCAAGGCATTCAAACATCTGTTTCATAAGAAACACAGTGTTTTTCTGCAGCTTTTGTTCTGTTAGATGGAATTACTTTGGGAAAACCTCCAGAGAGAAACCTCTGGCTCGACATATTCCAGCCACATTCCTGCAAGGGCCCTTGGTGCAAATTGGCATCAGCAGTAGGGGAAGTTATGGGGTTGCTCTTTTCCTGGATTCTGTTGCAACATCCAGGGATGACAAGGAAAAACAGGGAAGGAAGGACAGGAAAAAACTGGGAAAGAATGAGGCTCCATCACTCTTGACATCCACAGTGTGTGTGTGTTTTAGGGCCAGAAGAAACCATGCTGTGCCAACCTAATCTGAGTTTTGGGCAATATATTTATAATATTCCCATATGTTTAAATCTGACTGATGCCTTCAAACACCAAAAAAAGAACAACTACAAAGTGCCAGTGCAGCAAATAAAGAATCTGTGCCTGTGACAGATCCCAGCAGAGTCAAACATGGGACTGAACACCAAAACCTGCATTTACCACGTCTGGAGAAAGAGCAAATCCAGTCCTTTTAAGCAGAATTTTAACCCCAAAATCATGGGAAAGTCTCGTTGGAAGGGATGTCTTTCAGTTTATCATCCAACCAGTTGATTCCTTTTCAAGACTAAAAGCGAAGCTGCAACTCGAATTTCCAAATATCCAAGTATGGAGGTTGTACAGTGTTCTTTGGAATTACAGGGAGGACACTCAGGAAGGACAACCCAGCTATAAAACCTGTATTAAAGTTGATAACGACACCAGCAGGTTTGGGAATGAACCTTCCAAGTGGCAAAAGGCCACAGGGAAAAGAAAAATCCTAAAAAGCAAATTAGAATTGAACCAATGTCAAATCAAATACTTCCGGTCAGATCAGGGAATCCAAGTGAAACAATCCAGTTTCAAGGAATGCTGAAATATTTCCATTTTTTTTTTGTGAAAAATATGTTGAAGGAAAACATTTTGACAGATGCATTTCCATTTAGTTAAAGAAGGAAGAATTAATCTTCTCACCCTAATTTGGAATGGAAAGGGATCTTGTAATCTTAGAAAACTCCTCAGAATCCAAAATTCTAAAGTTTAGTGGCCTGTGTGGAGTAGGAGATTAGTAAAGTAGATCATAACAGATCTTGTGGGCTTTGAAATCTGTGAATGTATTACACAGCCTTGCACAATTAAATATATACACAGTGCTATATAAACAACCATCTTGGTACCCAAAACTTTGGGAAGGAAGTGGATAAATTCCATGAATTAAAAAATCCCTGCAACTAAATCAAATTTACACTGTCTTTCCCAAACAGAAGTTGTTAATTTTAAACAATTGCACAAACAGAAGAAAAAACTCCCTTAAAAATCATATTTCAATCCAGGGATTGTTCCCCATCTTTAACTCTGCTGGAATTCACTCCTGCACCCTGGGAATACACACCTTCACCTTCAGCCCTCTGATTTCTGCCATGTTTCAAAGGTCCTGGCTGTGACTTGGTATTTCCTGTCACTGCTGGGTTTTGTCCCTCTGCAGTCTTAAAATTCCCTGGAAATCAGTGGTTGTCTTGGAATTCCGTGAGGGACTGATAAGGAAACTGTGAGTGGCTGATGACTTTTGATGACTTTTAAATCCCTTGGTGGATTGCACTGGGTTTGATGACAAAGTTCCTGGAGCCTGAGGAAGTGAAGGAACTCATTTCATCCCTGATCCCATAATGTTTAAATCCACTCTAGAGCCCCTGAACTCCTGCCAAAAATGAAAATTTATAAGGCAACGACAGTTCAGGACAAGTCAAAATGTTTTTTATGTCAAACCAGCACAAGTTTCCTCATTTGCTTCATCCCCCAAGAGCTGTAGAAAAGTATTTAATCCAGGTTTGGTGGGACAAATTTGGGGTTAAAATGGTTTCCAGCTGGTTTTATCCCTCGGTGTGGCCAGTCTGGGTCAACGAGTCTGAGCTGCTCATGGAAAAGGTTTCTGGTTCTTGGGATTGGCTTCCAACAAGGAATTCCAAAGAAGGGGAAGAGGGGACTGGTTGATCTGTCACTGTCTAAGAGCCACCAGCTCCAGGGCTGGAGCAATTCTTCCATGAGGAAAGGCTGCAAGAGCTGGGATTGTCCAGCCTGGAGAAAAGAAGCCTCTGAGGAGACCTTAGAGCCCCTTCCAGCATTTAAAGGAGACTCATAAGGAAAATGGGAACAGATTTTTTTATCCAAGGCTTGGGATGGAACAAGGAGTGATGGTTTTAATCCAAGAGATGGTTGATCCAGACTAGATATAGGAAAGAATTATTTCTTTAGGGTGGCAGTGGTGAAACACTGGCACAGGTTGCCCAGAGAGGTGGTAGATGTCCCTTCCCTGGGAATATTCAAGGCCAGGTTGGAAGGGGCTCTGAGCAACCTGATCCTGTTGGAGGTGTCCCTGCCCATGGCAGGGAAGTTGGAATAGATCCTTAAAGTCCCTTCCAACCCAAACCATTTTATGAGTCCGTGATTCCAACTTGGGACTGGAAGACCTGAGGTTAATTCAGTAGCAACGGATGTAGAACATTTTATTTTACAGCTAATATTTAGAGGAGTTCTCTATATTAATTCCATTTATTTCAATGGCAAGATCAAATTGTCTCTTCAGCCTTTCAGAATTGCACATCAGCTGTTGGGAGAATTTCTGAATGGGAGGTATTGCATAAAACACGATACCTGTGTCAATATTTCATATAATAAAATAAAAAATTCATAATAAAACCTCCAAACACCGGTCCCAACAATATTAATGAGCAAAGGAAGGAAGGGTTGTGTCTTATAATAAAAGAGAAATTTCTTTTCAAATAGGGAAGGCAGAGAACAGCATTGAAAAATGTGCCTGGCACAACCTGCCAACAAAAATAAAGGATGTAAAGAATTATCAACTGCCTTCAGATATATTTAGGAAACCAATTGGATATTGGGATCCAGGAGTTTGAAATAATGTCTCAGATAAAAGATTTGAGCTGTTGTGTGCTCTGCTCCAGTCCTGACACTTTGGGACAGGGAGAAAAGTGGATTTTACAGATCTATTTAACCAGTTTCCTACAGGAAATCAAAGTCAAGTTTGGAAGCAAAAGTCTGTGCTCTGCAGATGGGATTCATCTCCCTTCACTTCCTCAAAAGGTTGAAATTAATCATATCATTTTTTTTCAACAAACTTCTGGAGACTGAAACGAAATCATCCACTGAGTGGTCATTTTTTTCTGCAATTATTATTAATCCCACAGCAGATATAATTCCAAGCTGTTAAATTGGACTGTAATAGAAATGTGCTGGAAAAATCCCCTTTTTTGGGACATTCCCTCAAAATTTCAAGCAGCCTGTCACCTTACCAATATCTTGGAAAACTTGTTCCCAGTATATTCAGTAGCCAAAAATATAAAATATGCTGGAAACATCCCACCTGAGGCACAGAAACTTCCTACAGGAGGCACTTTGGTTAGGTAGAAACATTCCCCTTCCATTCCTTGTGAAGAATAAGCAGAGGCTGATTCTCTAAACCCATTGCCTGTGGTCTCAATTGAATAAAAGAAAATGGGAAATTCTAAGCCAGGGGTGGAATTACATCCCAAATTACAATCCTTTCTTCCTCTCTGTTTGCCCCCACACTTTTTCTAAGCAGGATTTAACCCGAATCTTCTGTTCCTCTGCTGATTTTCCATAATGAATTCACAAAATAAATGAATTTCCGTAATGAATTCACAGAATAAACTGACACAGATCCAAGTCACAGCATCCATCCATCCTTAGGAAAAGCTCTCCTGTGATAAAACAGGTTCCAAGGGGATCCCTAATGTCTTTAAATCCCATATTTTATGCCATGAAGATCTAGAAGGGACCACACTTGGGAGAGGCACCAAAGGCACAGAAGGGGGAGGAGGGAAGAAGGTGTGGAAACCTCCCGGTGTCTTCACCCTGTCGAGGATTTGGGATCTTTTACAGCCTCACCGCTCCTTCCTCAGCCTGTTTGCAGCTGGAAAGGCTGCCATCAACAGCTGGAAAGTGCCATCAACATTTCCACAGTTCACACACACCCCCGGGCTGATTAGGTGGGAAAGAGGGAGGGGAAATTGCTTTGAAGTGTCCAACATTTTGGGGCCAGGGCATTTTGTGTGTGTCCCAAAGCAAGTCCACAGAAACAGGAGTCAAGGAAAACACCAAGGCAGCTCTGGAAATCCCAAGGAAATCCTGGAAAGAGGATAGAAAGGCAACAGATGTGTAAAGTGAGTTTTTAAACTGTATTTCACTTTTGGTTTTTTCTCTGTTGTCTTACACCTACAATCTTGACTTAAGGGAGAGAACGAGAATCAAATCTAGAGCTTTCTTGTGAATCAGCACAAACTGGAGTCCAGAGGGAGCCTTGTGACAACTAAATAATAATAAATTGATCAACTAAATTAATTAAATAATTAGGAAACTCAGGAGCTTCAAGAGGAAATGCTGTGTGTGAGTTCTGACCCTCTGGGGTGTGAGCACATGGGGAAGAGGGGTTTGTATTCCAACCTTTTCCATGGTTTTCCCAGCAAACCATGAGGGTGTTTGCACTGCTGTGAAGTAGTTACACCCTCCCACTGTTGGCATCCAAGCTTGGGAGTTTAATATTGTCTGGATGGCTGTGAAACAAACCTGTAATGATTTATATTCCCGTCTGGAGGAGCAGATCCTGCCCAGGCCGAGTTCCATCACAGGGGGTCTTGGAGCAGGGAAAGGATCCATAAACCTTGTCTTCACTCAACAGTAACGAACCAGGGTCCAGCAAGTGCTCCCACACACCTTCTGGTCAGAGATAAGTCAAAAAAAAGTGTGTTTGTGCCTTGGAAAAGAGGCTGCTCAGGCAGACATTGCACATGTGGTGGGATGGTGGGGGAGGGATGTATGGAATCATGGAATCCTAGAATGGGTTGGGTTGGAAAGGACCTTCAAAATCATCTGATTCCACCCCCTGCCATGGGCAGGGACACCTTCCACTATCCCAGGTTGTCCCAGCCTGGCCTTGGACACTTCCAGGAATGGGGCAGCCACAGCTTCTCTGGGCAACCTGTGCCAGGGCTTCTCCACCCTCACAGTAAAGAATTTCTCCTAAAATCCAACCTAAATTCCCTGCCCTCTGGCAGCTTGTCCTGTCACTGAATTTCCTGATGAGCTGAAGTTCCTGTGTCCTGTTCCTGAAGTTCTCCATGTTCCTTGTAGCCCCTTCAGATCCTGGAAGGTCTCTGAGGTCTCCACACAACCTTCTCTTCTCCAGTCTGAACAGCCCCAACATTCTCAGCCTTCTCCATAGGGAAGCTGCTCCATCCTCCTTATCAACTCCAGATCCACACCCTTCTTTATGTTGGGGGCACCAGAACTGAACAGTTTTCCAGGATTTGGGTGATCAGGACCAACAGGGACTTCACAACCACAGGAGCCTGTGTGTCACTGCATGGCTGTGTGTCATCAGCCTTTATTCCCTGGTTTTTCCAGGAAAAGGGATAAGCAGAAGGCAGAAAACAGTTGCTGGGAAAGGAAGGAAAGGTGATGTTCCTGTGATATTCACTGGGAAGGGACTAAGATCACAATTCTCCCAATGAATTAAACACGTCAAGCCTGAAAGATGAAGAGTTACAAAATGAACACTGAACACACACACACACACATATAGAGGCTTTATTTTTTATTTTCAGGGATAAAAAGTAAATCCTTCAGCCATCCAAGCAGGCACTGTGGTTCCAGAGGGAAGAGCCAAGAAGGGCCTGGAAAGCAGATTTATCTTGTGTTACTGATGGTGGGTTGGACTGGCTGCAGCTCAGGGCCCTGTTAGCTCGAGGGATGAGTGCTGGAATGTGACCTCCCTGTGTGCTGGGCTGACTTTTCCAAAGCTCCTGCCAATGGGAATGCTGAGGGAAAGGTATTTCAGTCCCGTGATGGTTGTTGCTCCAGCTTAGATTGACTCCAGCAGGTAAAGGCCGAGATGTGGAAACTCTGGATGAGGAATTTACCTCCCATCTAGTTTCCCTAATTCCTACAATTCTTTACAGACCAATTCCTAACACTCTTCAGGCTCCTTGCAGTGCTCTGGAGTGGGGAGATACTCTGGTCTCAGCAGGTAGAATATCCCAAACCTCCTCATTTCCATGGGAATCCACTGTTGGAACATGGAGCAACACCCCGGAGCTGGTCCCATTCAGGCAAGGTTCTCTTTCTAGGAATTGCTATTCTTTTATTAAAGAAAAAGGCAAGCTAATCTGAATTTTGAAAGGGTTTTGGCTTTTGAGAACCACAATCTGTTGTTAAGAAGAGAAAAACCTGTTTCTAGTTAAAAGTGGAAATGTTTTCTTCAAAGTGTCTTCTCCGAAGCCATTGATTTGATTTTAATTTTTAACAGAAATAAAAACAAGTTGAGAGGCTGTTGTGGGTCTGGTCATGTGAGAATCAGTGACAGTGTGGTGCTTGAATTGAGCATAATATATATAGAATTGAGCATAATATATAATTGAGAGAAGGGAGAAGTGAATTGGCTCCAACAAAAGTCCATTAGCACAATAACCTGCTTTGAATCGTGGCCAAAATGATCCTTCATGGAACTCCAAGAAAACTTGAAGCACAGAGTGATCACAGTCCTGGGCTCCTGACAAGAAATAGTTTTTCAAAAGTATTTGGGGGAAATCCTAAAAGGTACTTGATTTAATATAAAACTGGCTCCATCCCATCTGGAACAGAAAAAATCCAGAGTACGTGGGGATTTCTTCATGAAGTGCTGGTCAAAGACCTGGTATTCCAGGATTCTCTGGAAATGGGAGACATTGATCAGAAACAAACCTCCAGAGCCAAACAACACTTGTTAAGAGACATGAGGAAAGGAAAAAAAGCAGAATTATTAGTCCTGAGTGCTGGACCACATGAATTTTGTTTCCTACAGCACGAGGTCTCATGGTTGAAGTGTTTTGTCTATTAAACCATGAGTTAGGATTGAATGGAATCTCCCCAAATTAGGATTTTATACTAATTATATAATAATTCATACTAATTTTATACTAATTAGGATTTTATACTCTGTAGATCCATTAATGCTCAATATGGGGCAAGTTCAAGCTTTATTTTGGTAAGACACCCCTAAATTCTCTTTCTTAATCACATTTTTACATCAGAACGGGAGGAACCTTAAAGCTCCCTGAGTTCTGTTAAACTTGACTGAAGTTGATCAAAGGATTCTAAGTCTTGCAAGAAGAAGAGTTTATAAGGATTTCAGACTGCCCAGACATGGCACAATCAGTGTGAATACCTCAAAATTCCTGGTATAATAACTTGTCTGTTATTCTGTCCTGTAGTAGCAATTTTATTCCAGCTCCTCTTCATTTTACAGGGGATTTTGATTACAAAACTTTTTTTTTTTTGACCATCTGGCAACTACAAGAAAGCCAAAAGAGCAAAAATCTCTGGGATCTGAGGAGTTTGTGACTTCCCCAGTAGTCACAAAAACCTTCCAAAGGTTTTTGGCAGGTGTGATTCTACCACACAATGTCTGTGCAGGCTGAGCGAGCTGGGAATTGGCATTGGGATAATTCCTGCAGCTCAAAGTTCATCCAGAATTAACCTGCCTTGCACTGTGAGGGCACTCAGGGTCTCCTGAGGGCTCTTCAGCACTTCCCTGCACAAGGAAAACACTGAGAAATCTGATTAAACCCCGTTTTTACACAACATATATATATATTTTTAAAGACAGTCACACATCATCAAAACTCTGCTACAAAAGGAGCTTTGAAGCAGGTGGAAAATCTTCATTTGGAATAACTATGCCAGGAATAGTTTCCAGAGCCAGATTCCCACTTCCTAATGCAGATGTAGGAATTGACAGCTGATTTTTACAGAGGCACTTCCCTAAAAAAGACAAGTCCATCCTGGGAAGACTTTCCTGGCAGAGCTGTTAATATGGATGTGATTCCAGGGACTTAGACCTGGCTGGGTCAAGGTGCTGAGAACCCTCAGTGGCTCCAAGTTTTCTGTGTCTGTCTGTGCAGTTCTGACAAGGAAAGAGTGGTTCTAAATCCAGGATTAGTGTTTTAAACTCAGCTTTGCCTCCCAGCACATTAATAACAATTTTATTGTGACTTTCTGGTGTAATAACCACACCATTAAGGGATGAAAGGATTTAAAGTTATTATAATTAGCCTGGAACTACTGCAGAAAAGAAAGATGAGACTTTTCTTATGCTGCATTTTAGGAGAACAGGCTGGAATTCAGAACATTCCTGGCAGTTGGTGCCTTATAGATTCCTTGTCTGGAAGACTTGGTGCTTCCATGGAGGATCAACTGAGCTTCCTTAGACCTCCCATATTGGAAGAGCAGCTGGAATAAAGGGGGGCTGGCACTGATGGCCAGGCTGAGGGACACCCAGAACGTTCCTCACAGCAGGCACAAAAGTTTAAACAGCACTTTAGGATGATCCTGGAGTTATCCCAGTTGAACCACCTGGAGGTTTGACTCAAGAGAATCCGTGTGGATTCTCCAGCAAATTTGGTTTTGAATCCACCCCTGAAGAACTGAGGAGTTGCAACTGTTGAGTCCTACATCATGAACTGATATTCTGTGTATTTTTATAAGTATATATGTAAATCAGACACATATGTTGATTGTAACATGCAGAAATCCATAGAAACTTTGGTAATGAGTGCAGCAATTTAATTGACTTGATCCATATCTGGGATCCCTCGCCTTGTTTTGCACATTTACTTAATTCTGGTTTGTTTTTTTTCATCAATATTTCCACGAATAGGTAAATTTTGCAGTTGTGACAATATAGTTTCTAGTTCAACTAACACTCAAAAAAATTAATTGTCTCCAAGTATTTAGGTATGATTTATTTTTCTATTCACAAGCAGTTTCTCCTGCAATTGTTCTGAGGAAGCAGAATTTAAGGAAGATTCCAGTGGCAGTGGAGTACAGGAGCAAAGCAGGGAAAAGGCAGTGGAATGGTAGCACAACAATCCTGTTTTATGGCTCTCCCAAGGTTTTCACATGGAATTAACCTCCCCCAGCCTTGAGTGAACTTAAACTTATTCCTGAAGCTCTTGCTATGATTTGTGAGTTGACTTTTCCAGACCATAACCCATCCCAGCTCTGCAAGGTTGACAACCCCAGCTTTGCAAAGGTTAAAAGAATCTCCCTCAATTTGCTCCAAAGCTCTTTGCCCTCAATCCTGAGAGTCCCTGACTCGCTGTGCCCTTTGGATCAGCCCTGGAAGGTCTGTAGCCTTTCACCATTCCCGTTCTCCCTCTTCTCTCCCGTGTTTGTTGTTCCTCTTTTCCACCCCAGCTGAGGTTTTCCAGGCAACAAAGCAGGATCTTGCTTCACTGGGAGCCAGAGCCAAGCTCTGCTGCTCCTGCCCTGATTAATTCCAGTGGGAGCAGCACCTTGGAACAATCAGGGAGGTGGGAAGAGCCTTCCTGCCCCTTCTCTCTTATCCCTGAGTTACCAATTCCCAGAAACAACAAAGGGAAAACAAATCCCGGACACACCGAGGGCTTTTATCAGTTTTATCCATCTCAGCTCCCAGACTTTCCTGATGAGTCTCCATGGGAATGAAATAAAGGATGTGCTGGTTTAGGGTGGGCACCTCCTTTGGGTGCCTCGTTATTCTTTCTGCTTATTAATTCCTTCATTTTTATTGCATAATTCTCCCTGACTTCTTTCTCTCAGCTGCTCAAGTTCTGCCTCTGGGTGGGATTTCTCTGCCTGACTCCAAGGATTTGGGCTCCAGCAGAGCCAAAACTCCTCCATCTCTGCTGGGACCATTAAATTTGCTATAAAAGAACAATTCTGGACATGCCAACAGAACCATATGTATTTATTACCCAAACTGTTACAAGAAGTTTCCACCAACATTTTATCTATTTTTATTTTTTTGTCCCTCTCCCCTCCACCCAAGGCAAGAACTTCTTGAAACAGAACTAAACATTTTTTCTTGGAGGGTATTTTTTAAAATCAAATTCAATCTTCCTACATGTCAGCTAAATAAGTAATTTCTCTTTTTATTCTTAATTTCTTTTCATTTGCATTTTTCTCACAGAGAGATTGCAAGTGTTTTTTAACACACCACTGGTCACTTGAAAAAGAACCTGAAAAAAAGGAAAATAAAAGGTTGCTCTTTGAAAAAAAAAAAGTTGTTTTATTTCTCTAAACATCCAACTTCATTTATCCCCAAAGACTACAGTTTATTTTGCATATTCATTTGTGTTTTAATGGAGAAATCCTGTATCTGAGTGAATGGAGTGGATTTATTTTTCCTGCTGCAGAACAATGAGCTGCTTTTCCTTTGGTTCAAGAGCCAATATTTTTCTCTAAGCCTGAAAAAGTGATAAATGCAATTGTTCCTCCTGATCTCACTTTATCTCTTCCCAATCCACTGGTGCTTCTCAGTAGTCCAAGGTCAGGAATCACCACAAAACAGAGTGGACTTAAGACAGAGCCTCTGTCACCTCCTTTGAGCCCCAGGCAGAACTTTGCAAAGCCAAAGATATCAAAGGTTTGCTAAAACATGCACAGTCCCATTGGAAGGATGAGAAAAAATTCCAATTTTAGGGACAACAGCTCAAAATGAGGCAGTTGGTTCCTATGTGGCTCCTACAAAGGACCTGAGTCTAAACACCAAGCCCAATTCTGCTGAGCCAGGCTGACTAGGGAGACTTAAACTTAGGCCAGGATTAAACTTCGTATCCAGTCCTTGTTTAGACCTTGTGGATGTTAAGCAGAAACTATAATTTAAATTCTATCGTAACAAATTCCCTTTTTGTTCATTTAAAAAGGAAGTTACAAATATCTCTTTAAATTATTTTTGGGCTTAAAAATAGTTTATGTCAAGATTTGGATAAACTTTGACAGAAGAATAAAATCATGGAGTCCCAGAGTGGTGGAAAGGACCTTAAAGATCCTGCAATTCCAGGGTCAGAGTCATGGTTTGGGCTGGAAGGGACCTTAAAGATCACCCAGTTCCATGGGCAGGGACACCTCCCACTATTCCAGGTTATTCCAACCTATCCTTGGACACTTCCAGGGATCCAGGGGCAGCCACAGCTTCTCTGGGAAACCTTTCAATAATTCTAGTTACAAACCTTTATATCTGTTTTCCTGCTAATATTAATTAATGTCACATCTAAGAAAATGTTCAGGTAAAGAGAATAATTTGGGAGAAGAAGGATTTTAAACAGAATAAGATCTTTTATAGTTCTCAGTTTAGCATTTGAAAAAAAAAACCTCTCTGATGCCTAAAGCAAAAAAAATCATATTTTTTATTTTCTATCACCTTGATAAACTTCCTTCTCCTCTCTTGCTGAGAATTAGTTTTGCTTAAACAAGGAAATGTGGAATCCAGTATTTTGCTCCAGATTTGCTAATTTTTTTGACAACAAATTTAAAGAAAATCACAGTATTTCACATTTTTCTTTCATTTTTCCCATCTTTTTTTTGTAAAATAAGTGTAATAAATTTTAACCCCCCAACAACTTCATACCAAAACAACAATTTTATCTCCTTACAGTTAAAAATCTGAGAAAATTTTAACACCATTTCCAATTAATTAAAATGTTATATTCCATGAGAAGCCTCTGTCAGAACAACTCCACCTTTGCAAGGGGGGCAGAATGAAGGAACCTCACCCACCTTCTATAAGGTCAAGAGGATCTTTCTGTGATTTCCCTGGAATTTCGCTCAAACCCCATGGATTTTACCCAAATTTATTGGAATCATAGGAAGAATCCCCCAGCCTTTGATGGGCACTACATCACATCTTCCAAAAACTCTTCCAGATGAGAATTTCAGCCCAGCACTTCCCAAGAACCCAAAGTGGGAGAACCATTTCTGCTGGAACGTTCCTTCAGGGAAATCAAATAAGGAAAGAAATTACGGCGCTTCAATCAAAATTCAAATCGTCCTTTGGAAAACAAAAAAATAAACTTTGCCATCTGTGACTCTCTCATTTTACACAACATTTTTATTGAAAGCAGCTGGGTGCTTCCTCTCCCTTTGACTGCTCTGAGCAAAAAGAAGATGTTTATTTAACATCTCTAATTTGTTTAGGGCTGGCAAATGAAATCCCTTGTTTCCATGAATTCCTGGCTCTGTTCCAACGAGCCTTTGACGTTGATCCATGGGAGTGTGTGTCTCCAAAATGAGAATCAGGTGCTGGGTGAAACCAGAGCTTGGCATTTCGGCAGGGTGGGATTTGGGAGGGTGGGATTTGGGAGCACAGGGCTGGAACTCTGTCCGTGTTGTTCAAAGTTGGGGGGAAAAAGAGGTTTTGAAGTATTTTCAAAGTGACTCTTGCTGGTGTATTAATTCCTAAGAAACTCACTGATTCCCTGGGATTTGCATGAATTAGTTGATGCTCATCATTTTGAGCCACTTGAAGAATCAGGGCAGGATATTGTGGTTGAGAGGCCAAGGAAAGCCTGTAAAAAGTTGGCCAAGGTCATTTACTGTCCCTTCTATCCCGTATAAAAGCAGGATGAATTCTTTGGCTTTCCATCCAACTGCCTGCAGGCACCAGGCCTGTAATTCCCAACCACATCCCTGCTTGCTCATGCTCTCAGGGAAGCTGATTGACACTTCCATGGCTCCTTTTTTGCTCTGTGGGATCTCCAAAGCACTTTGCAGCTCCCTGATCCAGGTGCACTTTTGGGATGAGTCAATCTGGGAAGAGCAGCAGCCACGATCCCAACTAAGCCACCACTCCAGCCAGGGAAGGGACTGGAGTGACTACAATGGATGAGGATGGAGCCAGAAACATGATCCTTGATATTCAGAGTCATAATCAGCAGCTAAATGTGCAGAACTCTCCGGGCTGGAATAACCTTTGGATAGATTTCACCTTCCAATTCCAGGATAATTCCTCCACCAACTTCCCTGCTCAGTGTTTCTCTCTTCACCACACCAGGTTCAGGTTTTAGCTGCTCTCAGATGTTTTTCCTTTGAGAATTATCACTTCCATGGGGATTTTCTGTCATCCCAACCCACCCAGGAAACAGCAGTTTTCCTACAGGTTTCTGCTGGAAATACCCCACTCTGCTTTTTGGGTTCCCTTCCTCATCTACACCTTCACTTCTTCTTTTTCATTATTCATTGTGACCTGCAAGTGATTCAAATCAGTCCTAAGTTTTCCAAGACTTTTCTAGACTAGGTCGTGTGAGGAAACCAGTTTTGGTCTGAGTTACATGAGGGAAAAGTGAAAATATTACCCCAGGAATATCACTGGAGTTACATTCAGCTTTGCCCTGAATGCTCAGAGGGATTTTTGGTGACATGAGGGGTAATTCTTAACTTTATTGCTCCATTTTAGAGCAGATGAATTCCCTTTTACCCTCACTTTGTCCCTTCTGCTTCAGTGTTTCCTTGTAATTTGCTAATAATTTTCATTAATTAGTGGAGAGAAGACAAGAGCCTTGTCTCTGTTCTTAGAGCTGAACTAAACAGAACTTGTTTCATTTTTCCAAAATGAGGAGAAAACATTTTTATCAACTTTTTTCTTCACATTTTGTTGCATTTTAGGTCATGGATGCCCCGAAAAATGAGATTTGTATTTATTAGACACCTTCCCCAGCAAGGTTAAATGGCGAGACCCATAGGATGTGATTTTAGTGGCTCCATAAACTTGGCAAATATTCTCTCCATGAATCCCAGAACTTGTGTGTCCTCAGTGCTCTTACAGAGGAGACATTTGCACCTCCCCATTCCCAATCTCTCCTTAATTTTATTATTCTTTAACCCAAGACTAAATGAAAAGCTCCAGGAGGGGGGGGATGATCCTCTCAAGGATGTGATGTGACTCTTGGGGATGGGTCTGTGCAGACTCCATGATCCCTGTGGATCCTCCCAACTCAGCAGATCCTGGAATTAAAGGCAGAAATCTCAGGAGATTTTCCACTCCAGCACCACCATCCCAGCACCCCCATGTCCCTCCTGACCTCCAGCAGGGCACACGTGGCCAACACCCCCCTGCAGGCACTGAAGCTGAATTCCCTGAAACACCCCTGGAAGTGTCACCCATCCCTCAGTTAAGGTGGGATTCTCTGCACCTGATTTTTCTGTTCCTGGTCCGAACTGTAGACTCATATTTTGCCAACAGAGACACAGGAGCCCCTCCAAAGAACAACTTTTAGATGATCCTATAAGTCATGAAGTGTCTCCTGGAGGTGTTTGGGAGTCACCTGCTGGAGATGGTTCATTCCCAGGTGGCTGAAGTGAGGTGGGAAGTATTTCACTCTCCAGCTACTTTGGAAGCCCCACCTAAAATTACTGGATGTAACTTCCCTGGAGCCTTGTCTGGGGTAATGGGAGTCTCTTGGCTGACTGTGGAGTCCCACCCTTCCAGTTTGGAGATGGTTTCACCCTCCATTAATTCTAAGGAAAGAGAAAGAAAGGTTGCTTTTCTTCTTATTTACATTTTTTTTAATTTTCTGTCGCTCATCTCCCTGAATTTCCCCCTCTGTCAACAAGAGCTCTGCTATAATAAGCAAACAGCAGGCAGAAAAACAGATTTATGGCAATTGCACACTTGGCAAGAGCCCTTTTCCTTGAATGTTCTCAAAAGCTGCGTGGTTCCTACACTCCTCCAACCTCAATGTACATAACAAATTCCTTTTGTTTGTTTTTTGTCACTTCCAGGCTGAAAGACGATAACTAACAGCAAATGGTGGTTTGTTTTCTATGCCATAGTTATATTATTTATGTCCTGTCTGGGTTTATAACTTTCACTCCCTCCCCGTTTGCTTTAGGAAAGGCCTCTGATGGCCATTAATTTGATGATGTATCTGGAAGAAACTTGCCAGCACTTGTCTCCCAATGGATTGGAATAGACTGGAATGGGCTTGGGCCACTGCCAGATAATTGGGCTTGTGGGTTTTCAAACTCAGGCTTATTTGGATGGAAGAGCTGCATTTTACATCTGTATAAAAACAGATGAATTAGAAAAAGGGAAGAAAAACAGAGTGAGAATAAACAGTCACCTTTTCACAGAAAATAAGCAATTTTCCCTTCCCTCAATGATTAATCAGCTGAGTCCGAGCTCCATGTATTGGCATTTGACAGGTCCCAGGGGGGTGGATGGGTGACACGAAGGGAATGATTGAGGATGGAAAAGGCCAGGTTGGGATTTGGAGAAACCTGGGATAGTGGAAGATGTCCCTGCCCTTGGCAGGGGATGGAATGGGATGAGCTTTGAGGTCCCTTCCAACCCAAACCATTTTGGGATTCTGTAACTCCTAATGAAGAGATGAAAAACTAAAATGCAGAGAAGTGGATCATTAGACACTCTCACACCCAAGGACACCTAAACCACTCCTTCTTTGCACATTCTAGAAGTCCATTTAATTAAAAACAACACCTGCTACTTCAACAGCAGCTCTGACACGTTTCTTCAGTCACTGGGGATGTTTTAGCTTTATTTAAGAAAGAAAACAAGCAAAATGTTGCAGCCTAGTTGTAGGAGTCACATTTGGATTAACATAGAGTTGCTTAATTAAGTGTATCCCTTCTGGCTCAGCTTCCAGTTTTGGTTTGTACTGGTCTCCCACAGGTCCAGTGTCACATTTGTGATCCACACAGGAATATTTCACATCTCCTGCAGCACCTCAGATATTATTTAAGGTGTCCATGTGACATCTGGACATCCTTTGAAGAGGAAGATGAACTTCTCATTAGTCTTCATTAATTAACTGACAGGCAGGAGGTGTCCTTGCTCATGGAATAGGGGTTGGAATTGGATGATATTTAAGGTCCTTTCCAATCCAAATCATTCCATGATTCCAACTAGATCTCCTTTCACTCCTTTTATGATCATAAGAGACAGAGATCATCCAGAGGGTGAATCCATCTCACCTGTCTCCAATGTCTGGGAACAAATTATACTCCATAGTTGGAATATATTTCTTTTGATCTGGAGGAATTTTAGACAATGAAGCAGAGCCTGGTATAATGGAATGTTTTTATTATATTATTTGCTAAATGTTTGGGAAAAAAAAGGATTTTTCAGGCACAGAAGCTCTTTTTGAGCAACTTTTTACATGGGCAGGTAGTGGTACGACAAGGGGGAATGATTTTAAGCCAAAACAAGAGAGATTTAGATTAAATTTTAGAAGAAAATCCTTCCCTGTGAGAGTGGGGAGGCCCTGGAATGGCTTTCCCAGAGAAGCTGTGGCTGCCCCATCCCTGGAAGTGTCCAAGGCCAGGTTGGGACAACCTGGGACAGTGGAAGGTGTCCCTGCCCATGGCAGGGGGTGGAATGGGATGAGCTTTAAGATCCCTCCCAACTAAACTAACCTGGGATTCTCCCAAACCTAAAAAGGAAATTTCCTCCTCCCTCCCAGTGGGTGGATCATGGGAAGGGAGGTGAGGAAGGAAGAAATCCAACACATGCCCTGGTGAGTTCAGTGTCTCTGACAGAGCAGTTGGGCTGGGTTGGTTTATTTTACTGGATTTCTATATTATTTATTGTCTGCGGGCCCAGAGGGGCCAGAAATGATGTGCAGAAACTCAAAAGGAGACAAACACAAGCCAGGAGTGAGCAGTGGATCTCATACAACCACCCAGAGCTCAGAGACAGGGAGAGGGAAAATCCTTTGGGATATTGAGGCCACACTTAACTGGCTTTTCAGGGAATTACTTAAATATCTCTGTCTGCAACAGTCTCAAGGCCTGAGATTTATTCCAGGGGGTTATTCCTGTAAAAGTCCAAAAAAAAGGAGCTGTGTTATGGAGTGTTTTTACTAAAGGAAGGAGTGGGTGGAGTTCTTTCTATAGGATGTGGAATCATTAAAAGCATTTATCAGATGGCTAATGGAACATTATGATTTCATTGTCTAGAGTGACCAATATACTTGTCTCCAAGTACAAACATGCAAAAACACTTAAAGATTGAGGATTCTCTCCAGAACTCCTGGAAATACTTCCAGAAAATGCAGCTCAGCATCTTCTCCCTCAGTCTTCTTCTTACATGAGGTAGGAATTGGGGATCCATTGGGATATCTCACTGCTGCCTCTCCAAACAGCACAAAGTCAAATTCAGGAACCACCTGCCAAGGGAAAAAAAACCACCTCAGGTGATTTTCTCTGAACACAAGAGAATGAAACTCTTTAAAACGATTAAATATCCAAAATTCAGGTTGAAAACAAGGCAAAATACATTTCACAGTGATGTTTGTTGAACTCAGGTTGCCCAGAGAGGTTGTGGAGTCTCAAAACTCAGTTGGACTCTCTTTCAGGGTGACCTGCTGTAGATGATGCTCTTTTGAAGGATGGGAATAATGATCTCCAGGGGTTAAACCAATTAATATTTTACTTTTTAATTTTTTTCAGTTGTATTTGTCCTATAGAAAACACCTTTTTTTTCCTTTTCTTTAAGAGAAACTTATTTTGCTGTTATAACACCACTTTTTATGGCAATATTGTATTATTTTGGATGATTTGTTCTGCATGTGAAGATACAGTCCATACACAACTGGGTACAATTTCAAAGCAATATGTGCTGGATTTCAGCCATCACATGGCTAAAATCCCCTTTGGAATTGTATCCCTTCCAGATCTGAGCCCACCCAGAAGGACTGAGGCTTTGGGAGGGGTCACACAGACCAAAGACAAGTGTCACCCAAATGATATCAAATAAACCAGAGAATCCCAGAATGGTTTGGGTAAAAAGGACATTAAAGACCATCTAATTCCAACCATCCTGCCAGGGGAAGGAGCTCCTTCCACCAGCCCAGGTTGCTCAGAGCCTTATCCAACCTTGAACTCTTCCAACGATGGCAATTCTTTTAATTAAATTCAATTTAATTAAAATGTGCTCAGAGAGTGCGACATAGTGACAGTGCTGGTGCAGCTCCCAGAGAGCAGCAAGTCAAGGCAGGTTGGACAGTGGTTTGATTCCCAAAAACTCCTTGAAGAAGAAGTCGTGGCCTCTTGTGGTTGGTGTTGCTGTGGGGAAAAGTTGTGGGGGTGCTGCTTCCCCCTTGGTTCAAGTGGGTTCCACTCCTCCTTGTCTCTCTGCCAGCTTTCCTGGGATGCTGGGGATGAAATAGGAGTGCAGAGAAGAACATCTCCTGCTCCTCCTCCTGCCATGAGCCTGATTTCACCTAGAGCTGCTGCCTTCCCATAAGGGGATCAATCCCAAGCGGGTCATGTCGTTCCTGGTTAACCTCAGGAACAGGCTGCACCTCTGCAGGGAGCCTGGGATATTACACAGCCCGTTTTGCCCCGGGTTTAACCCTCTGGACAGCCCTGCCCTGGTGACATTTCACCCTTCTCCTTGCTCCCCACATCAGCAGGGCTGTGTTTCATTTTCCTTTGTGCCACCAAGGCGCTGTGACCCGACAGGGGTTCCATAAACACGGTGCTCTGGAGCTCCATGGACAACAGCCAGGACAATCCCCACACTCCACGTGGGGGGAGATGAAACCCAGAATAGAAACTTGGAATAACAGGAGGGATAAAGCTGTGTTTGCATTATGGTCTCAGCCTGGTGTTTGAGGGAAGCTCTGGACCTCTGGGAAGGATGTGCTTGGAGTCACGGAGGGCAAAGCCGTGTTTTTGGGGCTTGGCACTGCCTGTTCTTCCCGGAGGGAGCACTGGGGATGAGCTGCTCCACACTGGGACAACGTGCTCCCAGGAGCTCCCACAACAGTCCTGGGGCAGAAAGACTCAAGGAAACCTTGAGGGTTCTCAATCCAAACCACAGTGAGGCTCCTCCAGGCTCACATTGACACCTCTGGTGGTGGCTCTGGCCCTGCTCTCCTGGAATCCTAAGGGCCTTTAGGAGTTAAATAGGAAAAACCCTCGTTTTTGTTTTCTCTTTCATTTTTGTTTTCTTCTTCTTCTTCCTTCTCCTTCTCATCTTTCTCTTTTTCTTCTTTTCTTTTTCCTTTTCCTTTTCTTGTTGTTGTTGTCCTTCTCCCTCTCTTCCTTCTTCTTTTCCTTCTCTCTCCTTCTCTCTCTTCCTCTCCCTCTCTCTTTCCCTCTTTCCCTCTCCCTTCCTCTTCTCCCTCCCCTTCTTCCCCTTCCCTTTCCCCTTTTCCTCTCCCTCTTCCTTCTTATTTTCTTGCTTATTTTTCCTTTTCTTCTTTGTTTTTTGCTTTCTAAAGTTCCTGGTTTTTTAGCTCAGTTGTTGGGATCCTCATCCTGAAAACACTCAGGGTGTGGGTTTGACCCCTGTGGGGGCCATTTACTTAAGGGCTGGACCTGGTGATCCTTGTGGGTCCCTTCCAACCCAGAATATTCTGTGATATTCCATCTTTTCCAAGGCAGGACACTCCCTTGTGTGAAGAAGCAGGAGGACCCTCTTCCAGACCTACTTTTGCTGCACAGTTTCTTCATGTTCTCAGGCAAGATTTCCTAAAAGGAGGCATCGAAACACCCTCTCCTAAGTAGAACATTAAAATGGTTAAAAAGTGTTACTTTCTGTACAAAACCATGAAATGTAAAGAGCTGTTTGCTTCCAAAACGAGCTCGTTGGGATCTTCCTTAACTGCCCTCACACTCCAGTTTCATGAGACTTAAGAACCTGAACCCAGCAGAAAATCCAGATTTTTGATTAACCCCTGTTAAAACACGGACTAACATTTTTCTCACGATTTATTCAGCTTGTTAAAATGTCCCTGAGATATTAAACAACTGAAACGAGGGATCTTACATAAAAATACCTATATATTGGGAAAACAATCCTTAAAAGCTTTTTGCTCCACCAACACAGTTGTCTGAGAGCATTCACTGCAAAATAACTCCCTAAGCCAGGACTAAGAGGGGGTCTAGGAGCTGTGGCAGGTTTAAGACTTGCCTGTTAACCAGGAATAACTCCTCCCATGGCTGGTGCAGGAATTCCCACACTTGGGACAGGAGTTGAACTCAACACCCAGTGCTGTAGAAATGACATCACCCTCCAACCCCACCCACCCACAGGGGGATGGAAAGTTGGATAAATCCTGCTGGACACGGCTCCTTAGGAAACAAAGCCATGTGCCAGCCCCTTCCTGGGGGTTTCTGCTGCTGTTATCTTGGATTCTCTCTTTCCTGGCTGGATAGCAACAGGAAGCCTTTAGTAAGTGGGTAATAATAGTTTCATGTTCCTAGGAAATAGCAGGTTTGGAAGTGGCCGTGTGTGTGAGGACTCCAAAAGGACCCCACAGCTCTCTGGGCATGTGTGGGAATCCCACAGGCCTTTGAAGCTCATCCAAAGCACACAGGCACTTTAATTCTTCTATAATTGCCAGTGTCAATAGGCAGCGGGGAGCGTTTGGTCATATATTGTTTTAATCTGGGAGCAATAGTGGCTGACAGAGGGGAACTGGGAAGAGTGGCAGGGAGAGGAGAGAGGGAGCAGAGCACTCCAAGCTGAGGGATAAGCTCTTTGTGTGCTGGGAAGAGAGAGAAAGCAGGAATCTGGTTAAAAGGGAGGGAAGTGGAAGGACACACAGCGCAGAGTCAGAGCTCATTTTGAGCTCAATGCTCATTTTGAGTTGTGTCTGCAGAGCTCATCCTGCTCCTTGGCTGGGGAATTGCCAAAACAGTGGTGCTGCAGCCAGAGGGAAAGGATCTCTTGGCATGCAAAGGAGACAGTGTCTCTTTTTTGAATGGCTCCTCGTTGCTCCAGTGAAAGTCCTGCTGAGTTTCCACCGTGGCTGGGTCCAAGGTTGCTATTTCCTATTAGTATGACACTGTTATTACTCACAGGCTAATGCTGGCCAGGGAAGGTCAGTAGGACTCTGAGTAGCCTTGGAGGAAGATTATCAGAAGAGTTATAAAACTCTCAGGGTTTTCCAAAAGGAGATTTACTTCAAGAAGTAAAGTGTCTATTTACACACAGAGTAAATATTTCAGCTCTGAGCTGCCTGGCTCCTGGCATGGATGTGAGACCCTTCTTCCTTTTCAAAGAGTGATTTTGCCTTCCTTACACCAAATACTGACAGAAAAGAAGCTGAAACGTCCTTCAAGAAAGTGAAAAGTCATTGGGATTGGAGCATGAATTCACAGGAGGATTCTGTAACTGAAGGTCATTGAGGTTGGGGAGATGCTCAGCTTTTCTTGTTGAAAATAAAGAGATTTTCCTTGTTAAAGTCAAGGAGTGGAAGTGTCATCTTTTGCATAGGAAGTAAAAGTAAAGAAAAAGAAGCTGAGATTATAGTTGTGGGGTTTGTGGGCACATGGAAAACATAGAATGGTTTTGGTTGGAAGGGACCTTAAAGGTCATCTTGTTCCATCCCCTGCCATGGGCAGGGACACCTTCCACTATCCCAGGTTGCTCCAAACTCTGTCCAGCCTGGCCTTGGACACTTCCAGGGATGGGGAAGCCACAGCTTCTCTGGGCAACCTGTGCCAGGGCCTCACCAGCCAAGAATTTTATCCCAATATCCCATCTGCCCCTGCCCTCTGGCAGTATGAAACCATTCCCTCTTATCCTGTCACTTGGAAATTGTCTCTCTCCATCTTGTAGCTCCTTCAGGTCCTGGAAGGTCACAATTAGTTCCTCCCAAAACTTCTCCTCTCCAGCTGAACAATCCCAACTCTCCCAGCCTTTCCTCCCAGCAGAGCTGCTCCATCCCTGGATCATCCTGGGGCCTCCTCTGGACTTTCTCCAGCAGTTCCATGTCCTTCCCATGCTGGAAGCAGAAGGAAGCAGCACTTAAAGGACACAACTGCTGCAAATTTCACAGGAGCTTTGGATGGGAAGGTCCCTGAACTCTTGGGAGCTGCCAGGACACAGGTCTTGGCACAAACATCCCACACCAGACACAAAAATTCCTCGGGGACCTTTCTACATGGAATCTTTTCCAGTAAGAGGACTCGAACAATCTCCAAATCCAGGTGATGAGATGATTTTTAAGGTCCCTTCCAATCTGTGACTCTATGACTGGTGCAACCCAATTTGTGTTTTGGTGAATGAAGCATTTTTGCATTAAATATCTCTTCCTTTAAATCATTTTCCCTCATTTCCCAGCAACTTTCCAAGGGATCTGGGATATTTAATCCCAACTCTGAGTCCTCTGCCATTTTTGAACCACACAATGTACAAAACTCTTCATAGTTAATAAGTGCAAATCAGCACATCAGGCCCAGGGTGCTCATCTTTGCACTCAGTTCTAGGGGTTTAATCCTGGCTTTGATACATAAACTCAAGATCTCCTTCTGCTGATATAAAGAGAAGTTTCTAGTGGAAATATTTTACATTTTTGGCAGTGGTTTTTTTATATTATTCAGCCCAAAATGCTGCTGATGCAATTTGAAATCTGCTTTGGGAGACATTTGGTCTTGGTCATCTGCCATCTCCCAGTCAAACTGTCTTGGATCTCTCTTGGATTTCCTCTTGGATTTGTTCTGGATTATCCTGATCTCCAAGGCAGGACAGTTTTTTCCCATCATTTGTGTGATTTGTCCATGATGACCACGAGGTTTATTTGATTTTCCTCCACGTGCCTCCATCAAAACTCCCTGTTTTTACAGACAAGACAAAAATTCTGCCTGTAATTCCCTGGAGATGAGAATCCTCTGCTCAGGTTTGGTTCTGCACTAAAGTTATCCATGCTCCAGGGAGATCTGGGGGATGGTATTTCTTGCTTTCTCCTCCAAATCCTGAACTTAATTTTCCAGCTGTGTTAATATTCCAGACACTGTGATTAAACAATTGCTACTGTTCCTTTTTTTCCCACCCAAATCTTCACAAACTGCTTTTAAATACCTGAAAGAGCTCCAATTTACTGGATTCTCAGATGATGTGGTTAAATAATTGTTGATATCCCAACAGGTATCTCTTCCAGACATCATGATTAAATAATTGCTGGGATCTGTTTCTCCACATTCTGTGGTCCAGGACTTGTCAGCATTCTGCTCTTTGAATTGGTTCTATTGTAGTAATTATATGTTTTGCTTCCCCTTTGGAAAATGTGATGTGTCTGAAGGGAATTTCTGGGCCTGAATATCCCATTAATTTGGTGTGAATTCAGGCAAATGATAAATGATGAAGAAATTGAGCAACAACAACATCTCCACATTTATCCCATGGCAAAACCATACAAATTCATTGATGCCCTTGTTTACTGTGGAATAGGTGAGTTTTGATAACAGCACTTTGCACACCTTAAACTCGAGTTTAAATGTGAAAATAACCAAAAGTTCTGTTCCTCAGTGGACATGGTTCCACTTTCTAAACAATATAAATGATTAATCTCTCACACCCAAGATGAAGCACATGGGGAAATGATGTTCTCCTATTTCCCACCTCCTGCTGTGCTTTCCCACATTCCCACTCCATCAAAATTCCCAGGTTTTGTTCTTTCTACTCAGGGTTACTGTCAGCACCGAGGTATTTTTTTATTTTCTAGAACTAAAAACCACCTTCAGGTGGAAGAACCTCAGGTTCAAATGGACAAATGGGGAGAGTTGGGGGTGATTCTTTAAATCCCAGGTCACTGAGTTGGGTTAAATATGTGGCAGCTTCTCCCAAGGTGATCCAACTGCTCTTTGCACCAGGGCTTGGTTGGGATCATCCTTGGAAAGAGAAAAGTTGCTTATCAGAGTTTTTTTCTGGAAAAATAAGGGCAGTGCACAAAAAATACTCTTTTTTCCCTATGGCAAAATAAAGGAAAAAAGGGAGATTCCTGAACAATTCTCTTGGAACAAGAGGAGGTCACTAAATTGATCACAGAGTTGGAGCTCTGGAGCCAGACTGGGAGAGCTGGGAATGTCACCTGGAGAAGGGAAGGATCCAGGGACACCTTGGAGCCCCTTGCAGAGCCTAAAGGGGCTCCAGGAGAGCTGGAGAGGGACTTGGGACAAGGGCTGGAGGGACAGGACACAGGGAACTGTTTTAAACTAAGAGGAGAGATTTAGATGGATATTGGGAAGAAATTCTTCCCAGTGAGAATGAGGAGGGACTGGAATGGAATTCCCAGAGAAGCTGTGGCTGCCCCATCCCTGGAAGTGTCCAAGGCCAGGTTGGAGCCACCTGGGATAGTGGGAGATGTCCCTGCCCATGGCAGGGGGTGGCACTGGATGATCCTTAAGATCTCTCCCAGTCCAAACTATGCTGTGACTCTGTGATTTCTCATTGTGAATAAATTAAGAAGTTCATGAATTTTGTTGTAACCAACAGCCAGATTCTGTGATGGACCTTTATTGCTTTAACAGAAGCAAAACAGAGAATGTCAGATGTCTCTGTGTAGGATTTTTTTGGTATTATTCCCTTATAGTGTTCATTCCCACAAATGGTGGAACCAGTGGGAATTAAGGACCTGAATACCTTTAAACTGCAGAGAAAAGGACAATTCTGACACCTTCTCCTGCAGGATCTGACTTGCACATTTTGAGGTTGTGTCCCCAGTCCTGAGCATTGATATTTTCTGGCCTTAGGAATTGCACATTGTCAGTCCTGACATATGTAATTCCATGTCTCCATCTAAACCTTACCATAGAGAACCTGCTTTACTGAGACCCTCCTCTAAAATAAATAAAAATATTTAACCCTTGAGCTTAACTTGTCCATCCTTTTCTGCCAAAACCTTTTTGCAAATTTTCTGCAAAATCCCATAACTCTCAGGGAATCCTGAAACAGGGGAAGAGAGACAGGAAAAGAGACATGAACTAGAATAGTTTTGGGGATAATGGAGCAAAGAGAATACTGAGAGAAAAACTTCCTTTCATATTGTCCAGAGATTTTCAGAAATCCTCCATGGAAGACCAGGATTTTGCAGAGTAGAAATACCAGAATTCCTTGAATTTTAAAACCTCCTGGCTGCAGGGTTGTCCTTCCCATGTTTCCCTGGTTCTAATCCACACCCTGGCTCTGTGTGGAGGTAGATTTGCATTTCCAATGGTCACTCCAGACTTCCTGATGATCCTCCCTCCATCCCTTTCCTCACAGCACGAGGCTGCAGTTCCAGCCACAGGGATACATGGAGTCACACACAAAATACAGATGGAAATTCCATTATTTTGAATTTTTACTATTTCTATCTCACCAAAATGGGAGTGGATTTAAGCAGACCTTTCCCAGGAAGACATCCCATGGCTGGGATGGTGTCAGTGCCTGTTATTCCTTTGTGTTATCCCATCCCTCTCCACATCCTCATTGCCTGCATCCCACTGGGATCCAAAAAGAAGGAATCCACCACATTTTTGGACACTTTTAGGTTCTGGACAGTCCCAGCACAGCAGATGGTTCCCATGGATTACAGCACTATTCCAGAGTGGAAGGAGTGCAGGTATTTCAGGGGAGAGATTCCCACCTCTTCAACAATTCCATGGATAATTCTCTCCACCACCTTTAAAGGAGGAACAGTTTTCCAGCCCTACATAACGTGTGTTTTGAACTGTACATTGATTTTTGGCTTTAAACAACACCTTTGGCACTACAAGTGAACCCCATTCCTGGTGGAATGCAGGGATACATGGGGTCACACACTCATCCCACATCCCTCCAAAAATACCATTGGAAATTCCATTATTTTTAATAATCCAAATATTTAATAATGCAACGCCACCAAAACAACTCTTCCCTTCCTAAATGATGATTGTTGGAAGCTTCCTGACCTGTACAGTGTGGGAAGGTAAATTTATGGGAGATTGGAATGTGCTGTGGTAATTTGTGGCCCTTTCAGGTACATTCTCACATGGTGGGAATATTCCCAGGCAGCTTTTCCTCTCCTTCCCAACCTTATTAACTCTGCATTTTTATTTATCTCTTTATTTTGGCTTGCTTATTTTTCCTTCTGGGTTTTGGGTGTGTAATAATGGTTAAAACTCCATATGACCAAGCTGTGATTATTCTAATTATTGTTCTAATTATTGTATAGTGACACAGGTGTTTTTACAATGGGTGTTTTATCCAGACCTTAAAAAAAAAAATTAACACAGAAGGTCTATGTTGGGAAAATTAATTTCATATTTTGGGAAGGGACAGAGAAACAAATATATTGAGAGACTTAATTGTTGTAGAGCTCAAAGCTTTGGGTATTTTGTGAGGGAAGATACTGAAAATAAGTAATAAATAAATAAGTAATTTAAAATTAAAAATAATTAAACAAATAAAAATAAAAAG
>WEIV01001820.1:4845-18204 GCA_013390005.1 Calyptomena viridis
ACTGTTGCAGTAGCTAGTGAACACAGTTTTTCCAGAATTTTTGAATACCAGAAGCAAATTGATATGTCCAAACCCAGTATTTGCAAATCAAAAGAACTGCCAGGGAAGTGATGGAAAAGCACTTCCAGGGACTAGCCATTGCCAGCCTCACCTGGGATTTTTGAAGGGCTGCTTTGGATGTTTTGCTGCAAGGAGAGATGGAAGCTGAGAGCCTGCCCAATGCAGAGAGAAGGTCATCCCCGAGGCTGACAGTGCCAAGTGAGACAGANGCCAGGCACCAAAAAAGGCCTAACCTCAGGAAGAAGCCAGTAGCATCAGATGGGAATATGGCTCAACCTTAGACAAAAAACACTTATGAGACATCACCTTCAACCATTCATAGAAGAAAAGCCCAAGCAACAAAGGTGTTCAGCTTATGAGCTCTTACTTGTCTCCTTTTTAGCTTGACAATGCTGGCCTAGATGCATCTTCATCCTGACGGATAAAAAAATCCTCAGCAGATGTTTGTGGATATTTGTTGAACTTTTGTTATTCCTTCATGTTTTTGTATCTCTCCACATTCTTTCACTTGACTCTGGGCCCTCCTGTCTGATTCCCATCCTTCTCCTGAGGGTGAGTTCTTAAAGGGATTGAGATGAAATATTTAAACTTCAGGTATCTCTACAACATTGATCTTACCATGGCAACATTTATTCCAGCTTTTTAATGAGACAGCTGAAATGTAAATGCTGCCCAGCAATATTTACTGGAATGTTGCCAAGCCTTGACTTTCCTTAAAATGACTGGGTTTATGAGCCTTTAATCACTGAATGCATTTAAGATGAGTTTTAGTTAATCATCTGAAGATTGTGGGCAAACAGATGGTTCAGCAATAGAAAGGAGTGCCTGCTGCAGTCATCGACTAATCATACAAGCATTTGAATGCCTCATCAATTCCTTTGAGTATTTTGAATAAAATCCCAGCAAAGACCAATGCCTCTACTAATGAAACTTTCCAAGTCTTCCTCAAAATGTTTCCATGTCACTTGCCCATTTCCCGCTTTGTTTTCAGGTCCTCAAACACAAAAACAGTGGGGAAAAAAGATTTAAAAATTAACTGAAGTAGTACCAAACTAGTCACACATGACCTCTGAGAGTTACCTGTTCAATTCGGGACTTTTCTGATCACTGTCTTGAAATAAATCAATGGCTGATTCAACTCCCAGTTCTATGGCTATGTGAAAGGGCAAGATTAATGACTCCTGCCAGTTACCTGGTGACAACTGCCTTGCTACAGAGATGATGTTACCTTATGATGTGACTACTGAACCAGGAAGAGCTTTGGCTTGCTTTGTCCTTGTTATATGACCCAGGTAATTATGTTACTAAAGGCAGCATTTTATTTAGACACTGGTCTGACAAGGAAGAATCTACTGACATAGCAGTGCACAATGCAGGCAGATGTATTTATGTGCATTGTAAGCTTTGGATTGAGAGTGACAGAAAGAAAATCAGACTAAAACGTTTGCATGCTGCAGCGCGTGCACCAGAACAATGCAAANTTCTCCTGGGATGGAAGGCATCCTCTCAACTAACCTTAAACCCCTCTGCACAAACTAATGACGCATAGTAAAGGAACTGCCTCTGGCACTTTCTGGGTTCAATAATTAGCTTCTACCTAGGCAAATCTAAGTGACCAGTGATCTTCTGGAACAGGGTAAGACACACATACCCTCATGGTTGGTTGTTTGTGAGTATCTTTGTAACAGAAAAATACAGTCCCTCTTTGCTAACGTCTTAGATACACATACAGTACACAGTCACGATGAAGACAGCAGAAGCTGTAACTCTCCTGCAGCTCTAGAAAGGCAAAGCAACCAGCCCACTCCAAAGGACAAACAATTTCCTCAGAGGATGCAAAGCTATGTGGCTCAGTAAACTACCACACCTGCAAAGAACGAAAGCTCCATAAACACGTCAGCTCTTCAATACCTCTTGCTGTAACAGGGGATGGATTCAGACTCAAGATTCCCACAATCCTCATCTCCTGGGCAGCTTCAGGAGGCATTTTTTTCTTGGCTAGGTTCCTCAGGTCCTTCTCTAGAAAGGGCTTAACAAGAGAGCTATACATGGACAAATGCCTGCCCAGTGTAAAGTAAGCTCTGCTGCCTCTGCAAATGAAGCACTTCTGGAAAACTCACACCCTTGTTTGGAAAATATTCTGTTCTGTCCTGCAACAAGAAGGACTCATCAGGTTGCATCTATTGATCAGTGCTGAATGTGGAAAGAACATTTTCTGAGTTTTGCTATCCATAAAACCAGACACCATTTGAAAGTTCAGAAGCTTGAAGGCAAGGATAAGAATAGACTTTGAATGGCCATGAAAACATCCTGAAGTGACTTTATTTCACTCAAGCTGAAAAAGACAGAAGCAGCCAAAAGCCCTGACTAGAATTCGTACTTTTGCCAACTGATGCTATCAAAACACAAGACAAGGAAGACCATGGTTACTCTGTAGATAAACTTGTGAGAACTCTAAAAGACAAGTTTCCCTTTGACTGAAAAGCAAGTCTGAGAAGGGGGACAAATATTGTGAGCACACTAGCCCTGTTTAAAAAGGCAAAGTATACCCAAGACAATAAATTTTATGCTATATGAAATACATGGCTGATTAATTGTTTGTAGTCAAAGCTGATTAGCCAGGCCATTAATATCTGGCACACAGAGGTGTGATAGAGAAACAAGTAAAGGCAACAGACTGTTTTGAAACAGCCTAAGATGTCATATTTGAAAGCTGCCAAGTATATACTTACTACGCCAAGCAAAAAGGAGTTTCCTTCTAAATCCAGAACCACATATGAAAGGCTCTTGATGGAAGATACTCTCCTCCTCTTCCTTATAGGGTGCAATGTAGATGGGGACAATCCTTAATTTTGCACAGTAAAAGCATTGGCTGACTGTTGCTGACCTGCTGATGTCCAGGAATGCATCAGTCAGATGGGCTTATGCCTGGCCTCTGAGGATCTCTGGGACCTCTGTGTTGCAGAGTTGCTTTCATTTAACAGGTCCGTGGATAGAGATATCTCTATCAATTATCAACTCAGGGGTTTTTTTCACTTCAGGATTTTTCTAAGTTAGTTTTAACCCTTTGAATCTTTTAGCATCTAAAAAAAAGTCTCAACAAGCTTAGTCCTGTGTGTAATTTTCAGCAGCATTTCTTACAATTGTTTAAGCCATAGCAATCAAGGGAACAAAAGGAGCTGCAGATGGACAAGGCCTCTGGAGGCAGGTTGTTGTTCGCACAGAGAGAGGCACTCATTTGCTGTCACAGTTTCAGGAGCAACAGAGAGGAGAAAGGGAAATATATGAACAGTATAATGATATAAAATCTCATCTGATTTTTGAGTGCCATGTCCCAGCAGCAAAAACAGTTTAGACAGGTCTCAGGGGGCTCAAGAGGAGGTAGTGTGATAGACAGTTTTGCGTGGATTGGTATGGCTGGAATTTACTCTTGCTGGGAACAGGAGTCAGGCTGCAGAGCATAACTGTGGCCACAGTGCCAAAACAATCAGTAATCCTCCAGATCAATGACGTTTCCTTCTCTAGGAGTTTATGGTGTTTCTGCAACCCCAACAACCCAAAAGAGACGAGATCATGACATAGACAAGGCTTGTGCTAAGAGTTCAGCAGTACCAGTGGTCTTGTATGCTGAGAAATCACTAATTAGGAGGCTTTTCTGGGCAGTTCTCCTTCATGTATTATCTTGGGAGTTTGCAGTTCCTGCATGGGACACTGTGGCAGTAGCACCACAGGATCCTGTGTCTTCAAGCTAATGGCACACTTTGACTTCCCAAAGCACTTGGGGGGAGGGCATCTTTGTTACTGTTGTAAGTCACAGCTGCTTCCTCAGGGCCTCTGCATGCAGGTGTCTGAACTTACAGACTTGTGCTCTGTGCAGGTGCCATGTGAGCTCCCTCTCAGATAGCATTTGTGTCCTTTTTCCCATGTGCTAGCTTCTTCTCAGGGCCAACCCTTCCTATCATTTCAGCCTGAGCTAAGTTACATAGTGCTTACACTTCAAAAGAACAGCACTTCCAGCACTATTTCATCAGTGCTTTGGAATGGCAGGAAATGCAACATAAAATCTCTACAACTACCGCACACTGTGTGGTACTAGAAATCATCTTGTTTCGACCAAGTAGCTAAAAGGTAAAGTTTGTACCTTTGGTAAGGAGTTTGATTGTTCCCAGAAAATTAGAAAAATAATCTATTATTTTCTTTGTGTTGCTGAGTAATTATGATAAACACAGGAGGTCTGCAGGTTTAAAGCATAGAAAAGATTCACTGTTATCTGGGCCATATAATGCAGTTCAGTGATTTTGCACTGAACTCACAACCTAGCTGTTGTAGTTTTAAGTAGCCAGAGTTTTTTATTAGCTGGGAGGGGGCTATGAGAGAGGCTTCTTTAAGAAGCTGCTGGAAGTCTCTACAGCTACTGTTAGCTCCCAACTAGTCAAGGTCGACTGGTAATGCCTCTGTGATAACATATTTAAGAAGAAGGAGAAAAAAAAGGCTGGGCAGAACATCACGGCCACTTAAGAGAGAGGACAGGGAGAGTTTGATTAACACCAAGGTCAGAGAGAGGAGAAAGAGAAGATGCCTTAAACACTGGAATAGGGCCCCAGCAACCTGTGGGGGATCATAGGAGCGAAGATTCACATCCACACCCATGGAAAGATTGGAAGATTTTCACGCTGGAGCAGAGAAGTGCTGGAGGAGAGAGGCTGTGATCCTGTGGGATGTTTGATGTCTATGTCTGGAGTAGGGGGGCCTGATGGAGTCCTTTGGGCCGTGGGAAGAAGAGACCCATGCTGGAGAGGACCAGTAGCCTGGGGCGACCCACACTGAAGTAGCCAAGCAGCACCTGAATGACTGCACCTATGGTAAAGTGACTTACGTGACAACAATACCTGAAAAGCTGTTGTCAGTGTAATCCACAAATTCCGTGGAAAAAGACCCCACGAGGAAAGCTGGGGTGGGACTCTCTCTCTCTCTCTTCTGAGCAGCAGCAAAGACAGCGTCTGACTGTAACCCCCCCCACATTCCTGCCTTCCCATGCTGCTGAGGGAAGGTGAAGGATCTTAAAAGGGGGTGGAGGGAAGGTGTTTGTAACATCCATCAAACTTTTCACTCTTAAACTCTTAAGCTTTGATTTTAGTAGTAGTAGTAGTAGTAGTGAATACTTAATATTCTAAGTTAGAGCCTGTTTTGTTTGTGTGAAGTAGTTAATAAACAGTTGCTTGTAATCCTTATCACGAAAGTCAAGGGGGTTTTTTCCCTCTCTGAGGAATTTTGGATGTGTGTGTGTGCTCTCGGCATTTATCCAGAGTCAAACCATAACACTAGCCCTTAAAGTTTAATTTATGTACCCCAAGAGTCTGGGTTTTCTAAAAGAAACAGAAACTCTTCCACCTGTAATCAAACCGTACTCTGAGTCTCATCCCTTTTTCTCTTTTCTTTCCTTCCCCCTTTTACTCAAAGGATGAGAAGAATCAGGTGTTGATCACAAATGCTTGGCTGCAGATGGTGAGTAACCTGTGTCAGTAAAGGGAAGAAATTGTGTCTAATTGAAAACTATTGAATGTGATTTCTTAGATGAAAAGCAAGATTACTATCTTTCAACTTGTCTATAAATGTGATGCAAGCAGGCATTTTGAGTCCTTTAAAGTTTCCCTAGTGCTCCTTTTAGCATTGAAAATTAAATTCAGGAGACTACACTAATCCTTTGGGCACATCTGTTGACTTTCTGACAATCTGTTGACAATCTGACTGCATTGTTAGGCTAGTGCCTATAGGGATCTAGTAACAAATTGCTCATAGTTAGAGTCCCATCACAGCCAAGAAGAGATTCTTCAAGGGGCTCAAGGACCTCTCCATAACTGGTGACAGGGACCAGAAGGAGCCAAACTCCCCATATGACCCAAGCACCCTGCACTTGCTGATTCTGGGAAATTCCTTGTGTCTGTCTGAAACACTGAGTCAGGGCACAAAGTCTCCAGCACTTGTCCCCAAACACAGAAGTGACCCAGCCAGACTAGGCCACATAGAAAGTGCTCAAACTGGGTGGTGAGGTGGCCAGGACCACAGATAGGCCCGTGCTGCACTGATGCCAGCAGCGCCCTGATACAGCAGTAGGAACCCTGTGCTTTACAAACCTCATCCATGAACATTCCTCCTCCTTCTTCCGCAACCTGCTCCAGCTGAGGATTCAACTGCACAGGTCATGCAGGATAAGCAAATTGGTCTCCACTAAGGGCTTTGGAAGAGGGAGTTTCCCATCGGGTCTGCTGCAGGCTGCCTATGGTGAGGGATACAGTGTTTTCTTAAAGCATCTCCTTAATGGCTTGTGCTCAGTAAAGATGCAGTTCTTGAAGGAAAAAGCAGTGGGAGACTTGAATGACTGAATTAATTCTGTTTTGACTTCAGCAGCAAATACTATCTCATGTTAATGTGTTCAACGGAACAGGCTTTTTTTTCCTCAGATACCTGCTGGGATTTGCAGCAAGAATTACGCTTTTCTATTGCAAAAACTAAGCTAGACAAACCTATATGACTTCAGGATTTTTAGAACAGAGCCTGTGGGTGTCTCATCCCTTGCAGAGGTGTTCTTCAGTTATAAGCACTGAGATACACATATTTACCTATATGGCACCAATATGGGTTACCCTTACAACCCTCCCAACTGAGCTTTGCTGTAAAGTCACAAGGTTCAGACCATGTTTCTCAAATTAACTGATCGTGTTGAGGTTGAGAAATCAGAAGCAACCCCTTGACATATAAAGTTCACTTGCCTACTGCTCATAGCAAGGAGGTTATTAAAAGAATTGTCCAACCTTTGCAACAGATGAAATTATTTCTACCAAAGAAGGGTTCTCAGACCATAGTCTACCCATGAGTGACAGTACCTAAGTCATTTAAATCACTTCATCTCAGAACCAGCACGCATGTCAACCCTCCAGGAAAGGTCTGGGCTGCTTGGCTTCAGGCCACGAAGTGGAGAGCTAGACACTAATGTATAGCTCACAGCTTCAGTAGTCACACTGTTATTTCCTCCGTATATATGCCAACCTTCCTTAATAATTAAAGCCGAGCATTAAACTATGATCATACTACTCCTATTGCTACTGGCTAAATTTGTTCCCATAATATTCTTGACAATTTATAAGAGTTTTAGAAGCTCGTATAATCTGATGTATGTGTTTGCCAACAGTACTGGGTTGATGTTTACTTGTCTTGGGATGAATATGAATACCCAGGGGTGCAGAACTTGCGATTTCCTGCTGACCAGATTTGGGTACCAGACATTCTGCTATATAACAGGTAAGCAAGATGCACAATGCCTGGTGGGAGACTAGAACTAGATTTTGAAAATGAACCATGCTTCACTGATATTCTTGGCCTTTTGTCATCTATGGGTTTAGCTCTTACACTTGAAAGAGTAACAAAAACAAACAAGCATCTGCTAATAGACATTTTTAGTAACTAATCTAAGTCTCCTTTGCTGTAGTTCTGTAGATGTCTTCTTTAACTTTTTCTCAGTGAATGCGGAAAGAAAGCTATCCATACTGTCTTCATGATTACCATGTCTCTCCAGGAAAATTATTATCACATATCTGTCATAGTGTTCCTTAATTGAAGTAAACAAATTGATTTTCTTCTCAACTTTCCTTATCATATATTTTATAAATCTCTCCATCATTGCTCTTCCATTCTGAACACTCTCTAATCTGTTTTTCTTCCTCCAGATCTGAATCTAGCTCTCTACATAGCACTTCTGCAGTGTTGAATGGAGTGGAAGCTCTCTAGACAGATGTTTCCTTAATGCTTTCCAGGAGGAGAGGATTTTGGTTTTGCTCTGATAACATCTTAGATTTGGACTTATTTTCTGATCTATTGCAAATCCCAGATGTTCTACTTGAGACCTGTTGTCTTTCTAGATTTTCACTGATACGTCTTTATCCAACAGTTTTCAGGGTAATACTCTCTAATTATCCAGATTATATTTCATTCTGTTAGTTTCCCCAGTTCACTAAGATCCATGTTCCATTCCAAGCCCTCACTACAAGATATCCCAAGGAGGCTTTGGAGAAACCTGGATTGTTTAAGTGTTCTTGTTTACTTCATCTTTGCTCCCTACTGTCTCTTCATTCCTTTTCAGTCCCGAAAAAGGAGGCATACAGTCTGGTCCATATTACTGTAGTTTATAAGAACAGGCTCAAGTCCAGATGTATCACCTACCTCATTTTAGTCAGCAAGAAAATTAGATTGATTTTGTGCAGTTGGCCCTTCACAAATCTGTGCCAGCTTCAGAGGGTATTTTGGCCAGTCCTTTCAGTTCTCAAGAGTAAATTTCATCATCTCTGCTGAGTAGAATCCATCTTATCTACATTTCTTTAACCTGTTCCTCCCCTATTCTGCCATAGACTCCTGCCGCTCTGCAAAAGTCAATTGTTTGTGAAGAGTGAAGCACAGAGAGTGCAGGATAATGCAGCTCTCTGCATCCTGTTGTTTTCTTTCCTTCCAAAGCAAGCGATGGATCTATCTGGTCCTTTGTCTTCTCCTTATTTCCTTGTATTTATAAAATCTTTTCTGTTGCCTTTTATGTCTTTGATAATTATAATTCATTCTGCACTTAGCCTTTTCAGTTTTATCCCCCTTGTTTTGTGTTGGGAACAATACTGAGGATTGAGAACTCAAGATATGGATAAAAAGCAATAAAGAATTGTATTGGGTCTACCTGAGCCTCAGCAGCCTTAGCAGTGCTAGAAGATAACACTCCACTGTTTTGACTGCTGTGAGGGAGAGGCAGAGGGGACACAAGCAGATCAGGTGACCCAGACTGACCAAAGGGATATTCCAGACCATATGACGTCAGCTCAGATATAAAAGAACAGCAGGGGTGGGGGCACGGGGTTGTTCTCTGATGGCTGCCTGCTGAAGGGACAACCAACGCGTAGGGCCCTGCTTCTCAGGACGCGACCTGACCTTCGTTGAATGGGAAGTAGAGATTAGATTTGCCTTCTCTTTGCTTCTTGCGCGCACAAATCTTTCTTTGCTTATATTAAACTGCCTGGTCTGAACACCCATGAGTTTGTCATCTTATTGGTAAAGGGAAGGGGCAAGAGACTGTCTGGGTACTTGGCACCCAGTCAAGGTCAACCTGTCACAAGAATGGATAAAGAAAAGGAATGAAGGGTCTGGATTTTCTACATCCGGTTGAGAGACAGGGTATGTAAGGTGGTGTAGTCATGCAATATAGACCTTCACATAACCACCACAGGCAAGGCTCTATAAAATTGGGGAACTGTCTATGGTTAATCTGTTCCCAAGAGACCCTCTAGAACAAGCCCCCAGACCTTGCTCCTTTGAAGAATTCTTGTCATAATCTGGCTTATTACTCCCTTAATTTTATGGAAAAGTAAAGAAATTCTGTTTTCTTGGTCCCTTTCACCTGTTTTTGCTCTTAGAGTCTAAATGTGTCTTCTTCTACAAACTTCCTAATACAACTTCTTCTCAGTGTCTTCCTCCAGTGCTAGAAGCTTAGCTCCACTGCACCCTGAGAGACTGCAGAATTGTTAAATCAGGCCACCACTCCTGTTACAACAGTTATCTGGGTAACAGATAACTTGATTTACATGATGAGCTGCCTCACTATGACAGCTGCCCTATAAAAGCCTCATTTTCTTGACTGTTTGGCTTTTAGATACAACTAATGTGACACTTGATCATTTTCCTTCTCCCTTTGCTCTGAGACAACACACTGTCTCTCACTTCTTTAGTGAAGTGGCAGCATGCAACCAGCCTGCCCAGGTCCAGGCCAACAGTGTCTATGAGAAATTGAGATACTGGTCAAGGGTCGACTCTTTACTCTGGTATAGGAACTTAATTCAGACATTCTGTGGGTTAAATTCAACCAAAATACTATTTTTATGTTGACAGTTACTACATATTTCTCAATCATTAGCTTGCTTTTTCTTTGTTTTGTTTTGTTTTGTTTATTGTGTTACAGTGCAGATGAAAGGTTTGATGCGACATTTCATACAAATGTGTTGGTGAATTACTCTGGATCCTGTCAATATATTCCTCCAGGTAGGGCATAGAGAGTATTTGTTTTCTTTTACTCAAATAAATACAAACAGCTTTCCTTCATGAATGAAACCAAGGTGTTCAAAAGTGGTCTGTGGAAATTTTGCAAGCTGAGTAATTGTGGGAGAAACCCACTGAAATAATTTAGGTCTCGCTTCACAAATCAATAAAGCATTCTCCTGAGCAGTTTTCTTAGAACATCTAGAGGTCCACCTGAAATGTCATCCAAAGCAAGGTGATATGCACCATCAAATCACATTTCATTTGTAGGGCTAAGATGTAATGCATCTTGCACAGGCTTGATTGTGACTGATTTCCACCCACAGGCATTTTGAAGAGCACCTGTTATATTGATGTCAGATGGTTCCCCTTTGATGTGCAGAAGTGTGATTTGAAGTTTGGCTCCTGGACTCATAGTGGCTGGTTGATTGACCTGCAGATGCTCGAGGCTGACATTTCCAACTACATCTCAAATGGAGAATGGGATTTAGTGGGTAAATTGGACAGCCTAAAAAGTTTCAAAGGCAAACCCCAAATACATAGAAACGATCAATCACACTGGGACATGAAATACAGATACTAAAAATTTATATGTAGGAAGAAACAATAAGAGAGAAGAAAATTATATCAGAGACAGGCTTTCACCTACATTCATTGAACTGTGTCTAAAAACACTGTGTTCTGAAGCAAGTGCCCACCACTCAGTACATAAATGAAAGCTACTACTCCTGATGCATTTGAGCAGTTTGTCAGTTCTAAACTTGGATGTGTCTCATGTAGGTGCATGGAACACCACTGTCACATTTACTCTAACAAATCAGCAAAATTGATTGGTATAAAAATACTTTAGCAAAACTTCTACATAAATGAATCTTCCTCACCCAGAAAACCATTGAAGTGTTTACCAACTCATAATAACTGCAGAGTAGTATGTCTCTCTTCTGTGATTTAGAAGACATCTGTATATTCTAAATAAGAATCTATGCCCAGAACTAAGTATTCAGAGTGAAGGTCTAGTGAGTTATTTTGAACTTGTTTATGTAGCTGTAACTCAGAAGCAATGCTAAGGAAATTGATAGAACTTAGACAACTCTAAGGAAAGGTTGCAAAACAGACATATTCTCTTCCAGTCTGGACATGCAGACAAGGAAATAACTGCCCTGACCAACTACTTACTGTTCAGGGCATCTGAGAAATTATATTCAGTTTCACGAGAAGCTGGAGGACTCCACAGCAAAGTCCTAAAGTCTAACTTAGTGCTTGAGTGCTTATTTCAGAGTACTCCTTACTGTCCAGGGAGAGAGCAAAACAAGGACATATCTAACTCATACAACAAAAGCATTAAATAACACCTCAGACAAGTCACGGCCATATCCTTTTTGAAAACTTTGCTAGGCCTCCGCCAAAATGTGCATATTATCACATCCTCTGCCATGTCCTAAGAAACAAAAAAATGTGAGCAATTTTGGCAATAAAGATACAAAGTCCTGAGGTCTTCTAGCTCCCTTGATATTTCCTGTGCTTCTGCAGTCCCCATCATGCAGCGTGTCAGGCAATCTACTGCAGCAGGGTCACCATGGCCAAGTCTGCAGTTCAGCTGTATTGGACAACTATCTTTTAACCTTCAGGTATGACAGACTTGTCAAGCTTAACTTGACATCCTTTTTGAAAGTTAAGCCATATCCTTGTTGTTTTTCCTAACAAAAAGAGCAAATGTGTCTAAGAGAATGACAGAAAAATAAGAAACAGTGGCACTCGTAACACAGAAAATCTACTGTGTATGCTAGTGAAGGTGGCATCTGCAGTATGTCACTATTCACAGAACGTAGGAAGGCAGAATGCACACTTTTCTTGTTGAGGTTCGGATGCTCAGGACTGTTTTGCTGTGTCCCAAATGAGCTTTCTTGGCTAAGCTATATTCGAGTGACTCTGAAGGCATGAAAGTAAATCCTAGAGAACACAAAAGGTAGACTAGGAACAGCAGATGGAGGTGATATACATTGGCTCATAAGATATCAGTTCCAGGCCCAGTCCTAGGGGATAATTAGGAGTCCTGCACCTCTCCCCACTGTTCTTATCTGCTTCTCTGTAGCTGTCCCAGGAAAGAGGAATGAGATGTACTATGAATGCTGCAAAGAACCATACCCAGATGTGACATATACCATCACCATGCGTCGACGCACCCTCTACTATGGCTTAAATCTACTAATTCCGTGTGTTCTAATATCTGGCTTGGCACTGCTTGTATTCCTTTTGCCAGCTGATTCAGGGGAGAAGATTTCTTTAGGTAAGTGCTAAACAATTCATTTATTTCATAAGCATCCTATAAAATAAAAAATAAATACATCATGGTACTATGGTACTTGATGAATGAAGATTTCACTAAAAGAGTAATAGAAGTACTTGTTTGAAGAAAATAAGATAACAGCTTTCTGTATGGGATTCACACATCCTGTGCTAAACACTTCTGAAATCTTTTGGATTTTAACATAAGAGAAAGCTGAACAGTAAGCTGTTGGCACAGGCAGCACTGATAGTATTCTGTAGTTCCTGTTGCTCTGTTCTTTAGTACATCTCAATGCGTTTCATAGCTGATTAACTCTGTTTTACAGATAAGACATAATTAGGTGCAAAGAGTGAAGGTATTTGAGCAGCAGCATCTGGGCATTGGATTTTCACCTTCGAAGTTCAGCTCTCCAGGCACCTACTCATGAGTCCCCTATGAACACAAAACAGTGATAGCCAAGGAAGGGCTAAATTACATATATATTGATAAAAACATGAAAGGTTCTTCCAAGAGAAGACTGAGGAGAATTGGAAATACACCAGACTGCCCCAGATGAGACCTTAAGAGTTAATTGTGCATGAGTCTGTGTCAGGACAGTGCCTTTTAAATTATATGAAGTATGCTCAGTGTTAGTAAGAGAAACAGGTATTTGAGCAACTTGTCTTACAAGAAGTAAAACACAGGCTGTGGGGGTTACAATTGCTGTTTATGAAATACAGGATGGAGACAAAAAAAAAGTTATTTGAGCTGAAGCAGAATGTTGACACAAAAATAGAAGCTAATGTTTTTGCATTGACCTTGTAATTTCTCAGTAACAGGAAGTTATGTTTAGCAACAGACTTTCCAGGCAGAACAAATAGCTTCTTTTAAAACTGTCTGCATCTCTTTGAGGGATGTTATATAAAATCCAGCAGTAAAACTTAGACTCCTGTCTGTGCAAGCCTCTC
>WEIV01001820.1:25888-43267 GCA_013390005.1 Calyptomena viridis
CAGTCTTACTCTTTAA
This sequence comes from Calyptomena viridis, assembly GCA_013390005.1. Classification (NCBI taxonomy): domain Eukaryota; kingdom Metazoa; phylum Chordata; class Aves; order Passeriformes; family Eurylaimidae; genus Calyptomena; species Calyptomena viridis. Next base: position 25,905 of record WEIV01001820.1, read on the forward strand.
AGAGTAAAGAGTTCCTTTAAAGAGTTCCAGTTCTCTTCTTCAAAAGCGTGTGGGAGGAGATGAGTTTGAAAACACTGCCAAAACACTGCCCCTGTTCCCTCTACAAGTACCATAATCAAAAGGCAGACATAGTGTCCAATCCTGAAATCTCTCATTCTTTTAAGACATCCCATGTTTATGGGGGATCATCTGGACTGAGATGATGCTCTTCACTTTCTGCTGTCAATGGGAGCATATTGATGNAGCACACAGCTATGAATGACTCAATTTACCTGACTTAGAGCTGCCCTGAACTGGTTCATCAGTTCACATGCAAAGCCTGACATTTCCTGAAAACGTGGAACAGAAACAGAAACACCAGTATCCAGCTTGAGGTATCCAACTTGATCAATGTGGATAGCTTTCCTCCTTCTCCCACTATTTCACAGGAACAGGACTGTAACTGGTCACAATGGAGATGTACTGCTTTTCTTGTGATTTACTATGTTAACAAACCTGGATATGATAACTGCTTTTGCATTTAGTCTTCAGTGATAAAATCAACAATGTAAAGTATCCGTTTGGAATCATCTTTCTCCTCTTAGGTATTCTGTTTTATTCACCCCGTTCCTAGTCAGTCCTTGAAGTTAACCCAGTACAACTTCAGCAGCGTGTTTTTCAAAACGTCTCTAAGATATTCCTAAAGACTTTCCCTAACATCAAATAATGGCACAAAACATCCAAAAATGTTACTGAATACCCTTCAAGTTGTAAATTGCAAGTCATTGCTATAATTTTGATATGTGGTGTCAGAGTATGTCTGCAAGAACAAATAGCTGTTCTCGCTGATTTTTTTAGAAGACTTCTGGCTGTTCGTACTTTTATTAGATCTATATTTGCCATGAAAACAGCACCTGATCATCTTCTGATAATGCTGGGACAGAGGCTGACAAGTCCCAGGTATTAAACAGCTGTTCAGATAGTATTCTGATAGTATTCTGATAGTTACATCATTCCTTCTTTGGCAAGAAAGGGAAGAAAATAAATCATGGAAGAGCAAATATTTCATTCTGCTTAAAGGAGATCAATTGGGCATCCAAAACAGCTTTCCTGTTCACACACAACTGCTGAAGAAAGCATCATACTGGTTTTAAAATATATGAAGAGCACTTAGGAGTGACCAGTATAGACTACAGTATCCCTGAGGAACATTGCTGTGTAAGTCAGGGATATTAAGGGTCTCCAAACACAGGTCTTCTGGCCCATTTTCCTGGCCTGTGGTAGCTATCTAGGGCAGACTGCAAATGAGTCACTTCCCCTCCAGAATGGGTCAGTGGCTCCCCAGCCGTGACTCAGTGTAACAGCAACCAGGTCACTGGTCTTTCAAATGCACCCCAGTCCAGGATTTTTGTTCCTGACACTTCCCACAGCGCAGTAATTTGTTAAAGACTCCAAGCTGACCTCGTGTTATGGTTTTATTACTTCAAAAAAGCTGTCCCTTTTAATGAGAACACCTTGTAACCAGAAGTAACAAGTAGGAAACAGAGATATGCTTAGTGCTAAGCAATTCCCTCCTGTAGTTTAAACGAAAGGGGATGAGTTTCTTTCTAAAATCAGATGTGCATTTACCCTTACCAAAAGACACATATGGGAATAGGATTTTGTGGGAGAAACAGCTTCAAAGCTGGTAAATGCTATAGCATTTAGGATGAACCCCAAAATACTGGCAAAAAATGTCTAGTGGCTAGGCCAGAGCTGCTGCGTGGGAGACCTAACCTCATTTCTTACTCCACTACTCATCTCCCCATGCCACATCTCACAGGAGAGCATCCTATTTCTGTGCTCAGCAACATCAGTAGAGACCCCAAAATAGAGTTCACTAATTCAGGACAGTGTGGGGCTAGAGTATAGTGAATGAAGACTGCAGTCCTGTGACTCCAAGGGAAGTGTTATCCATGAACATTTGATCCTTTCAGCAGCAAGGCTTGTCTGCTCACAGGGTTGCTGGAGAAGGTCGAGTCATGGTCATATCAGAGGAGGTGCTTGAAGTGAATAGGAACAGCAGTGCTTGTAGCTGTCACCAAGTGATAAGTTTGACCTTGCTGGTGTGAGGGCTAAAGACTGCCAGGAACAGAGGTGCCAAGTCAGCAGACTGGAGGAAGATTAAGCCATTATTTTAAGGAAGACAGCACAGGTGTTTTTCTGACCAGTTCTCCTCACTACTGAAGGAAGACCATGTTCTTCTGCTATCAGGAAAGAGAGGATGTAGGATTAAACCTACATGGAAGAAAAAATCTGAAAATGCTGAGTAGGTATGGATACCATTTCAGAGCCAGAAACATTTTGCCTGGTGGACATACTCACTTGATTCTGGAGCCTGTCCTTTCCTTACAGGGGAACTGCCACCAAGTTCAGATCCGGGATCTTGGCCATCCTTATTTGGTTGTAGATTCTAAGGACAGTGATGTTTTCAATAAAGAGACCCATGGGCACATGGTCTAGCAATTCCTTTGTGACTAATGACAATTAAGTCTTCTCTTGTCACAGAAAAGGAGGCAACAGCCTTCATTGCATCTTCCACTAGAGATGTGAAAAACTAATGGCTGTACTAGTCATTGCTACCTTCTTCCTCCCCTCTCACTGTTGGTTATTAAGGGCTGGCAAGTTCCAGCCTTAGTGTAGGTCTAGGCGTTTCCAAGACTTTGTGACTTTCTCTCCTGGAAATGAATACAGCACCTGCATCTACCTTGGGGCCATAAATCTACCTGCCAGATTTCACAGATACCTTGTGACATTTGATTGCCTGACACTAATATATAGGGCTAAAGTATACCATGCCCTATGTTCTCCATCCTTACTTTCCAACTGAAAACTTTACTGTATCTTAAATAGGAGCACCCCACCCCATCCCCTCATAATGCAGATGATTCACACCCAGACTCTTCCTTGCTTATCACCAGACAAAACCATAAACCAACTTTCTTCATGGGTCCACAGCTCCTCTATTTCTCAGTCTACTCCTGAGAAAACTGTTTTCTATGTACCAGCAGGTCTACATAGCAGTTCCCTGACCTCTGTTCCTGGGTTTACAACACAAAAAAGTACCCTGGCAGTGTCAATTCCTCTGCTAATCATCGGCTGGTATCTTGAATCAGACAATGTCAGGATGTTTCCAAGTTTAACCAGGTGACTAATTTTCCAAGAATGCGTGACAAGTCTTAGCCAAAGCAATTTTAAATGTACCTCTTCAGGCACTTGAAGTCTGGTGGCATCAAAATGCATAGAGTTTAGGGAAGTTATTCAGTGACAGTTATCCATGGCAGTAATTAAAACCCAACGATATCAACACTGCTGTATTTTGTTACATGGGGCATGTAACAGCTTCTCTGAAACATGAGTTCCTGGTTTGCTCTGCTTCTGCCTACTTGTTGAGTCTGTTCTCTCATGAATAAAGGCAACAGTGACCTTTAAACTCACCTCACCCTTGGGACTATTCTTCTAATCTAGCTACTTAATTCATTTCGCCATGGAAAGCCATATCCACCCCTTGAAGCAATTACAGTGTTGGTTTCAGGAAGGCCTCAGAACAAGCTTTTTGCTGCTGAAGCTGTGGGATCTGGTATTAAGAAACACAGACAGAACAAAACTTGCCTTGGAGCTTCTGTTGAATTTTTGACTTTTCCTGCAAGCTGCGGGAGGGAGGGCTAGGAGTGGGAAGAGGCTGCAGTCTGGGGCAGTGTGATGTGATCTCCCACAATGTACCATCATATCAGCCAACAGTAATGGTCCCTGGTATTTTGCCTCTGAAACGTACAAATGTCATTACCCCTGTGGGTAGTTCTGCTTTACACTCCAGTGCATCAACCTGACTCCTGGCACGACAAAGCTGTACTGCTGCTTAGGAGATATGACTTCAAGTCTCAGTTCTGACATTCGAGATCTTGATTTCTTTCCTGCACAACAGATTTAAATTCAGCACTTGAGAAGGATGTAATGTGCTTTCATAGGAACCAGGAGAAGTGGTCTTGAGGGCTAAGAAAATATGCCTAACTGCTTATGAGCACTAGTGGGACAAAAGTGGGGAACTGGTGACACTTTCTGAAGGAATCCACTGAGACCATGAGGACAGCACCTCCTTTCAGCACCTCTGGTTGTACCATGGGAGACCCAGGACTGGGAATGCTGGTGTTCAATAGATGTCAGCTCAACTTCTTCATGCCTTGGCAGCAGGCACAGAGCTATCCTTACCACTGGGTCCTTTATTCCTCTCTCTCTCTGGGACAAAAACAAAGCAGTTTTCACCTTCCAGTGCTTCTAGCACTTCCCTGACTGGAGAGGAGGGAGCTGAATAGACATATCAAAAACCTCGAAGGATCAAATGCTTCAGTGCAGAAGACCAGAGAAGAGGGTGTTCGGATGTGATGCAGTTCTTCTCAAATGTAGATATCAGGGCATGGCCAAGGAATATTATTTGCTGGCTGTATTTTCTCCTCCTTAACCAAGTCCTCCTTTTACTTGCAGCTCAGTACTTTGCTAGCATCATGGTCATCGTCGGTCTGTCTGTGGTGGTAACAGTGCTGGTTCTGCAGTTTCACCATCATGACCCACAAGCGGGAAAGATGCCCAAATGGGTAAGCAGCTTTGGTGGTAAATATTCAACAGGCTACTATTGAAAGGGAAAAAAAATAATCTAAAAGCTATAGTAAACTTATTATAGGTGAGGGACAGAAGTTGTTCTTCATTAATGTGAACAGTAAACTATTGACAGCACATTTGATACCTATGTTTGCTCACGGAGGTAAAGAACAAGCATGCTAAATTTGCTTTTTCATTAAAAACAGTCTTTCTTATTTGGGTTTTGTATTTGCACTTACAAAAGAGTGGTTGTGTCACGACAAAGTAATCTCACTCAGCATAACCTTGCAAGTGCTAGTCCTGTGGGCAACGTATTTGATTTCTCATCCAGCAGACACCAGCACTGACAAAATGTGACATTTCAAAGCACTAAACAAACACTAGCCTCTATTGGGCAGTTTGGATCAGACAGCAGCAGACATACTCAGTGCATGAGCATGTGGACCCTCTTTTGTCTACAGACTTCTCTATTGACAGCGGCAGAATTTTTTAGCCCAGTGAAGTCTGGCACTAATTCCAGCTGGCTTTTTGTAGTGGTTTGACTCTGGCTAAGTGCCAAGGACCCACTACAGCCAGCTCTCTCACTCCCCTCCCTGCAAATGGACAGAGGAGAAAAAAAACCCTTTGAAATAAGGACTATAAGAAAGTCCTCACTGATCCTTTCACAGGCAAAGAGACTCCAATTGGGACTATTAAGAATTTATTATTATCAAAATCAGAGCTTAAGAGTGAGAGTTTAATAGATCCTACAGATACTTTTTTCCCCCACCCCTCCCTCTTCCTAAGATCTACCTCCTTCCCCTCCAGTGGCCCATGGAGAGAGGAGAGGGGGCTGCAGTCAGATGTTGTTTCTGGCATTGCTTAGAGAGAGGAGTCCTTCCCCTGCTTCCCGTGTGGTCTTTCTCCTGGGATACAGTTCTTCACAAACTGCTCCATGGGCACCAGCTCTTCAGACACTGCTGCCACATGGGTCACTTTTCCATAGGGTGCAGTCCTTCAGACACAGGCTGCTCAAGCGTGGGTCCCCCACAGGCCACAAGTCCTACCAGGAAATTCTGTTCCAGTGTGGTCTCCTCTTCCATGGGCTGCAGGACCCTGCCAGGCCCTGGTTCCAATATGGGCCTCCCACGAGGTCACAGCCTCCTTCCAGCATTCACCTGCTTTGGCATGGGATCCTCCATGGCCTGCAGGTGGATCTTTGCTCCTTATGATCTCCCATGGGCTTCAGGGAGACAGCCTGCTCCACCATGGTCCTGACCACGGGCTGCAGGGGCCCTGCTCCAGCGACTGGAGCACCTCCTCCCCCTCCTGGAGCATCCTCTCCCCTTCTGCATTGACCTTGGTGTCTATATTGTCATTCACATGTTCTCACTCTGCCCTTCTCTAGTGGCCATCTTCATCTGCCATCTTCCTTTTTTTTTTCCCTTCTTAAATATGCCATCACATATGTTATCACTATAACTTCTGATTGGCCTGGCCTTGGCATTGGCATTGGCTCAGCTGGAAATGGGGGAAGCTTCCAGCAGTTTCTCAAAGAAGACTCCCCCATAGACACTCCTCTATCAAAAACCTGGCCACTGAAACCAAATACACTTTTGAAAGGAATGCTTCCTGTAGATTTTCAAGTTAAAAGAAAATGATGCTTTTTTGCCTTCTCCTTTTCCTAATGGATTTTAGAATAGGCAATGTGTGCTTTGTATTCACAAAATGAAAAAGAATGCAAGCAGAAGAAGACACAAATAGTCACAGTCGACTATTTACCACGCTGGTTTCACAAAAGTCTGGTTGTATAGCGTCCTCTGATATCTCATTTGCCACATTGGTCATGCTAGACAATTATCCTGACATGATGTTGAATATCACGTGGTTACCAACGTCAGACCAAGTACAGAACAGCTTTCTAATTTAGCCTCTCTGGGGAAACATGCTTCAGGTGTCTACATGGACATGGTATGCAGCAACATATCACCCCGCATAGACAATTTTATTTTTTAGTCTGCTTTTTGAGGAGTGTAAACATGCTGGCTCATGTATCTCACAGGCCCCACAAGTCAGCTCTTGCTCTCTGTGAATCTCTTGGTTTCTTGACTGGAAACTCAGTGTGCAACAAATTGTCACTCTGGAGGAACCTTGTTCAATGGCCTGACAGATGAACTGGCATACGTTACAAAACAAGCCATCAGGAAGCAAAGACTGTAGAAAGCATTACTGGGAAGCGCAGATGATAAATTGTAAAAACTAAAACTGTAGACCAGAGAAGCTGAGGGTGCTGAATGATTTTAAGAGAAAAAGGATGAATTCCAAGTGTGCAGGGAAGAGGCTTACCTCACAAAAGTGGGCATTTTTCCCCTAAAAGACATGGGCAAGGTTCAGTCATTAGGATTCATGGCAAAGTCTCATTTTTCTTTTTTCAAGTTTCCCTGTCCACCTATGCCAGGTGACAGAGACGCCTTGAAAGACATTTGCCTAGTAAAAAATAGGAATTTAAGATAGCCAACCTCAGAAGGAAGGAATTTTTTTACATAAAATTTGTTTTCTGCAATTCCAGTACCAGCAGCTATCCCTATTATCTACTTACTCCGCACAATGTCCCCATCCTGGCAGAGCCAGACATCAGTTTATTGCAAAACTCTAACCCTGATAAATTAGATTTTTTATAGGATTTTTCTCACTTCCTGCTTAAACGGATTTAGCTGCTGGAGTAAGTTGAAGGGGAAGGCATTGGACCATTGGCTTCTGTTGAAGCAGTTGCAGACCCAGATGTGCTCCCTAAACATCTACTTTTAAAGTATTTACAGTTGAGCAGCTTCTTCTCCCTATCTGTCTCTCAAGGTCTCTGTGCTTGGCCTTTGCAATGGAAGAGGGAGTGCCTGTTAGTGTTTAGCCTCTCCGTAGGTGTTCACTTCTTCCCTTATACCACTGCTGAGAATTGTGTCTTCATTTCTATTAATCTTTTATGGCATACTAAAGCCAACTTTTTCCAAGAGAGGAGATTGAATCCAACAATTGTTGACTACTCAGTCAAGAAGTGAGAGCTGTTGGTTAATTGACACGTTTGACAACATCTCCTGAGATAGCAGGGAAAAGAGCACTGAAGAAGGTCCTGCTAAGGAGTAGATAACATCAGACATGGGCTGCAGCTCAACTGAACTTTCTCCACTGACAGCCAGGACTGCTGCATAGGAAAGAGATATGGAGAAATGAAGCACTGAGAGAAGAAATGATTCTGTGGGAAAACACAAGAGCACTCTGGCTTTTTGCTGTGCCTGTCAGGTTTGTTAGGTTTTAGGCTTTTCTTTTGATATTCTTCAAGCCTGGACATGTACGGGATTGCTCAGGTGCTGATGCTCCTTATCAACTGAGCTTTAATTGGAGACTTTCTCCTCTGGACTAAGCCAGGCAGTTGTGATGGGAGCCAGAAGTACAGCTGTACAGTACAGGAGGAGTGTAGTGGAGAGGATCACAGTACAGTTATCACGCTGCTGACCTTCGAAGGCAGCTGTATCTGTGTCTTTCCTTCATACAAACCACACATGACAATGCAGGTGAAAGCATAGATTCATGTCATGACATCTAGTCTGTTTTCCAGCAACCCATATGCTGAAGCTGTCTCCTGAGTTAATTGGTATGACAAGAACAGATTGATGCCTAAATGTCTGTGTTTTCAAGGAAATAGGGCATTTGAAAATCCAAGCGTATTAAAAACTGTGTTGCTGTCTTCTGAGTATTTATTTTTCTGTGCAAAATCAATTTGACTGTAGTTATAATTGTAATTTCCCTAAGGAATAAAAACTCTGTCTCAAAACAAAAAAGCAGCATTCCCGTATAAGAGCACTTTTTCACCTCTTATCTCCTTCCAGAGCTAAGGCAGACATAATAACATTTTCTAATAAGAAAATTGTCTGACTTAGTATTTTGGAATTTCACAGTCCTGGAGAATTAATATTTCTTTTCCCGTTGCCACTGACACTGTTGACATATTGCTAGCAATTAAGACCTTTACATTATTCCATGTTGTCTCATTTTGTGTCCATGAGCAGTCAGAGTACATTATAATTAAGTTTGTTCAATTAAACTGCAGAATCAGTTTTTTTAGGCTGAAACAGTATAGGTATCTGTTCTTTTGTGGTCACTATGGAGGAAGTATTAAAATATTTAAAGACCCCAGTGAAAGCAAAATAATATGAATAACAGGAAAACGATCTTTCAAGATTGTCGTACTTTACATGTACCACACAGCCACTTTCTCACATTCTACCTCTCCTCCCTGATGGGGGGGGAGATTCAGAAAAAAACCCCAACACTACATGTTGAGATAAGAACAGTTTAATAATGAAAACAGAATAAAATATAATAATAATATTATTATTAATTTTTATAATTAATAACAATAATAAAAATAATAACAACAGCAAGGAAAAGAAGAGAGAGAGACAGAGGAATAAAATGCAAGAGAAACAAATGATGCACACTGCAATTGCTCAACACCTGCTGTCTGATGGCCAGCCTGTCTCAGAGCAGAAATGGACAACACTCGACCAACTCCCCGGAGTATATCCCATTGGCAAGTTCAGGTCAGCAGTCCTGCTCATGACATCATGTGCATCTACTCTCTGGTGAATCACAGGAAACCAAAAAGTCCTTGAGTCAGGGTAAGCAGTACTTACCCACAACTAAAACGTTGGTGCATTATTCACATTATTCTCATACTGAATCCAAAACACAGCACTGTACTAGGAAGAAAATAAACTCAACTCCAGCCAAAATCAGGACAATGGTGAAGAACAAAAGATTCATTAGTGGAAGAGAAGCAGAAAGGCTCACAGAAAATAGCCCAGAGGTGTGACCCAGAAAAACTCACACTGCAGAATTAAAAAATTGTGTAACTGCCTTCCACTGATCATTGTTTTTCACTTTTTCTATTATATTATTCCCATCTGTGGGTATTAATGCTTCCTCCTTTCTGAAATTATGCTTGTCATTACAGAAGCAACATCAACAGCTGTAATTTTCACATTCTTGTATTGGTACTGTACAAACATAGGTGTCAACTCATTTTTCTTCTAAAACAACTTTGGAGGCAAAGTGTGGTCTTAAGTCAAATATGACCTAAGTAACTGGAGCAGAGTTACACAGATAGACCTGGGCCAAGGCTCAGAAGTGAAACCAGAGGCTGTGTCTGTTCTCTTCTGGATATCAGATTATCTAACTTGCAACCATGACGGTCAAGTCCTTAGAGACACTGGTCTTCACAGAAGATCTTACACAAGTGCATCACAAATGTCCATTTTGTATATATAATACTTGGAGGACTTTGTACTTACAAGGTTTTACTGATTTAGTTTGCAGTTCTTCATGTAATATTATTGATTCCAATGCCTTTTCACAGTTAACAATGTTACCAACAGGAATTGTAGCAGTCTCAGATTTCAGCCAAAACATCTGAAGGTCAGTTCATTGGGAAAAAATTCTGAATGCACTCTCCAGAGTTAATTCATTTGATGACCTTGACAAGAAACACATGAGGCACAATTTGCCATGTGCAGATTAGAGCACTCTTGCGATGCACCAGGGCATAGGGAAGTCAAGTCGATAACAGTATTCAGATTTTGAACTGCTAAATTTAATTGATTTACTCTTACTCTTTTGAAAAAAGGCTTCCTGCATTATGTGGTTAAAGTCTTCAAAGGCGTATAAAACGGCTTTCAAAAAACCACCAAAAGCCAACCAAGACTTTTTATTTAGACATAAACAATAAAAATGGAGATGGAAAATGTGCTAGAATTAGTTGTTTCTCTGTTGTATAGGGATTTTTTTTTTTCAGCAGAATCTCAATGTTGGCCCCCCAAAATATCTAAGTGTAGCTCTTTCCTTAAAATCTAAGAAATGTTTCAAAACTGTTCAGCCAATTTTGTGCTCTCTGCTCAATTGCAGAGGTCTTGGACTGTTTGCTAAAGATTGGACTTGAGGAATCATTTCATTAAGTAAGATTTTACATCTCTTTTGTTCTGTAAGCTAAATGGGTGTTGAATACCTCTGTGTTAAAGACAAACCCCCCAAAAAAGGCCATCCTGGATATTCTGGAAGCTAGACTCTCAAAAAAAAGCATTTGAAAGAAGATAGCTGGAGAACACAGAAATCCATCACTATTTCTAAAAGACCATACAGACTAACCATGATAGTCAGAAAATGTTGCAAAAACTTTTAAAATGCCCCATATTTCTACCATGGTAACTCTCTTACAGGTCCGTATCATCCTGCTGAATTGGTGTGCTTGGATTTTAAGAATGAAAAAACCTGGAGAAAATGTAAAGCCCTTCTCTTGCAAATACAGCTATTCCAAGCACCACCTGAGTGTTGACAGCATGGAGGTGAATATCCTACCTGGGCACCAGTCCAGCAATGGCAACTCAACCTATAGTTACCACACGATGGATAGTCCATGCTGCCCCCAGAATGATCTGGGCAGCAAGACTGGAAAGATTACTTGCCCCTTAGCAGAAGACATTGAGCTTGTTCAAAAGAAAGCTTTAATGGATACTATTCCAGTGATTGTGAAGATCCTGGAAGAAGTTCAGTTCATAGCAATGCGATTCAGGAAACAAGCTGAGGGTGAAGAGATCTGCAGTGAGTGGAAGTTTGCAGCTGCTGTCATAGACAGGTTATGCCTGGTTGCATTTACCCTCTTTGCCATCATTTGCACATTTACAATACTCATGTCTGCTCCAAATTTTATAGAAGCTGTTTCAAAGGATTTTGCATAAGGTTTTCAAAGATAAGCATGATAATTTAAAAGTGAATATTGTTAGCATTTTGCTAGATAATTTAACTCAAATGGAGAAGTATACTTACATACGCTAACATACAGAAGGGGATGAAAAAAATTTCAGAACATAATTATTCCTGATGTTAGTGATTGTAGTTACTGAATAGTAAACATATTGAACCGTTACTTATTTCATAGATTAGTGCCACACATAATTATGTCATGATCTGTGACAAGTGATAGACTAGAATTCGAATCTACATTATATTTATTGCAAGTTAACACTAGTATCAATGTGTTACTATGAATTTTTGTACTTTTAGATATTGTTACATTAATTTAAATGGTCATTGATGGCTACAAGTTTTGCAGCATTTTGTTGTTTTCAGTATATTTGTGTTTTATCATTTCTGTTTATCGTGGCTGTGACATGCACTTCTCAGATTTGAAAGACATATCTCCAGTCTCATGATGCTGTATATTGTCTATGAAAATAAAACATCATCATACTAGCTTATACCAGCAGAGTGACTGGAATGTTTTCTTGGTATATATGCTAACAGAATGTATCTTTTCCAGAAAATAACTTTTTTTTTTTTTTTAATTAGGAAATATTGGTGACATTGGAAAGAAAATTCATCCTCCATGCTGACAATCAAATATATCATTAATGATGCCTTCTTAGTTGTCTCACTGGCTGTTTCTGTCACCTTGAGACTCTACTTAATTTAAAATATCTCTGATCTTAGAAGACAGTTGCCAACCTAATGCTGCCTACTTCTGTGCAGTTAGGGCAAAATCTTGGGTCTGCATAATACATGGGAAATTATTCACTGATTGAATTTGGCTCAGATTTCATATCTCGTCTATAGTATTGAAGCAGTATTTTTTGAAAATTCTGTTAGTGCAGTCTCCTTTCCAATTTGGTCGGTAGATTTTTTTAAAAAGAGTGTATAAAAGACTAATTTTATTTTTCCAAACTTCAGTGTATCAATTTTCATTGTCTATTTGCTGTCACTAGGTACTCTCTAATATAATGTCTATATATCAATAAAACATAATTGAATCATGCCACTTCCTGCAATATAAGGGGGGAAAAAAAGCACCATTGTCAATAGCAGCTTCTTTCCACTTGCTGGTGTGGGTGGGAATGACACCTCTGTTGGCATGGCTTTATTTTCCCTACTGATCACAGCAGAGCTACAAAAGGATATGATCTGGTATAGACACCTTTCCTCTTGGGCTAATACAACACTTTTCTGAATGTTCACTAAAAGAAAATAACAACCTATTATCTTCTCCAGCTGCCTTTCCTGCTCTTCCAATGGTACTGTAAAAAATTAACATATCCCCTATCAGAATGGTGGGATCCTTCCCACTGTCACTGTTGGAAAGATGCAGATCCAGGTGCTATTACTCAATGGAAAGTACTTCTAAAAGGTTATGATGAAGCTGGGAGTTCTACAGATTGAAGCAATATGCTACTATTTCTTTAAGGATAAAGTGCCTGGACTCTTCCACTATGGCCTTCATTAGGGGGTGATGGCTTATTTTAAACAGAGACTTCACTGTAATAAATGTCACTTCTGTAGCTGTAAGATTAGATCATCACATCAACAGATTTTTTGCACTGTTTGGAGTTATGTTCAAAAAAGCACCTAAGGAGGTCAACCTAAGAAGGTCCTGACTACAGTGACCTATTTTATATTTCACTTAGCTTTTATAGTGGTTTGCCCCTGGCTGGATGCCAGGTACCCACTCTCTCACTCCCCTCTGCACCTGGAGAGAGGAGAGAAAATATAAGAAAGGGCTCCTGGTTTGAGATAAGGACCATGAGAGATCCCTTACTGATCATCATCACGGGCAAAACAGATTCCAAGTAGAGATTTAATTAGATTTATTACTAACAGAATCAGAGCTTGAGAACGAGAAGTAAAATAAATCTTAAAGACAGCTTCCCCCCCACCTCCCTTCCAAGTTCTACCTCCTCCACCTCAGCAATGCAGGAAGATGGGAATGGGAGTTACAGTCAGTTGTTGTTTCTGCCACTGCTCAAAGAGAGGAGTCCTTCCCCTGCTTCCCATGGAATCCCTCCCACAGGAGACAGTCCTTCACACACTGCTCCAGCATGAGTCCATCCCGTGGGCAACAGTTCTTCAGACACTGCTGCCACATGGGTCACTTTTCCATAGGGTGCAGTCCTTCAGGTACAAGCTGTTCCAGCATGGGTCCCCCACAGGCCACAAGTCCTACTAGGAAAATCTGCTCCAACGTGTGCTCCTCTCCCCACGAGTCAGCAGGTCCCTGCCAGGACCCTGTTCCAACATGGGCCTCCCATGGGGTCACAGCCTCTTTCCAACATCCACCTGCTCCAGCTTGGGCTCCTCCACGGGTTGCAGGCGAATGTCTGTGTACCACTGTGGTCCTCCATGGGCTGCAGGGGCACAGTGCTCACCCATGGTCCTGACCACAGACTGCAGGGGAGCCTCAGCTCTGGTGCCTGGAGCACCTCCTCCCTCTCCTTCGCCAATGGTTTTGGTGTTTGTATTGTTTTTCACATGTTCTCACTCTGCTCCTTTCTGGCTGCCATCTTCATCAGTCCAACAACTTTTTTTCCCTCCTTCTAAATTACGTTATCACAGAGGTGTTACTATCTATCAGTCCTGATTGGCTCAGCCTTGGCAAGCAGCAGGTCCATCCCGGAGCCAGCTGGCATTGGTTCTGTGGGACATGGGGGAAGCTTCTGGTAGCTTCTCAATGTAGCTTCTCCACTCGCTACCAAAACTTGGCCACAGAAACATAATAAAAGTTCAGTTCTGTGTGCAGGTCCAGGTGGTAACAATGGCTTATAGTAAAAGCCTCTACCAAAAATTCTATCCATATTTCAGAGATCTTCTTTTCCTTTGTAAGAGTGTTAGTGTTCCAAGTAGCTCTTCCCAAGCCTGCAGAAGAAAACTCCTATGATGTCTGTTTCTTTCTCCTACCCATTTTGCTGCTTCTGTTTACAAAATTGACTTTGCTGAAGTACAGAATGTAATTCTAGAGGGGTTTGACTAATAGAAACATCTCAATGAACAGCAGAATTAGTCTGGGGGTTTGGGTTAGTTATACCAGGGTCCTCTTTTGGACAGAAGCTGAAATTCTGATTTCATTTATTCCTTTAGTTATTTGGACAAATGATAGATTAAATTGAAATCTAAATATCCAGTTATTTTTGCAACTTGTGATGCAAGATTCTAAATGAACTTCGGATCACTTGTTCAAGGACCACTAATATTTTTTTTAAGAGTATTTTTGAAAGTAATCTCCAGTGACAGGATAAAAAGGTAAAAGCTAATGTTGAAGCACACAGTCACAATAACTTAACTTCCTAATGGAAAGCATGTTTCCTTACATGAGACAAGAAGTTGTTGTGTAAGAATATTTTTAACTGGATGCATAAATCTTGGGACCAGAAGGAGAATGGAAAATATCTGAAAACAACATTGGAAAATTAATTTAAATCACTTTTTTAATTTATAAAAGCCAGTGTAAATAAAATAATTCTATTTCTAGATTAGTATCTTACACTGTTAGATTGTCAAGGCTGGATTGTCTTTACAGAAATTCCCTAAAACTCAAATTGTAGTAGTGATATAAAGTTTGCAACTCTACACTTGACTGAAGCTGGTTGCTGATTATTTTTTCAGATCATATATAGGGCAGATCATTTTGATATCCCCTTGTCACTTGGCCTTTTGAAAGGTGATAACATTGTTCACACAAAATCAGTAGAATGGCCTAGTGTAAAAGAGCACAGAAAAGTGGTTACTGTACATAGAGAACATTGTAGAACAAAGTCCAAATGATTTTAAGGTTTTCCTGAGAGCTATAGTACACTTGGAAATATTGATACCTACTGAATCACTGCTCTTCATGACATCACCAGTCAGTGTTGTGAGAAATGACTGCTCACCATAAAATGCAAATTGTTTTATTGGGACAAATTCAGGAAGCAAAGGATTAACACGGCCGAGTGCATCCTAGAGTGAATGCACACTCGAACTATAAAATGTAATACATTTTATACAATTTTTCACACAGCTTGTGATACAAAAAAGAAAAAATTTCTAAAAACATTCTTAACTTTCCTTATCTCTAAACAGAAAGTTACATTTCAATGTCAATGGTTGATACAGGGCTCGAATTTTATTACCCCTCGTCAAAGAGGTGTCTGGCAAGCATCAGCTTAAACAAAGGTCTTTAGAGTAAATATATGTTTCTCTAAACACTCTTAACTACTCATCATAAATTCTTAACACAGAGACAATTCTACATTGGTCTGCTTCTAATCTAACTTAATAAAATATTTATTTAACTACTTTTAACTACTATTTAACAAAAGTATAGGATAAGCAAAATACAACTTCATATTTTTCACAGTGTCATGGTGCACATGATTCGAAAAGACTGAAAAATTCCCAAACTGATTACAAAGATTAAATGGCAACAAGAAACTAATCCAAAATATCCTTCATAAAATCCAAGCACTTAAGGAAATATTACACAATGACTGATGATCTTACTGTCCCTGGTAACACAGGAACATGATAGTAAATGTCCTTCTGCACTTTCTCTGGCTGAGGAGCACCTTTTTCCCAGAAGGAGTGGTGGACTTCTGATATAAAGGTATTCAGCATAAGGTGAGAATCTACCCTGGTTATTCGTTGAACATAAAGAACTGTAGATATAGTCAAACATAATCTTAACTTTTACTCGTGAGCTACCTTAACTCTAGTATCTAGATACATCCAAGACAATGTGGTGGTTTGGTTCTTGCTAGAAGATTTTCATCTTGAAAGTTTGCTATTTTATCTGCCACCATGTGAAATACAGCTGAATTCAACAGTGAATATCAAATATTTTTATACTACAGTAAAGCTACATAGTTCTTTCATTCAACATTAAGTTTTCAGTATTGACTATAATAAAGAAGAAGAGAATCATGATATAAACCCATTATCCCAAAATACCATGCATTACGTATTTAAATCCTGTTTGGAATCTTTTTCCCCCCCATCTCAACTGCTCTGTGTTCAGGTGCTGTGTGTCTTCTTTCTCTCCCCTTTCCACCCTCCACTCTTCAGGGACTGGTTGCAAGGACTGGTGGTGTCATGAGATCACAGCTGCCACTCTCAGTGGGGGGAAGGGGAGGGCAGTGAAGGGGAAGTGGCTGTGACACCATGCACAGCTGGGCCAATCTCAGGTGTTGGCGAGGAGAGAGAGAAGGCATTGCAGCAAAATGGGGAATATGAAAACCATGTGGAAGAGAGATGCCCCGGCCCCTAGCACTCTCTCTCAGTGTTTGGCTGCTGCTGCCTTGCAACCAACCCAGTGGAGCTGAGTGCATCTGTGTCAGAGTCCAGGATATCGAGACTACACCTCGGGTTGCCCTGGAGGGTCTGGGACCCTTGCAGAGACCCCAGGAGGATACAGTTTTTGATCTGTGTCTCTCGGAAGGGCTTCCAAAACTGATGGAAACAAGAGCAGCAGAAAAATATCTTGGGTTATAGTTTAGTTAGTCATAGAAGTAAAGCTTATAGTTTCAGATTTTGTAGTATAGATATAAAAGAAGACAACATGGAGGATTTTGGGTGTTGCCCTGAGTTCTTCTTCTTCTTCTTGCTTCTTGCACTGCAGTAGAGCTGGCATTTGATGATTGGTAGAATAGGTTTGAGGTAGAGAAGACGTGTTAGTAATAAGTTAGGATTATTGGTACAGAATTGTAAACATAATACGTATTATCATATCATTGGTCATTAGTGTCCTTAAAAACTTAAATGCAGTCGCCATTTCAGCACTTCTGAGGCATTCCACACTTCTAAGGCAGCACACACTTTGGTGTGTTAAACCCAGGTTAGGGTGACATGCTAAAGTTGTGATAAAGCTTAATAAACAGCAAGAAAAACTGAGAAGCTGCGAGTTTCATTCCTTTATCTGGTAC
>WEIV01001820.1:43745-59161 GCA_013390005.1 Calyptomena viridis
GGTTAAGAGATTGAGCTCAGACACGACCATTTGGATGAAAGACTTCCTCTTCACAGAATCATATATCTAGTTTGGAATTATATGCAAAACAATGGTTTCTTGCTTTTTTTTTCTCTCTTTCCTTCCTAACAGGTTAAAGGAGAAAGGACGTGAAACATGAAACTCCAAGTTTCAATGTACATAAGAAAGTATATGCTCAGAAAGCTGGCTTCTTTTCTTTTCTGTTGAATGAGCTAGAATATAGTAAGGATCTACTTATACAAGCTTTGCACAGGTGAGAGTTGAAGTGCGTCTTGGGTTTATATTTTAACAGCTGTTAAAGCTAAACTCCATTACAATTGCTTTTGTCCCGCTTTCAGATGGTCTTCTAACTCCAACTCCTTGTCAAGTCTGTTGGATCATACAAAAAATTCACACCATTTTCCTCCTGTCCCAGTATGAGAGCAAGACCAATTGTGTCTCAAGTGCTTTCAACAGATGTTTAATCTTAACATCCAATAGCAGAGAATTCATTTTCCCTAACATATGATTGACATATTTATCACTGCTTGTTAATCTCTAGCATATAAATGAACCTTTTAGACTCAAACACTTATAAAAAACACCTTTCACATGACAACGCAAAATGTCAGGGTTGTTAGCTGACTCAGTATCAGTAAAAAAATCTTCATGGTGATATTCATGGTCACTATTAGGAATTAGTCCTAATGATTATCCATCATGACACACTTATTTTAAGATTGGGAAGATCTTGATCATGTCATAGACATGATTTTGAAAAAGGAGCTTTCCTAGTGATTTAACACATAGGTAATTTCTTTTGAAAACTGAAGCCTCTGAGTTGTTAACAAGGCTGTCAGCACAATACCCCTATAGATTTTCATTTAATGGGAAGAAACCTCCCAAATAAAACATAGTTTTATTTGGCAAAATAGACATAGACCAGAGAGACTTGTCTGATTAAAGGAAAAAATATGTTGAACAAAAAAAAAAAAATGCAAATACAATCAGGATGCAGAAAAAAAGAACTGAAATCCGGTAAAAAAATATACATTCATTCTGATGGTAAACTCTAAAAAGGAGACATTATTGGAAAAAAAAGACTGTTAAAAGTTTATAATCTTCAGAATGCATGCTTAACTGATATAGGCATTATATCTTCTTGGGGTTTTAAATCCATTTATGAGAGAAAACAGGATCTAAATTTCAGATCAAGCACAGGAATATGGTACTCTGTGTTTAGGAGTATCTACTAATATAAAATTATTTTTGTTGAAATAATTTGCATGGTTATACAACATCCAAAAAGTGGCAATATACACAACATACTGCAGTGAGATTTCCACTGAGTTCTAATCAAAATAAATTTAAAAATCATATTTGTGACACTCTTGGCTTTCAGACACATGAGGTTGCATTACAAAAAATTGCATTACATTGTATTACAAAAAATGCTGCTCCAGGCAGCCTGTGGCTCTGCACAAGACACCACGTGTCCGACAGGAGTCCCCAGCAGGAGCTGGATACCTGCAGGGCTCAGGGTCCAAGGTGAAGGCAGCGGCGGCATTAACTCCCATGGAGCGTGGCTCCTGGCAGCTCCCTCCAGCCCACTAATACTATGTGGGTAATAGAAAAAATTCCCTCACAAAGGAAGAAGAAACAAAACATCCAATCCATAACATGGTGTTTTCTGTTTGTTGGTTGGTTTTGAGTTATTGTTGGCACTTTTTACCAGTCAAAAATCCCCATGAAAAAAGAAAAAAAGGGAACAGGGAGACTTTGGGTGACCTTTTTTTGACCAAGACACTACAAACCCTGAGCATTTTAGTTAATGTTGTTTGCAAAGTTTAACACTGGATACTTGTACTTGCCAAATTTAGAAGTTCAGGGCTAAGTTCACCCACCTGTAGCACATGTAAAATATCCATAGTGTGCTGATGCCAGATTCTTCCAGTCCAGTATCCAACTTCTAAGATGACCAACAATTTCTATGATCAGACTACACCTCCCTAAATTGAAACTTGTTTCTACAGTTTTGCAGCTACCAGTATTTAATGAATTAACAGGTCACATGTTGAGAATGACTAAGAGATGTGAACATCTCTGCATATGACCAGAATATTTTAATAACGCATTTTCTCAGCACCCTGAATCCTTAAAAATACTTAAACTTCATAATGAAATCAGAGATGAAGCACAAAGCTTTTTGCCAGTTCTGAAAGTTTCCAATTTTATAAACACTATACAACCAAATGTCAAACTCCCATCGTTTGAAGTGTGTGTGTGTAAAAGTGTGTGAATCTTAGACAGCACAGGCATACAATAATGAGCAGAAGGAAGTGGAAGTGACAAAAGGGATATTTCTACATTAGTTATTGGGAGGATAAGATTCTGAACAGGAAAAGTTGAGGATTTAGGACTGTGTAGCATACATAATCTCAAACACTAGTCCAATTCCAAACACAACATTTGACATGCTCTGTTTGTTAAAGTCCCGTGGGTGTTCCTTGAAGATCTTGTCTGCTGCATGCTACCACTCTAGCAAATCCCTCCACTAAATTCCTGATGCTGCTGTATTTAAAATGGATGTACCCTGGATTAAGTGATCCAGCATGCTCCCCTACAAACAGATCTAACATCAGCAGAAAAGACTGCTGGAGTTTCAGGTTCTCAGCAGGGGATTTTTGAAAGGCAAGTAGTGTTTGGGATAATGATGAGGACACCTAGAGATTCAGTTGTCTCTAATTATCTTAAAATGTCCTCAGCATAAATTGGAATACTGATGCCAGGAACCTTCTAGACAACACACCTCGGAAAATGGCATTAAGCACATGATATTCAAAGTGGAATGGGAAGCAATAGCTCCAGAGAGATCAGACACATGAAAGGGAATGATCTTATCTCAGAGACTGATGCAGTGCAATGACCTGGAAGGCTCCAACTGTGGAGGTGCTGACTACCAGAGTTCCACAAGGGCTGTACTTCAGCACATTCTTTCCACTGCCCAGAAGTCTTTGTCTTGAAGAATAGCAGGAGATTGCAACCAAGTGTCCAGAAATGGATTTTACTAACAGACTTTTCATTCAGTGTGAATTTTAGATTTTAATTCCAGATTACCTTTGGACAAAGGGCTATGCAGAAAATTTGGGCTAGCCTTTTCTTTCACGTATCTGTGCAGGTCTCATAGTTATTGCTGAGAAAGGTCAAGTTTAGAATGACATTCCTGTACCACCTAACATGGTTCTCTTGAGGATAAGATCTTGTACAATGCATCCTAAAGGCTTCAGAAGATAGGCTGCATAGGTCCATAGTGCAGGAACCTGATTGTTTGAAAAACTACTGTAGATGTTGTCCATGTCTTCTGACATAAAAAACCACAGCAATAGCTTTTTTGAGAGTTTCTACAGATGTCTAAAGCAAGATTTAAAAGTATAGGCAAAAAATCAGAATTGGATCACTTAACCCTTATAGATGTGTTTTTATAACAGTTGCTTCTATAGGATAAGAATAATGTGCTTTTCATTAAAAAAAAAAATCCCAAACCAAAACAGTCTCAGTTTTTGATATTTTTATATTTGTGGGAGTTTGTCAATAGCAAAAAGCTGTTAGATATACATGGGCAAGATTGTCAAGTACATATCTGGGCTTTTGGAAAACTAAGATTGATGATATGCAACTGCAAACTGTAAAGAACTAAAGATTCCTATGAACTTGGGAGAATTCAGTAGTGAGAGTGAGGGAGACCTGTTTGTAAAGAGAAATGTCTTTTCCACAGTTCCTGGAGATGCATGTCAGACATAAAGACGAACTGATCTTTCAACATTGGTTAAGACAGAAAATCAACCATACATGTGTCCATGCTTTTCTTCCATGGCTGTTACAAGATGGAACCAGAGGCAGTGTTGATGATTAGACAGCAATAACTTTGTCAGTGGCTGTAATTTTATTATTTTTTTTAATCTGGTCAGGGAATTCTTCTCCTCATACACAGAAGTAGACTACATATCTTCTTCTCTGACTGCAGTGTAGGACAGTGTAGGACTTGGTGCTGACTTGTGCTCTGCTCTGTTTGTATTTACCAAGCAGTAGGTAACTCAGAAAGACTCTGCCATGACAACTCATGGTGAAGTTCTACTTGGGATGGATCCCTCCTGATGAATGGGGAAAAAAAGACTCTGCTGTTTATACTGAAGGCAGAATTAAGGAGATCTTATTTTAGTAAAAAGGCTACAAGCGTCAAGTTACTTTGATTTAATGAAAATTATTAACTGTGTGATTAAGGGTGGCTAGGAATAATCCAATCTAATAATCATTATTTGCAATTCAAACCCAGAATGTACAGATTTATCTCCAGCGTATGACACCTATAGCAGCTGTCACCAAGTGCAGAATAATCTGCTTGATTGCTATAGTTTTAACAGTTCATGCAGATTCCTGACTCTATCCACCTCCTGCCCAAGCACCGTGGCTAGTAGCTCACAGGACTGTCCTTTCCATCACACAAGGAGAACAGCTGATGGAGTACCAAGCTATCCACCTTCCAGCCTTGCTCTGCCTCTAAATGTCTGCTCAATATCTGTGTACAGAACCCTAGCATGCAGCAGGAACTTGTTTCTCTTGTGGTTGTCAAAAGCTATCTTGATGAAGGGATGAACAATCTCCACTGAGAGATATTGATCCCTCTCACATTGTGTACAGTAAGACAAAAAAACACTCAAACTACAGCTCTCATGCTGTATTTGGCTAAAAAGAAACTCATGGAATAATACCAGTTTATTTCAGTAGTAGATATGGCCACTCTTGAATTGCATTGAACACTTTGCAAGTTACATAGTGAACAGATAACAGATTTTAAAAAGATAAACCTGAAGGAGGATTGCTCAAGGTATTCTAAAAGCAATGCTTTTCAACAAGTTCCAAGCAGAAAACAATGAACTGTTTAGATTTTATTCTTTCAAACATATTACAAAATGGAAATGAATTAAATGCCTTCAAAATTATGGTAAAGCCAATAATAATATTCCTATAGGCAAACAGATGTAAGTGTTCTTGAGAAAAACATGGCATGATAGTGACTGTATCAGTCTTGCTTATGTATCAAATGCACAATATTGACTGCAATGCCTCTTTGGAAACATAAAGTTGTATTTCTAAATGGATTTAGAAGCCTTAAATGATTAGGAAAATCATTTCTACTGCTCAAATAAATTGTCATGATGAGGTATCATATGCAACTTTTTCTCCACTAGTGAAAATGTAATTTTTCTGGTGAAGAGCTTATATTACAAATTCCTTAGAAATTATTGTAATTTATTTTCTAAAAGAAAATTTTAACACTCATGTTTCCTAAAATGTATAAACACTAGTTTATATGATCTTCCAGAAGAGGAAAATATTCTAGTGAAATATTTTGCTTACTTTGTTTTACACTGATTCTTGGTGTTTGTCAGCATTCAGTCTCACTGAATTTGGTGAGAATTGTTCCACTGGCTTTGCCTCAATCCAGCACTGACATTACCCCTATTTTAGCATAAAATGTCCAATGTTTGTTCTGGTTCCAGCAGTCTGTTCCCCCTTCTCTCTTCCCATACAGTAGGTGGGCCCATGAAAGAGTAGCTTCTGGAAAACAGAAGAGATGGGAAGAGCTCAGCTGGAGAGGAAGTTGAACCCAAGTTAACCTCATTTTTCATGCACTTCATTTTTCTAAGAAACATTTTCTCAAATTCAAGAAGGGGTTTTTATGATTAGGGAAACTGAGGAAATCCTGAAAGTAGGTGGTTAATGAAGTGAATTTACTCTGCACTGAAATTCTCTTCTGATGCTTTTCTGAGTTGTGATCTGTTTCTGATAAGGTATTCCCCACTCTGCCTGCAAGGGCAGCGGGGTAACAGGAGTCAATGCAATGGCTTATCCCACCCACCTGTTTTGACGTCTAGTCAGATATGCTGTTTGCGGCACTGGCCAGAGTGGGGCACTTCGAGAAAGGCTTAAACACTATCATTTGTCCCAGTAGGATGTTTTTAAGCATGGTTCTTAACCATGATTTCTGCTTAGGGGTCTTACTTCTTTAAGCATTTGAGTTATTACTCCCAAACGTTTATGCTTCGTAGCATTTGTTTACACTTAGCAAAAGAACACTTTACTTAAAAAGAAAAAAAAGTGTTTTGATCACTCTTACATGTTTTATATTCACTAGGCAAAATGCCTTTGTGAAGATGTTCGAAGCACGAATGAGAATGTGTTGCTCAGTGATGCTTTATATAACTATTTCCTCAGATTAACTGTGAATTATGATGAGTGTTTTTTCAAATTTTTAACATTCAATGTACAACAAAATTTCATGACTATTAGAGGTTTGACTCTTTAGGTTATATGTATATTTAGTACTTCATTAGGTAAGATTGGATTAATAAGTGCACTTTAGTTAGAAGTGAGTTGATTAAAGAGAGAACCAACATTCACTCTTTTTAACCAATAGCCTACAAAATATAGAACAGCAGCACAAAGAAGGATGAAAATGAACCTACCAGGAAGTTTGGACAAGATGGCACTATGAACAAGTTCATAACTTCTTTTTCTTGATCCTTGTGTTGTTGTTCATGGCTGCAACTTCAGGGATTGATATAGTTATAGTATTTATCTCTTTACACCATACAGAGAGGAGAAAAGAAAAAACAGGCATCCTTCAGAGAACTTTTCAGAAGCCTCACCCTGTCTTCTTTTTCCTTTGCTCATAGGAAATACTTCCACAGAATATTTGGCATTATGGTCCTACTTACATGGATCACTCCAAAATCTAGTTCTCCTATTCTGCACCAATTTTCTAGTTGCTCTCAGCTACTTAGTAAAAGAATAACTAAACAGAAAAAATATATTTCCTAAATTTCATTCCCATGAATATACAGTATATTTTTTTAATTCTACACTGTGGCTATTCCATTGAATTGCAGACTATGAATATTATTTACATTCAAAATGTAAGCTTAAAATCAGATTAAAGTGTTTATTAATATTCCGTGTTGATCATTCTAAAGACAATTTTCACTGATTTCTACATAAACAGCTTATCTTTCTGTGTGTTTCTAATTTTGCCATCTCTATGCATATTGCTAGTAGAATGAGACCTTAAACATAAGGAAATGAGTTACAATTTTAATGATTTTACTCCACTGTCTTAGTACTAGATGTCATTATATCCTTGTTGCAAGACCAGGAGAACAAAGTTTATTAAATATTATGTTATTTATGTTCCCTATTTCCTACATGAAGGGATCACCTTTGTTTTGTTAGTGCTTTATCTTAAGGCTGTAGAAGCCTAGTTAATATAAGTAATATTGTTACAGACACACACTCTGGAACTGTTTTTCCCAAACAGAGAGCTAGTAAACTGACTTGGTTCAAAAACTGCTTCTAAAATCTGAACTTGATATCACCTTTGCAAAAGGACTGAAAAATGTTTGGTTGCCTAATGGATTTAGAGTAGAAATTTCAATTATTAGAAATCTTGTAGAAACTGGCAGTTACATGACGGAACTATGATTTACAGGTCAGGTTACTCAGACCAATACAGGGAGAATGAAACAGTGTTTCTAAAGTCACAGGTGATCATTACTGAAGACACAGGTCCACTCAGAGAAAACAATCAAAATAATTTTCTTAAGTGCTTGACTGTCTATTACTAATCTGAAGAGCTTTAAAATTAAATGCAAAAGGTATAGGAAAAAAGAATGTCTCATCATCTATTCAGATAAGCAGAAGGAAAGATAAAAAGAGATGAAATTACTTACCTGGGGGACCTCTGGTACAATCAAGAACTGTACAAAATCTCTGCAGTTCTACTCCTTGTAGTTTATGCACCCACTAGTTTGTACATAAAGTCTCAAAATTTTTATCCTGAGTGTTTCTAAGCAAATAATATTACTTTGATTCAGCTGCTATAAATGTTCTATTTCAGCAGATTTTAGAGGATTACTAGGGTCCCCCTAGGAAAAAACTGGTAAGATTTAACAAACATAATATAGAGAACTTGGAACTGAACAGCTTCTTATTATTCCTCTAAAGTATTCCTTTGTAAAATCAGAAAGTATAAAACCACTAGCCCATGAAAAGAGATTGATTTCTGCAAATCCATGGATAACATATATGTTAGTATAGAATATAAAATATATAAATAATAAGAAGCAATTTATTAAAACCTGATTTGTTAGGAAGTGGACTGAAGGAAACATCCAATAATCCTCTGTTATGCAAGAGAAGCCAGATCTAACTAGTAGTACAGCCATTCTTATTATTTCTGCTTAACAAACTATGACTATTAAATCAAATTTACTCTTTAATTTACAAAGTATAATTAATGTAACATAATTAGTTTATAAATGTATTTAAGAGAAACATACAAACCTGGAACATTAAATTGGCATTCCTATGCATTCTAAGGAATTGTGCATCAATAGTCAGAAGAAGGTTTCAATGTACAGTTTAAGTCTTGGAAAGTGCCATCCACATGAGCAAAATACACTCTTCTTGTAGAAATACAAACATACATATATGACATACACAATCAGATATTTGCTTGTGACTTAAATAGGTGTCAGGCTATGCATACGACACATTATCTAAATAAGCCAAGGATTGTCCGTAAAATATCTGAAGGTATACATAATTCACCAAAAGAAAGTATCTGTAGCAAGGCACTTGCAACTGCACATAGATGGCAAATATTTTCATAGGTAATGACAGATCAGTGTCAGCTTTTGACCTCAAGCTAACATAAGCAGTATTTTAAAAAATATTTTAAAAAGTTTAACATTCACATGTAATATATTTACAAGTATTAGAATTTAAGGAAAAAGAGTTTGATAGAGAGTATTTCCTCCTTTTTCCTCTGTCCTCCAGTAGTACAGGCTGCTGTCCTACCTGCTGTGCCAGAACAACTGGACGTGTTAAAGTTATAGTCTGTCATATCAAAGGAAAAAGACAACCTGTAGTGGCTCAGCAGACAGTAATCTGTGGTGGATCTGTATCTTCCACCCCTATAGCAGGTACTCCTCTAGCAGCTGTGGCAGGAAGCAGTACGGATGCTAAGAAACAAGTCATTGCCTTCATGATCCGCAAGTTCTGGTGTTCCAGGCATGTATTTCGCATACAAGGTAATGCTGAAATAGTCTATAAACAAGATTCACGATAGAAGACTACTAGATAATGCCAAGCTTGAATGCCTCACTGCAACTCTGTCTGCTGATCAGAAAGCTTTGCATATGGGAATGGAGGGACATCATCAATATCATTTACCATGAAAATAAAGTTTTGTACATAAATATCTGTAAAGTCTAGAACTGAATTTTAGCATATTGCTTAGACGCATAGAGTGAGCTTGATCCTAGTCAAAGACTATTGATTCTCTCTATCAGACAAAACAGACAGAAAATACACAACCCTTTACATTCCTGAGACTTAAAATATTATTCTCCCCAAATTTTCACTCTATCTTTGGAATATATATACCCAATTCTGGATATTTGTCATCATCTTGTCAAAAAAACAACTTCAAAACTTTACAAAGGCATCTCTCACACTAGTTATCAGCACCTTGCCCTGCTGAGGTAGTTTCAGATGCAGTATTGACAGATTTCCATTGGACATTAAAATGCACAGAGAAATATTATATTTTCTAGTATTCTGAATATTCCCCTTTATTGAATCTAGGAGAGATTTTTTAATGTCATGTACACATAAGCAGAAGTGCTCTTATACAATAATCGGTTTCTTTAAGTTGTTAAAAACCCAGTACTACTGGGTAGTACAGTAGTACTTTTCTAGTACTACTAGAAAAATATCTATGTCAAGAAGTACATACACAAGTAATGCATACCTGATTTGGACATGGTCATTGCTGCAGTTGCATGTGTATGCTTTATGACCTTCATTTGCCTCATTACCCATGTGAACAAACAACAATTTTGGTCATCCACTTCTATATGTGCCCGATTTCCTATATAAACAGAACTTGTGCGTGTGCAAAACAAACACTTGTTTCCACTTTTTTCACTTGCAACTTCAAATTATGGTCTTCAGTGTAATCATCAACATTCTTGGACTATTTTTATCTTAATTTCAGATAATGATTGCAAGAGTTTCAAATTCTATATAGAAATACTAGTTTCTTAATAAGAGACAAATAAAACTTCTCAGGCTTGCAAACCTTCTAAAACTAATTTATATCAGCACTGGTTAATTATATATGTGTACACAAAGAGACTCTCACAATGACATCAAGAAATATTTTCATTTACCTTGTCAAATTAAAAGTGGGAACAAGGGAACATAAAAAATGAAGACAGATATTATCATGGACTCTGACTTTTATCTCAGAGGGCAAATATCTGTGATACAGTAAACACAAATATCTGTGATACCTTTAGAGAAGGTTAATAAAGGAGTGAATATGAGAAGGTTAAAGAAATGTTTTATCTCCTAAATTGGATAGAATTAAACTGTTTTCAAGCTGGCTGCTAGAAGCAGAATGAATGACCATGCAGATGCTTTGGAGTTAGCCTTCAAGAGCTGATACATTTGCTTCTGAGAATTTAATTCTGTGTTACATGGTGGATTCACTTTTCCACACTTTTTTGGCTGGATGGCCACACTCAAATGGCTGTGGTCCATGGCTTAATGTCTAAGTGGAGACCAGTGACAAGTGGTGTCCTTCAGGGTTCAGTACTGGGACTGGCACTGTTTAACATCTTTTTTGGTGACATGGACAGTGGGGTTGAGTGTGCCCTCAGCAAGTTCACTGGTGACACCAAGCTGTGTGGTGCAGTCGTCATGGTGGAGAGAAGGGATGCCATCCAGAGGCACCTGGACAGGCTTGAGAGTTGGGCTGAAGCAAACCTGATTAAGTGTTGGGGCAATCCCAAGCACAAAATCAGGCTGGGTGGATTGTAGGGCCCTCAACATAAGAAGGATGTGGACCAGTTGAAGTAAGCCCATAAGAGGTCCACTAAGGTGATCAGAGGGATGGAGCACCTCTCCTATGAACACAGGCTGAGAGAGTTAGGGTTGTTCAGTCTGAAGAAGAGAAGGCTCATGGAGAACCTAGAGCTCCTTTCAGTACCAGGAGGGAGCAAACAAGAGTGCTGGAGAGGGGCTTTTTACAAGGCCAGGTATTGACAGGACAAGGGGTCATGGTTTTTAACTGAAAGAGGGTCAGTTTAGATCAGATGTTAGGAAGAAATCCTTACTGTGAGGGTGGCAAGGCACTGGCACAGGTTTCCCAGGTAAGTTGTGGATGGTCCATCCCTATAAGTGTTTAAGGTCAGATTGGATGGTGTTCTGAGGAACCTGGTCTAATAAGGGGTGTCTTTGACTGTAGCGGTGCGGGTTCTGAGTTCATTTTTATAATGTATAATTATGTTCATATTGGACTGTTCTGTTAACCCCTGTTCCCTATACAGTTGGTTTATTCTGAAGTTTGCATCCTCCCCTCAAATGTATCCCCTATCCTTACTCCTCCCACCCTACCCCATATATGTAACCCAATCCACCCTATTCCCCAGAACATTCCCTGTTACACGGTTGGCCATTGGTTTGATTTGCAGGCCTCTGGCTTCTAGGGGTGTAACCCCTTCCCTAAACCACTCCTACTCTCCTCTCCCATTGGTTATTCCCTCACTCCTCCCCTGGTTTCAATCCCCCTTGATAAATGGGTGCACAGGAAGTGCCCCCGGCTCTTTCTGGCTGTCTTCCTTGGGATTAGAAGCCTCTGTAGCCATGCTGGCTGCACAGTGCAAATAAACCCGAACTGCTTCAACCACAAGGAGTCACCTGTATGCCTTTTCTTGCCATGGCTGCACGTCCTGGCAGGGTTAAGCAGGTTTGAATCAAGCCTGCTTACCCTGAGGTGAAACCTAGCTAGACTTCTTGAAATAGAGGAGCTTTTGCTCTGTGCTGCCCCACTCTTCTACTGCGGTGGCCCCAGTCACTGCTGTTCGAGCCAGCCGGGGTAAAAACAGGATTAGCATCAGCCCAGGAACCTTGGCTTTTGACCATGGTGGGAGGAGCTGGAAACAGATGATCTTTAAGGTCCCTTCTAACCCAAACCTTTCTGTGATCATAGGATTGTAGTGTTGATGTCCAAAAAATAAAAAAATCCACCATCTGTAAACAAGCATTTATGATGTGATGTCAAAGCATGAATTTTTTGCAACACATATTTGGCTACAGTTTGCAGATCAAAAAGGTTGTGCTTAGGAAGGATGCATGAAGAAAAGAGTTCTGAACAATATGTCCAGTTTTGGTTTGTATTATATGGGGAAGATAACAATATTATATATGTAAGAGTGGACAGAAATAGAAATTTAAGTGTCATACATTGGTATGTATCTTTTAAAGTACTTGTATGAAAAAGAGCTATTTCAGACAATTTACAGAATTTTGATAAATATGAGATTATATTAAAAAAGGTGTAAACCACAACAAATTTAGATTTAGAGAAAGCACTTTCATATTTCAACAGAAATACAGGAGACATTTGAATAGAAACTCTGCTTCATTTTTCCATCTACTTTCATCTGTTACAGTACACACAGTAATCCTGGTTCCCTTACCATTAGTATTATATGTGGAAGATATGATCACCTCCAGTGGAATTTCAGGCAGTAATGATACAGTCTTGAGCAACATGAATTTAGCATCAGTGTTGACAGGTATGAAGACTATGATAATTAAGGTGAGTAATACATCACCAATTCCAGACCAGAATGTAAGAGAGGTGTTGGTAAGAGTGAAAGACTATAATAACCTTGTAGAAGTGACTGCAGTATTGTGAGTGCCCTCTTCAGTAACCTCTGGTCACAGAAATAAGTTGTCTAAATCTGTTCAGTGACTCCCTCAATACACGGAATGGATACCTGGTCAGCCATGGGGGAAAACTTCAGGCATACAAATAAGCAGACGTTATTTCTTTGCAAATATGATGAAGGTTGAAGTGGAGCAAATGTGGGTTACTCCTGCTGCAGAGGGTGAGAGTATATAGCAGCCGTCTGCTGTGCAAAGACATGAAGATTCTCTATATGGTAGCTC
The DNA here is from genome assembly GCA_013390005.1 of Calyptomena viridis. Lineage (NCBI taxonomy): Eukaryota > Metazoa > Chordata > Aves > Passeriformes > Eurylaimidae > Calyptomena > Calyptomena viridis. Next base: position 56,826 of record WEIV01001820.1, read on the forward strand.
TTTTTGTGAAACCATAAAGGAGATAATTAGCTGAGAAATGGGTAGAACACTCAGTAGAGAAGATAATGGTAGAGTTCAAAGAGCACAGCAATATGGGTTGTGAGCTGCAAAAGCTCCTTATTGTAAGAAAGAAAAGATATCATATTTTGTGATGGAAGATAAAAATTGGAAATTTGTTTTTCATCTTGGAAAAGGGATGTATGGGGTAAAATATGATGAAATGTTCTCTGTTAATGTGAGAAATTTGACCTTTTTTTGTATACTTATTTTTAGATAGGAGACTTAAAAAAGATTACTCATAAGTTGATAGGCAGCATGTAAGAGCCTTTAACTGCTCAGCGTATGAGGACCATATGTCTACATTGACTGGATTTTTTAAGCTACAAAGTTTTTCATCTTTCTGAGAAAAAGAGGTTTAAAATATCAAAAACTTTAAGTGACATTAAGAGTATTTCAAAGGCATCCAATCTTTGCTCAATAATCCATGAGTCTGAGATCAGTAGTGATCATGAACCCTAGACTTCACACCCTTTGTTTCACTGGGTGCTTCAGTTTTAGGGAATATGTGAAATTTCGCTTACCTAATTTTAACCTTCAGAAAGTATGGTGTCTTTCTGTTAGTCTGCTATCTTGAATCTTTCCTAGTCAATGGAGTGAGAAGGGCACTTCACTAAAGTCTTAATAAAACAGGAAGAATATCTAAAACAGATGGAATAAACATGTTAAACAAATGGAATATGCTGTGTCTGCACAGTACTTGTGTTTCCTTCTTGCTTTCATAATAGATACTACAGGCACAGCTCAGAGAATAGGTCTCTCAACTTTCTGTTACAATTGAGTGAAATACTCTTGCCTGTCAGTAACTAACACTCACATTGCTTTTAGTTTGCCATGAGGAGTCACATTTATGAAACAAAAAGGTTTTGGCTTCTGAAAGTGCTTTACAGCTTCAGCTGACATGCAAATTCTGGGTCAGGTTACATAACTTGCTGTCTACAGAGTTCTTCTTTTGCAAGAAATGCTAGAAGCAGACAGCCACTACACCACAGTGCAAACACTGTACTTGTTATCTAAGTGAGGGCATCCTATGCCATCTTCCTGCCTTAACAATAAAGGTTTCAGCAAAATATCACCATCATTAAATTCACACCAGATGTTCCAAACAAGAAATGCAAATATTTTCCTCTCCTTCCGCATTTAAAAGAAAATGTAGTTTGTCACTCTATGGAATAGTTTTCATGCAATTCTAAAAACATGATCAAAGGATAGATCACACCATGTCCCCTAAGGCAGAAAGAGGTACATCAGATGATCTCTTTGTGCACTTTGGCTGAAAACACTAGTGCTCAGAAAAATTTCTTTGAAATGCAACGATAGTTATTCTTGAAAAAGCTGAAGCTATCGGTTCAGCACTAGAAAAATTGTTTAAATGGGCAATTGAACTCTGGAACCCCTACAAGTCTAATGGAATGCTACTTGGATTTTTAAACAAGTTTTCATGAGTTTTAATAATAAACTTTTCCTCACAATTTCTAATTGTACTCATTGGACATTTTCTTTACATATATATAATATTTTTTTAAAAACAAACAGATTCAAGGTTTTTTTTCTAAGTGGAGTGATTGAAAATGAACAAGAAGCATTCATTAAATTACAGCAACAACTTTCTCAAGAAAATATTTTAAATATCTAGAAAGAAAAGAGATTTTGCTCCTAGCTTCTGAAACCTTTTCTGCACAGTGAGATAAGCAATGGGAAATGTTTCGAAAACAGAATTTAAGCTAAAACCACAGGCTTTTTATTTGTTGTCTTAAAACACATAGTTTGGCAACTGTTCATTGCATCACTGCAGAAATATAATTTTGTAACTATGAGAATTAATAAGAGATAAATTCCTGTTTGGGAAGAAGCTAAATAAAATTAAATTGCTTATTTTACAAATAAACTCCTGCCGACTTTAGTGGAAAATGTTATGAAGAGTGACATGTTGCATGGTATGAAGAGTGACATGTGTATGTAAAGGAATATTAAGAGTATCCTTATTTAAAAACACTTTCAACAATCAGGATGAAAAGAGACTAACTATGGAAGCAGCATCTGTTTCTATTGCTGGCATGACAAGTGGATCACAAGATTATACTTCAGTGGAAGCTGAGGTGAGTGTGACTGGAAACGAGTGGAAGAAGCATTGCATTGTGACTGGCCCAGAGGCTCCATGCATATGGGGCATTGATTTTCTTCAGAGTGGGTATTTTGAAGACCCAAAAGGACTTGGGTGGGCGTTTGGAATGGCTGCTGTGGAGACAGANAATGGCTGCTGTGGAGACAGAGAGCAT
>WEIV01001821.1:0-25396 GCA_013390005.1 Calyptomena viridis
TTGGATGGTTTAATTTTCAAATGGAAAATGTTGTTAGAAATACCAGTGGTCTGTAAAGATTTTTCTGAATAACTTCTATTTTTTTAAACTAAAGCAAGTATTTATGTAGAACAACCCCTCACACACACACACACTCCAAGGTTGTATGTAGCTTATCTCACGTTGTCCATGAAAAATATCTTTTTCTCAACAGAAAACCAAAGGATTGCAACAACAGTAAAATTATCCAAGAGTACAGCTGCTCAAAGAGTAGCCTGAATATTTCCTTAAACATTTTATTAGAAAATAAAGTGATTTGGCATTTTAAACTTGTATTCAAGTTAACACACCTCAGTGATTGCTGGCTGAAGTATTTCAGAAGCAAGTCTTTCTGAGGAACTTAAGAATACAAAGTGTGTAAATGCTTTGCACAGAAGAACAGAGAATACAGAAATGAAAGTGCTGTTAGTTGTGCCAAGGAAAGCTAAATGAGTGAGAAAGCCAAGCTATAAAATCATCACTGGAAGCATCATCTGTTCAGGTTGAGTGAAGGCCACTTGATAAACAGTGAGAGTACTCTTGTGCAGGGCAGGTTAACCATCACTCAGGTATTTAATGAAGGCCAAAAAAGAGAGACTTTGGGGATTACAGAATATTGTGGAACTTGGGCATGTTGAGAGGGAAGATGCAGTGAGATGCTCTAGACATGAGTAATAAGGTAAAAGGAGTACAAGTTCCCAGAACAGGGCCAAATGGTGGGAACCATTGCCAATGGTGATGGAGAGGGGAGAAGAAAAATCCATAGAAAATGGCCCAGTGCCCACTCCACACACTCCTCCTAAGCTGACAGAAAGGCTCTCACTAAGAAACAACAGACAAGCAAATTACCAGCCACAACTGGAAGGTTTTAAGAGATGGAGTCGTCAGTGCAAAAGCAAGAGCCAAAGCCAAGGGAAGTGGCAGAGCCACCATGTCCCACTCCTTGACCAGACTTGATTTGCAGGAGGACAGCACTGGAGCTTTTGAAGCCCTGGCTTGCAGCAAGAGCCAAAAGTTCAGGATTTATGTCATAGCAACATCAGGGATTGGTTTTGAGTAACTGGATGATCTGAATGGATAATGGTACTTCTTTACTGTATTATTTCTGACTTATATTGCTCATATACTGCCAAAATATTTAAATAAAATACATTTATTTTGTCTTTATATATATTTATAGATGCAAACACAAATTGACATGATGGAGCACTCCAGACCTGTTTTTGTCCTAATAATAGCAATAACAAAACCTTGCTCAGCAAAAGCAGGTAGATACAGACCATTTTTTCAGTCAGATGGACACACACATTTTCTCTCTAGTAATGTTTCTCCACTTACCTAGACCTTAGTAGCACTGGGTTATATTCTGAGATCCAATATGTGAAAATGTGCAAGAATGTAATAAAGTTCTTGCCCAGATACTGGTCCAGCTCCATTTCACTGTAACATTTTATACAGTCACTATCTCTGATCAAGATTTTAAAAAAAAAAGTATTGAAAAACCTGAGGTCTACTTATTGAAGCAAAGATAAGCAGCTTTCTCCAGCTGGCAGTCAGAATTAGCTTCTGCAATTCTACAGGAAACAAATGAAAATATATAGAATATATAGAACAGTCCTAATGCAAATCAAAATCTATTGTAGTTTACATTAACCATTATTGCAATGTTAGAGTTAACATTGTAACTATAGATGTCATTTGCATCCCAATTAAAAAAAAACAGTAGTATGAGTTAGTGATCACTTAACTCTGAAAAAATTCACCAGGTCAAAACAAAAAAAAATAAATTTAACCTGTATTTGGGTAAAAACCAGCCCTTAAAAAAGAAAACAAGAAAACCCTGATTTTCCTCTTGAAATTAACCAAATGTTGGAAAGAATTACAACCCAAAGCACTGGAAAATGATGAAATGTCTGCTTTAAAGCCATTTGAATCACCTCAGCTGTCCCTTGCCCCAAGCAGGATCAAGGAAAATGTGTCAGCTGTTCACAATGGCATCTGTATGACTTAAGACAGAAGAAGGGATCTAGCCTGGATTTATTAACTTGCCTCTGGTGCTGCACTGTGACATTTTTACTAACATTAAGATGGCCATACAGAGTTACAACAAAGATTTAACAAAACAGCTCTAAAACGTGTCACTTTTGAACAAAGATTTATCACCGCACCTTCAGGTTGCCTAAAGCTCACCAACCACCTTTTCTCTTTGCACTCTTATATTCTTATATAGTAAGGATTGTTCTTCTTCACTTTCTAAACACTTGGTTATTGACTTGGAGTAACCAGAAGCTGAACTGCAGACTAAGAGACATTTCTTCTAAAGCAAAGGCATAAAATGTCTAATGGGAAAATAATATTTTGAATGAATAATAAAGTGTTTCTATTGAAAAAATCAGATTCCACCTTCAAGTTATCTATTCAGAGGTCCAGGGTGAAAGTTTACCAGTACTTATGTTTCTCTGTGCATTGATGCAGTATATTTTGAAAGTGTGAATTAGAGAAACAGCATTTTGTTTATTCAGTTGACCTGAAAACTTCATTTAAACTACATTTCTTTTCTGTAAGTTTCCAAGCAACTATAAGGAAATGGAGCTTGGCTATAAGGGCAAATTTACAATACTTCTCTGTCTCAATCAGAAAATATTAAAAGCATTTCTACAGTGTACAAAATAATAGCTTATGATTAAAAAATGAAGTGTAGACAACAAATTATTGTTTTGTAACTAAGCTACCTAGCCTCAAAAATGACAATAATTTTTCTTTTTCCTTCTTGTGTCATGGCTGTGTAAATCATACTTTTTTGTGGTGGTGGTGGTGAAGGATTATATTTTGTTTTGTTCAATAATTTTATATTTTTTTAATTGGACCTTTCTTTTAAAAATACAGCTGTTAAACCCTCAAACTAACCAGTTTCACTGTGGGAGACATCAGCATCACATATTTTTTCCACAGCCCCACAATTTAAATACTGATAGCAACACAGCTTACAAAAAAATTAAAAGTGCCACAAAAGAAATTAAGCAATTGAAAATGCTACCATCCAACAAGGCAGTAAATATAAAGCATTTTTCTGTGCCAAGGTGAACACTTTGAGAAGAAAGTGCCATTTGTACAAATTAGACCAAAACAGAAAACACTGTGAAACTTTTAGAATAGTAGTTACTATTTGTATGCTATAGTAGATCATGTGGAGACAATAAAAATAACATTTAGCACAAATAAAATTACTTCAGAAGATTACCACTGATCACTCAGAAGTTAGGAGACAGCAGTGTTGGTTGTGCAGCTCTCATTAACCTTTTGGCTGTACATCTATGACAACACCTTAACTAAAACTTTCTAATACTACTTTTTCTTTTTTTTTTTAGCTGGCATTTCATTCAGCTGCTGAGCATCTGTGCTGACACAGCAGCAAGTAAATCACAGAATCATAGAATGGTTTGGGTTGGAAGGGACCTTAAAGATCAAGTTCCAACCCCCTGTCATGGATACCTTTCACTAGAGCAGGTTGCTCCAACCTGGCCTTGAACATTTCCAGGAATGGGGCATCCAACAAGTGTCACAACACCCAAGTGTACAATGTACTAGTGTTACAATGCTACAGGTGTTTAAAAGAGCCACATGGGCATCTCTATTGGAAGTAGGGTCTGAGTGATACAGCAGGATCCTAAAATAAGTGTTTCTATCGTTATTGTCAGTGAAGCTGGTATGGGTTTGATCAGTGCTTCCAAGAACACAGTTGATTCTATATCTCAGATGTACCTGCAACAACTTGGATATGAAGATGAGAGCCAGATGCCTCTAGATTAAAACCCCAGTAGTTCAAAACAAGTTTCTGAGAACTGTGAGGTTGCTCCTGTTTCTCAGGCATGAGAAAACAGAACATGCTGTGTTTTCATCTTTGTAATTATTCAAAACCTCCTTTTGCCCTTTCTGAACAAGTGCTTCTGACAGTTAATGGTTACTCAACTTCCCAGTGTTTAATGAAAGACAAATATTGGCCTTGAAGTTCTGCAAGAATATTCTACTGCATACATCTTTCTGTATATTCATCTATTAGTTTATATCAGCTAAGTCAACTCCAATAACCTCCAGTCTTTTATATCAGTTCTATCTCTACATTTCCTCTGACTTCCAAGAAGCAAAAGTAGTACACATTACTCAAAGGATGGAAAGTCAGCAAGAAGAAAAGGCTAAATAAACAGGAAAATAAAAAAGCTTCCTGCAAAAATATAGTATATATGTGCAATAGGTCATTTGTCAAAAAGGTAACTTTCTGTAATAGGAAAATATACTAAGACATCTCAGATGAAGAATACACATATATGCATCATGTGAGGACTTGCTTCGGGATTCCTACATGTTCAAGATTTATTAAATGTTGTATCTTCTGTAGGTCTCAAACTGTTCTTCTAGGGAAGTGATGGAAAATATGGCTGCACATGATTTGGTCTTGAAAGCTCTCCCACCTATAGCAAACTTTCTTGAATATGCATGAACTGAGTTACATTCCTGGATATAAGCAAGTATTCTCATTTTCCTTATATTTGCATACAGACAGCAGTTTTGCAAAGATAAAATTATAAACTAGTACCCTGTCAAAGTTCAAACAATCGGTGTTTAGTACAAACATTTATAACAGAGTTCCATTGCTGTATTGGAAGTAATTAAGCAGACAATGGACAATCTCTTATCCATTTAATAGTGCTGTGCATGTATTGGGAGTGGTTTTTCACAGCCTGGGCACTCTTTTTTTTGGTGGCTTCTCCATGAGATCCGTTTCAATAGAATTGCTGCTCATTGAGCATGGATGCTTATAGAAAAACCATATCCAAAAAACTGCTTTTCAAACAGAGAATCATTCTCATATCAAATTTAAAGCAGAAATAATTTATTGTGCAAATACACAAAGTTGCTTTTCCTAAGAAGTTTCTGATTTCTATACTGCCAATAATACCCTGAAAAACACAAAATGCTTTTTTGCTTACTGTTGTGACTTAGAAATCTGTACTAGTTCCAAGTAAGACTACAGTAGAATTTTGTGTAAAATTTCTGCAGTCTCTGTGTCATTTCCCATCAGTTCAGATTTCTTGAAAAAAAAACCATACCAAGAAATTTGTTCTTAGAAGGTTTGCTGGAACTATTTCCAATAACCTCTTTTTATGTTGTCACAACAGTCCCTACATCTTTTGCATAAAGCAGAGAAAGCCTTATAGCACTTATTGAGATCTTTTCTGATGCATGCAAAACTAAATCCCAGACAGTATAAACCCATCTCTTAAAAAGAGATTACAGTCAATGCTATAATGAGTTCTGTACAGATATAGCCGGATCAGCTACAATGCATAATCTAAGACTTCTTTGTAGTTCATTCTGACTCAATACAGCAGCATTTTTTTATGGAAGCTAGGACAAAGTTATAAGGCAAAACACGTGTACTGAAAAGTATTTTCAGCAACTACTTAAATTTTGCTGCTCCACATTTCACCAGTAATTCAGTTTAATTTGATGTGATGTTTGTAAGTAAATTAATTCTATGCTTGAAAAGAATCTACCAAAAGGTGCTATTGTTTCGGAATATGGGTCTCTCTTTTGTTTTCGTTGAAATGAAATGGCCATAAGTATAGATTAAAAAAAGAGTCCTTCGAGGGTACTGATGGCTTACAGTATTTCCATCTATTTTCTTTGTCTCACACTGGTCATGTTCTTGCATTTCTGAGCACTGGTCTCAACACAAGGTCTGAAGGAGTGAGTTTGGACTCTAACTGCGAGAATTTTTAATGATCTTGGCTGTGTTCTGAAGTTTAGTTGTCCTTCCTGAGCTCAAAAACACCCTGTTTGTCTTCTGAATTCCACAGTATGGCTTTGAAGTTGTGCCCAGCATGTTTTCAGCAGCTCAGCTGAAGTATAAGCTCATCGAATCTGTTGATGGCTGAAGAACTTCCTCTACAAACACATCTGCTGCTGCACCTGGCACTGGCTGAAAATTTCCAACCATATCTGGTAAGAGTGATGCCTAGCCACCTCTAGGAGAAATGTCATAGAATCATAGAATTTTTTTAGGTTGGAAAAGACCTTTAGGATTATCAAGGATTATCCAACTGTTAACCCAGCACTGCCAAGACACCACTGAAGGCAGCCTGGACTGCAGTGATCATGCACTTGCAGTCCTGAGGGATATGGGTCAGGTGAACAGTGAAGTCAGGAATTTTCAGAAAGCAAACTTGTAGTTCTTCAAGGAATTAGTCAATAGCACCCCCTGGAAAACTGCCCTCAGGGACAAGGGAGCAGAACAGAGCTGGCATATCTTTAAGGACACTTTTACATAGAGTGCAAGAGCTGGCAACCCTCAGGCACAAGAAATTGGGCAAGGAAGGCATTGACCAGAGTGTTTGAGTCAATACTGCAGGACAGGATTACAATCTTACCTCTGGATAAATATCACCATTTCCTTCATTAACATCTCCTCACAATTACAGTATCTACTTGTAGCACTCCTGTCTATTTCCAGGCTTCTAGAACCTTCTGTTGTGGTACACTTCTGTCTTTGTAACGGGTACAGCTGGATGCATGATGATGATGTGCCTACCCTAGAGGTAGGTAATGCATTGGCATTATTAAATACCTCCTAAATGAACCATAAAAGTGTTCATAAAACCCCTATACCCCAATCTCTGTGACGTGCACAGCCTGATTTCAATAGCAGAAAAAGGCTGCATAAGTTTTAGCTTGTACAGACATCTGTGGTTTGTACTAAGAGAGGCTCACATCATTCTACCTCACATCTCTCTGCTGAACATATACTTGTCTCCCTAAGCTTCCTCAAGTACAGGATTTAAAGGCACATTCATCCTTGTCTTCCCAAAATGCATTCAGTGGTCAAAAAAAATTATAATTACCACTTTCACAGCTCACTAGAGGACTAGAGCACCTTCCTAACTCCTTCAGAGCATTTATGCAGTGATGAGAAAAGAGTAACTGTCTCCCTCGAAATCTTGAGAACACATGAACAAGAGTAAACTCCCAGGTACAGTCAATTTCCACATTGCTCCCAAGGCAACACAACACACCATGTCACCATATTCTCCTTGCTCAGAGCACAAGCATATCCAAGCTTCATGATAACAGGGTTTTTTGAAAGCAGAACTACTGCTGCCAACCTTGAAAAGAAGTTTCATATGAAATAGATAAAAAAAACCACTTTAGCTCACAATTAACTGCAACACATGCATACACCAAAATTGGTAGAGAAATAGTAAAATTTCAAGAATCAGTAAAAATCATGAGGATTTTGGACACTGCAAATCATCTTTCACAGATGTGAGTTTAAAAAAAGAATAGAGGTGGGTTCTGTTCTCAGCTTCATCTAAGAAATTTCAGTGAATTCAAATGGATTATAGGAGTGGAACAGAGCTGCAGCCTAGCCAAGCACCCCACTCTGCACTTATTCAGAGGCATTGTCTCCTTTTCTGCTTGTAAATTTTGATATAGAAGTTTTTTAAGTCAGCTGAATGGACCATATAGCTGTGTAAACAGTAACAGTATCAAATGACCTGCACTCCTTAACAACGGGAAAATAGCAAAGAGTAAATTTTGCAGTCAAATATATGACTGACGGTGTATTTCTCATGAATATTCAGTCTTTCAGCTTCAAAATTGCTTTTCATAGTTATTTATGCATAAAAATTGACACAAATTAGTATTAAATACTCTTCAAATCACAGTGTGGTTGTGAAATGAAGCACTGCCTGTTAAGAAAAAATTGCTGATAGCAGATTCTGGTACACTGCCAGTCTTCACCCATTTTACACCAATTTTATGTCAAAGAGGAAACTTTTTTAAAGAGATGTCTAATTATTCTTGCTCCTACACTTAAATACATCCTTAAAAATGCTGCCTTCAAGCTCTCAGGGCTTATAGTCCCTGCTGATGGAATTATACAGCTGCCCAACTCCATAATTCATCTGAAGAAATAATCCTTTTTACAGCAATGCTAAGCATTTTCCGTGCAGATTTAAAGAAGAAGATGCCATGAGGTCATCAATCTCAGCAGGCTGGACCTTGCAGCTTTCTAACTGTTTTTCAGCTGCACAGATGGGCAGGGGAGCCAGAAGTGCTGAACCCCTGCTGGTGGCTGCTCAGCAGCAGGGAAGAGGTGGGGGCATTGATCTGGAGAAGATGTGGCTTTGAGGAGGGATGCTCAGCAACCTGAAAGAAATCAATGGCATCGTTCTCTGTTCGTGGAATAGACACTCATGGAACAGCAGAAGAAAAGCAGATTAGGACATAAAACATAGTACAAGTTTAGCAATGTATTATAAATACAAATGAAGAATGTGAACTCAATCACAGACCGATCCCAAACAAACCAGCAGCTGGTAATGACAATTTCTGTGGGTTATTGCAATAATAGACAGCACACAATAGTTTAGTATAGAGAGTTTGTGCAATTTCTTTTGAACAAGTATGCAGCTGTGTGCTATTTAAGACTTATCAAGTCTTTTTGTACTTTTCTGGGGATCTCTTTAAATGGTATCTTTTAAGATGTAAGTCTAGGAACATAAACCAGTTCTGACTACAACACTGAAGGACTCTACACTTTAATGTCTCACTCCACATTCACAGGAAACACAAACATAGTCTGAGCCAGATCTTCCAAAACACAAATAGGTGCTAATGATTTCCATTAACACATAGAAGGGAAAGGTTTACTTTCACATATGCAGCTGAAATGTGCTCCAGATTCTATGAAAACACAAGGAAAGTATATTATTCATTTCATATGCATAGCTCATCCAGCATTTTGGACAAAACACAAATTAGAATCTTACTAGACAAGGCTGTGAAGAGATTAATGATATAATGGCCGTTTTAAATTTCTTCAGTGCTCTTCAGATAGTACTTTTTCCACATTTTGATCAAAATATTGAGCCCTTTATAGTGTTAATGAGGCCAGAAGTGAGGGTGCTGAACTAAAGTGGTGTGTGTATACACACACACATGAATGCACATTCATGTCCATTCAGAGAAAGTTACATAAAAATGAATAATGCCTAGAAACTCCTCTGTCCTCTAAGTACAGAGTTTAAATTAGAAGGAAAACTTGTACATAGGTCATCTCCACTTCCCTTTTTCATAATCCTATGGACCATGAATGACTGGAGTTAGATCGAGCATGCACAGAGCTCAGTTGCTGTTGTGCACAAGAAACCTTTTCACAATCTGATAAATAATAAAGTATGTATCAAAGCTTTAATAAAGCATCAGATAAAATAAGAAATATGTCTGCCTCAGTCCTGAATGTAGAATGGTCTCTAAGGAAAACAAGTATACCTAGTCTGCTTGGTCTGCATTTAATGCACTTATCCATAAATCACTTCAAGAATTTGTCAAGAATACATTCTGTTTTCACATAATAGCTACATGTACTTAAATAAATGATGACAGACTGAAGTCTGCTACGACAGTTCCTCAAGAAATTCCCAGCCTTCTGAGTCATGAAGTTGCTACGAAGCTATAATTTTAGTCTTGGGTAGAATAAATTGTGACCAAACTGCAGCCACTTCTTACTTTTCTACTTCAATACCACTTGCAGAGCAACCAAACAAAGAAACAGGCATTTGTACGAGCCATGTCTGAGTTAATCAGACATGCAGAAATGCATGTGAAATGCAGAACCTGATACATGTCACCCTGAGGTAAACAGTGACCTGTCCCTACCCTGCAACAACCTTCAAAAAACCCTCTCATTTATGAAACACTCACCCCTTCCGCCCACCACCAAATCAATAAAGAGACATTTATAACAGTAAAACTGTGGTCACTGGCTGCAAAAAGCAATTCTGATGAACCATGTGGGATGATGTTTTCCATCTCCTTCTGCTGTACTTACTGCGGTTTCCACCTACGGCTTTTGCTGAGAGGCAGAAATGGTTTGTTGACTTTTTGGTTTGCAGGGATTTTGCAGTGGGACTTAACCCAGCTCTTTAGGTACAGCACAGATACATGTCAGCACTAGTCTAGTGGGAAGGGGCTGGAAGGGAAAGGGTCAGAAGTACCTACTGAGGCTGCTAGGAAGGATACGATCAGTGCCAGGAAACAACACAGCACCTTTAATCATTTCTCCCATGATGCACCCTACTGACCACATGTCAACTGAAAACAAAAATGAAATGAAGGTAAACAAGAAAACAGGAACAGAACAACAAATAAATGAGAAGACTTATCCAATCATGCTATAGCAGAGTGCCTGCAGCCCACGCTGCAGACACGGACCTGCCTGTCGCTCTCCGCGAGTGCTTTTCTGCCTGAGCAGACAAGTTTCATGACAACATAGCAGGTCTGAGAAAAATCCACTCCAACAGTTTTCTTTACCCCAGTGTGGATGAAAGACAGTACTATTAAATACAGAAAACCAAGTGAGGCCCACAGGTGGCTACTGTGTCATAATACAACTTTGTAATTAAAATTTACCAATTAATTTTGTCTTTTTCAAGTTTTCATTTGCATTCATTACCTAGATTTATGCTGCTTTGTCTTGTAAATGAATGCTGGTCTCTGTATTCAATAAAGATATGCAAATTGTTTTTCCTTTATCATTCCAGTTACCAGAGATCCATGCATATTTTCACAAGCTGAACTGCTAGAAGCCACAAAAGGATCTTGGGTCCTTGTGAAGATATATCCACCTCTTTTTCAGGGGTATGAGTAGAATTTGTTGAGATTATTCAACTCCAACAATGCTTGCTTTAGAGTTGGCTCACTTCCACCAAATCTCTGTGAAGGCAGCAGTCCACAACAGAGGTCTTGATAATCTCCTAAGATTTCCATTTGCCATGATAGGAAATGGTGATTTCTAAATAGGCCAGCTGAGACACAGAAGAACTAAGCTGCACCTTCTGCACTGGAATTCAGAGCAAACTGGGGGACTATTGACCTCATACAGAGAAGAGCAGTTCAGCTGGGTCAAACAAAGCTAACCACAATTTACACTGGAACACAAAATGAAAATCGGATTCCTTATATCCGGCACAGGATTAAAGTTGCATTTTCCCCCATACTTATACCATGAAACCACATTACCTCTGCTGTCCTTGCTCTATGATAAGTCATAGGGCATGGAAGCAAGAAAAGGGACAGAATGGTCTCTCAGGGCCAGAAACCATGGGGAAAAATATGAAAGCATCATGCTGCTTGGTTAAATTTACTCTTACAAGTTCATATTGAGCAATAGTTTAAAGTGCATTTGACTTTGAAAGCAAATGTCCTATTTGTGGAAATCTTAACACGCCTTGGTATAAGGCTCCTTGTTGCATTATTTAGTATATGAAAAGCTTCAACACTACAGAATAAATGAATCAATAAACAAAAACAAAGAACTAAATAAAAGGCTACTTGTTTGGAAGCAATAAGCAGACCTAGAGATGCAAATTACTGCAAATTACTGCATCACAAGCTAAATGGCATGCAAAACATCAGGAAAAGATAGAGCAAGCAGTTGTTTGTTCGTCTGTTATTAATTCCTCTTTATTTTCAGCGGCTGCCTTGTGACATCACTGCTCTATGTTGTGCTTCAGAGCACACACACAGAAGTTGAACTAGTGACTTACTAAACTGCAAACTGTATAAAATCAGAGATGATTATTCTCCTCTACTCCTGAGGTTTTAGGAAGGAAGCTCTTAGAAAATTTCCAAGTCAGAAGGAGCAAAGATGAACATCTAAATATAACCAATGTCCAAAGAGACTTCTTGACTTCTTTTTCCATTCCTGAGCCAATTAGAAATAAATCAAAGTGGAACTCAGGGTTTGACTGCATGTTTAAGAGAAGTAGTTGGGTGGAAGTTAAGAGTTTCAGCACACACAGCAGCAGCTCTCAGAAGCCCCAGTTAAGGCACTGAGGCCAGTGCAAAGCTTCAGAAATGACTGCAGTACTCATTCCTCTGCTTCATTTAGTCCAAGATCAATCCAGATGTGGTCTGAGTAATTTCAGTTCTACAAGCATCATTAAAAACAAGAACACCACAATCTCTAAAGAATTGCACTCAACTCCAGAGCACTGAAAATTTACATCTGGTATGATTTTTCAAATGCAAGCTATTCACAAGGACTGGCAATGTTCCACCAACACATGGAACATCCCTAAACTTTAATTAAGTGCAGGCTAACTTCTAGTCACAGAGACCTCTGAATGACTCTAGGTAAAAATCCTTCAGCAACTATTTGCCTTGATGTTTTAAGATCACGTAAAACAGCATCAAGGAATTAAACCTATGACTTTGCAAGACTCTGAAGTGAAATTGCTGAGGTTTGGGTAGCCCTTTGACGAGAAACCCACTCTACATTAGAATACCTATGTCCTAGATTACTAAGAGTAGGGGATTTTTAATTTGTTAAAAATCTGTACAAACCAGCACAGAACTGCTCCGAAATGCATTCTTGAACATGTACACATACCTCAAAATCAGAATAAACTTTCCAAGGACACCAAATGCCTTCCTGGCATAGCAACCTTGAATAAATACTCACCAGAAACCACATGCAATAAATTTCCTCAATAAAGGAAATATTTTACTCGTACAGCAAACCTTCTTCTCTGGTACACCTCCTGGCTCTGACTCCCCACCAGATAAGAAATACTCCAAACAGTGATTGCATCAGGATTGTCTTGCAAAACACTTAAGAAATTAATCTGTCCTCCACAGGAACCTTTAAAATCTCCCCAGGTGCTTGAATAGAGCTGGGGAAGCTGAACAGAAGTTGTTCTGTTGCCACACATGCATGCCCCCTGCCTCCCAAAGCTGCTTGTGTCCTGGGGAAGCAGTCTGGTCTTGCTTCTGACATGGCCCTTTGCAGGGAAGATGATTAGAGAGATGGTGAGGGATGAGGAGAAAGTTGGGATGGAAGAACACTAAAAAAACATCTATTTCTCTTTGTGTTTTAGTCTCAGACACTTCCTGACCCAAATGAGTGCTCATCTTTCCAGATTTAGATTTCCTTCAGCAAAGATGCAGAAAGATCAGGAATTGTAGAACTAACCAAAGATGTTTCTATATGGAAAGCATCCAAATCAATCTTCCACAGACACCTCCCGTATAACTCCACAATGTCCTCCTGCCCAACTAGATTTTGTGAAACACAATAAGAGGGAAAGATTTTCCATAAGGAAAATCTGTAACTGCCCTTGGTACAGCTGCCACTGAGGTGGCTCTTCAGTTCTGCACTCAATAAGATCCAGCTGTCATTCAGTGAAAATCGTGACATTCAAGTTGAAATTCATTCAACGTATGCCACAGGAAACTCCAGAGACCAGAGATGCAGGCACAGCTGACTGAGCTGTGTTATCTTTTCCAACCTCGTGGGCTAATTCACACTTTCTGCCCAGAGCACTAGTGAGAATGCCAAACATTCATATTTGTAATAGCTCCTGTTTTAGTGATGCAGAAATCACCCCTCTGCAGGCTGAAACGTTCATGTCCTCAAAACTGACTTGGGAAGTCTATGATAGACATATTAACGAAGCAAATAATGATCCCTGTTTTTATTAGTGTAACTGCAGGTTAAAATATTTAGCACACAATGCTGCTTGCCAATGGCCAAGGTGCAAACTCTACTAAAATGTCAAGGCAACTGAATAAGCCTGTCACAGCAGTGAGTTTCTCTCTCCAGATTCTGCCAGAATGGAAAGACACCTTTACCTTTATCTCTATCGTTGAGTACTCCTCTACAGCTGCACCAATATCTGCTCTGAAGAACTATTTCTAGGCACCTACTTGAATTTTCAGAAAGAAAAATACAGTAGTCTGTATTGGACACTGTATCTTGTTTTTACAGGCTTTTCTGTTATTTCTATGCAACAAAAAAAGGACACGGTTTATAAAAATACTTGGTAATTCTTGGAAATACATAGGCAAAGGTGCTTTTTTATTCTACATGCTCCAGTTACCACAGCTACAAAGGCTTCAGATTGCCAGTGCCAAGGAAAGTCTGTGATGTGTGGCACTCCTAATGACCATTGTGGAGATGGCTCAAACACTTGAAAAAGATTAAAAACCCACGAAACTCTGAAACCCACCAAACCCTTATCTCCCTCAATTCTAGCTAAATCACAATAAACCCCCATTTTTCTAACATTCCAGTCTCAGGACCTTGCTTAGACACCAAAACCCTTCCCTTCATGTCTGTATTTATTATATACATGGATTGCAACTTGTTTTAACAAGTGCTCATCACAGCATCAACTCAATCCATTAAGATTTCCTGAGAAAGTCTTTCCTTACACCACTCTCCACATGATGTTATGAAAACCTTGATACTACTCAGTAATAACGTTCCTAAGCATTTGAATAATAGCCCTAGACACTTCTAATTTACTACCTGCAAAACAAAGTAGAATACAACTACTCTCCTGACAGATTCTATATGGAACCAAAAGGGTATTGCCACCATTTTACAAGTGTGAGTCTTCAAACCAGTGTACGAGTTTCTCTCTTTTCCAAAACTTTCTGTGGGTTCCAAACCGATACACGTCATGCCACCTTCTTACAATGCAGCTGAGCCGTCACTCAGACCAGCAGATGCTCACGTTGGCATAGACACAATTGGGCTGCAGGTGCCTGTATTGGGTTTGTGTGGCAAAGTTTTGGTCATGGGGGGCTATAGGGGTGGCTTCTCTGAGAAGCTCCCAGAAGCTTCCACCATGTCCAATAGAGCCAATGTCAGCCAGCTCCAGGATGGACCAGCCACTGGCCAAGGCTGAGCCCGTCAGCATTGGTGGTGAGGCCCGTGGGATAATGTAATTAAGAAGAAAAAAAGGTTTTTGTGCAGAAGCAAATTGTGGCCAGAGAAGAGAGGAGTGAGAATATGTGAAAAAACCAGCTCTTCAGACACCAAGGTCAGTGAAAAAGAAGGGGGAGGAGGTGTTCCAGACCTGAGATTCCCCTGCAGCCTGTGGTGAGGCAGCTGTGCCCCTGCAGCCCCTGGGGTTACAGAGATCCAGCTGTGCAGGAGCCCACACTGGAGCAGATGGATGACTGAAGGAGGCTGTGACCTGCACTAGAGCAGGCTCCAAGCAGGACCTGTGGGCCCATGGAGAGAGGAGCCCACACTGCAGCAGGTTTGGTGGCAGGACTTGTGACCCCATTGGGAACCATGCTGGAGTAGTCTGTTCCTGAAGGACTGCACCTCACAGAAAGGGATCAACATTGGAGCAGTTCATGAAGAAATGCAGCCCAAGGGATGGACTCATGTTGGAGTTCATGGACTGTCTCCTGTGGGAGGGATCTCGTGCTGGAGCAGGGAAAGGACTCCTCTACCCAAAGAGAAAGCAGCAGCAGAAACAACATGTGATGAACTGATCGTAGCCCCCAGTCCCCCTCTCCCTGTGCTGCTGGGGCAGAAGAGGTATAGAATCAGGAATAAAGTTAAACCTGGGAAGGAGGGAGGTGTGGAGGGAAGGTGCTGTTAAGATTTGTTTTGCTTCTTGTTATCCAACTCTGATTTTGATTGGTAATAAATTCAATTAATTTCCCTTAGTCAAGTCTTTCGTGCCAATGACAGTGATTGATGAGTGATTTCTCTCTGTCCTGATCTCAACTCATGAGCCTTCTGCTATATTTTCTCTCCTCTGTCTGGTTGCAGAAGGGAGTGAGAGGGTGGCTTTGGTGGGCACCTGTCATCCAGCCAGGGTCAACTCACCACAGTGCCAGAGCCCTGCTCTCCTGGAAAAACACAGGAGGTAGGAATCACATAACATGTGCTCTCCCTCAGAGATGGGCTCAAGTCACAGTGGGAAACAAGTGCTAAAAAAAATTACTGTTTTTCCTTGGGAAGTCATGCTCAACTGTTCCTTTCAGAACAGCAGAGCTTGCAGTGGTAGTGGCAGGGACGCTACAGGATATTAAGAGGCACATATATATTAAGAAAAGGCCACAGGAATCCTGAGATGCAAGCTCAAAAATGAATGGAGGCACAAGAAATGACTCATGCCCTTCCCTTTCTCCCATTTTCTTTTGAATATAACTATATAAAAAAAATCATCACAATAAGAGAGATCTGCAGAGAATCTTGCCAGGAATATGAAACACACTATGCTGCATCTAACAGACTGTAACATTTAAAACATGTTTTGCAGATCCTCCAGTTGCTAGATTCAGATCCTCTTTTTATCTTAATTTACATTTTGACTTTGAAGTATCTCTTCCCAGATCTCCAAGAGTATTCAAGTACACTTGTGTTACCTCTTCCAGGAGGAAACCCGCAGGTAGCCTCTCTTACTACAATACAAACAGATTAGCATAACACTTAAGTATACTTACATATTTTCATATCTGATAAATGATATATGATTTCCAGTGTTCCAGTCTCTCCTTTGATCCTGACCAAATACCTTCAGGCTCTTTACAAAAGGCACTGCAGTACCGTTTTGTCCACAAGTTCTAAATTCTCTGCCTAACTGTACCTGTGAAACTCAGCTTAAATTAACACAGTTGCCATCAAGCAAAAACTGGTTAAGGGCATAAAAAACAGCCCAAAACATTTGAGACCATCCAATTTTCAGGTGCCAATACAAACTGAGCCATCAATGCCATCATAGCTGAAACAACTGAAGCACCAGCTCATTCAACCTGGAAAGCCAAGCCAGCCATTCTCAATAGTACCTTTTAAATAACCTTGACGCTAATTGCTGGTCTTGGTTTTTGTTGTTTGTTTTTTTTTTTTTAGACAAAACAAGCCTTAGGAAAATACTTCTGGGAACAAGAAAAGAAATAGACTGCACTAAACAAAAATGCAGAAGTTTAGTATACTAAAACTTTAACAAAACCCCCAACATGCACTCAAAATGCTAGGATTATACCCAATGCAGATCTTATTTCAAATGCAATGACAACTTCTGCTAATGAGTGGAGGAAAGGGAGCACATTTTCCTAAAAGACTCTTTTGAATCAAATTTTTTTCCCTAAGACAATAGAACACTCACTGTCAGATGTTAGAGAGTATCTCTTAATCCCACTACTCTCAAAAACAGCTGTCAGGCAAAAGTATTATTGAAAATCTGGCCAGAGAAATCATTAACTTCATCTGTTAATGCTGGCTTCTCTTCACAATTCATTTGGATTTTTACAATTACATAGAATAAAGTTGGAATTTTTTTCTCTTGCTATCTTAATGGTATTTTCTCCTGTGACTGTCTAAGACATTAAGCTATTTGCAGTAGGAATTCTGTTTTTCATATTCACCATAGAAATTCAGGCCTAGTCAAACTTAGAACACTTGGTTACCACCACAATATATTTCTATGACTAAATCAATGTTTTCCCTTTCATCTGCTGAAGGACTCACACATGAACTTGGCTACAGTACCATCCTCTACACACCTCCTCCTTTGCAGCACTGAAATGCTCTGATTGCTATATTTTCACTACTAGGTCATGTGTGCCTGTAGGACATCACTGTGGCCTGGACAGCTCAGATCTTAATAAATATGTCTTGCTGAAAACATTCATTTTAATTGTTCCCTTCTCTTAAAAAAAAAAAATTAGAACTACATTTCCAATATTTAAATTGAAATCTTATGAGATTTTTGAAGACCTTATCACCTAGAGCTGTACACATCTTTGGGGAAAGCCCTGTGCTTTTCTAACATATTTCCAATGGCATCCATGAGTTTGGGCAGTTTTTAGTTGCTCACACTCTTTCTGATTTAACTGAGGCAAAAGTGGAATAAGCAAGAAAGAAACACTGAGTGAGAAACTCAGTGGACTACAAGTGGACTACAAAAGTGTCCTACAAAAGTGGACTACAAATTGCCAGAAATTGCCGGGAATATTTTGGTCTGCAAATCCATCTAGAAATGGATTAAAAGGTGGATTTCTTCTCAATAGAGTCTGATTTCTGACAAGGAAGTCTCCCTGACAGTATTTTAAAATGTCTACTTTAGCTGAGTAACAAGGAACAAAGGTACCTGCTAGGCAATTTCTCCCTAATAAATCTCCAGGAGACTGGAGGCTGTTCCTATCTGTCTGGAAACCAGCTGTAGTCCATCCAGATTTCAGAGTTTTCTTATAGCAACTAAAGAAAGAGTTTCTTATTTATGTAGATGAGATGTTCTGAAATTAATCTTCTCTACGTTTTAATTTCCATGAAGACTCTAAAAATGAAATTTCATTTCAAGTCAGCAGCACCTAATTGTAATGGTAACTCAGTGTGATGGCTTAGATAAGATTAACTTTTAAAATTTTCTTTCCATAAAACTTGGCAGCAGCTGTGAAATTTTTCTTAGACATATACTGTGCCATACCTAATGTTCCTATTCCAGACTAGAAATTAATAAGCTTATACTGATAGCAAGTGCGAACAGCAGACAGTCTTCTGAATAATTATAAAGAACTGACATTTTTTATTTCTATACAGACTTGATTTTCAGCTAGAAACACCTCTGCTGGAAGGTCTTAAGTAGCCCAAGAGAAATATGTAATATCCTTCTGTGAAGTTTACCTGCAGCTGCATAAATGCTTGTCCAGCTCTTCCTGTACCTGGGAGGGAAACTAGATCTGCTCATCAACAGCCACAGAGGGATGGGAAATAACATGGACCCATGCAAAAACCAGTCTTTCCAATACTGACAACACATTCATGGGGTCAGACTGGTTAACAAATGAGTACTGACTTGGAAATGAATGTACAGATTCTTCTTTTTTTTCTTTTAACTTCCCACTCACCTGAATAAACCCACCACTAAAACATGGTAGTAGTTGTGGCTTGACCCACATAAACTCCATTTCAAGGTATGGGATTTCCAATGATTTAAAAATAAGGACTATCCCACAATTTACACAACGTTTGGTGCATTTGTTAAAAAATTCAGTTGCTATTTTTAACTGATATTTAATTTTTAAAAGGTATTTTAAAAATAGTCTATTGCTGTCCCTGAATAAGATGCTGTCATAAGAGACTGTTGTCACGGCCAGACAGAAACAAAGTAATTCTTAACTTTGAATGACTTTTTTTTTTTAAAAAGCTACATTGCTTAAATTATATAGCTTTTTTTCCCATAAATGGGCAGAAGAACATGAGTCTTAAATATAATTTTTTATTGAAAAAGGAGAGCAACCCATTAACCACATGGCTATGCTCTTACCCTGAAACCACATTTTCTATATTCTAGTTGCTTTTCAATTAAAAAAGCTTAATCGACTTCTTTCCAAATAGATTAAATGGAAATATCATCAGTTACAGTTGAACCTCAAGTATATTATAGATATTTTAGAGGGTTTTTTCATGTTTGTTTTTGGTTTTTTTAAAGAGGAAAAGAGTTATGATGGAGTTTCTGAGGTGGTGTTACCACCAAAACCCAGCACAACTATGAATTACAGGTCTCATGAATGCTGGGAGCTGCTGTGCACATTCCCTGTTCATACTCACTGAAGGTGGGTATCCAGCCTGCTCCACATGATGCAGGAAAAGCTCAGCACCTGTGCAGTGACATCTCAAAGCTATCCACTAATAATAAATACCACCATTCTTATTCCACTGTCATGTTTTGCATCCAATAACTTTCCAGTCCATATTCCTAGAAGACTGGAAACCAGTTCCCTGCTGCTCTTTCCTCCTTGGCAAACAGCTATTTCTCCACCTACCTCATAGTGAAATCTAACTGTATTTTCACTGGGCTAGGGCAGGGCTCTGCTCTCACAGAAAGCTGACAGAGCTGTGAAAATAGGACAAGCAGGACCTAACTCTGACAAACATTACACAAATTACTCAAGAATCAGCAAAAAAATAATTACTTCCATGGCTACATGTCTATGAAAGCTGGGTTTTCTTCACACCAACTGCTAGTGTCAGCTGATGCCAGATTTTTATGGTGTCTTTCTGCCAACTTGCTGAAAATAATATGCCTTTTTTTTTCTGAAAGTGGAAGACATTATGTTGCTGCATTTTCTTCTGATGGGTAAAATACACACTACTTACTTTTCCAAGCCATCTCAGGGAGGTTGCCTGGCTTAGACTGTGACAAACTGAAGGCTAAATAGACACCTCCTCTTTTGTTTTCATTTTCTAACATTGCTTTCACCACCTCAGAAGGAGTAAAAATATTATCACTCAAGACAAGAACAACAAGATGGGAGGGAAGTACGGTTTAACTAATGACATGGATCTCATGCAAGTAAAGGGAAGTCCATTTTTAAATCAAGAGAATCTGATTTCAGGGCAATTTGGAAACCACAGTAGATCAATGGTTGCCTTAAGCTGGGTGAGTCAAATTCTTCACTTTGTTTTAGAGAAAAAAAATGTTGTATTGACTCAACTCTGAGCCCATACAGCATCGAGATGGATCCAAACCATGATGCATTAGCAAGCAAAAGATTATGATGTCACCACAAATGTTATGATGTCACTATTTCCAAAACATAAAAGCAGAAAAACAGATTTACAGGAATGATATGGGCCAAGTTAGGACTTTTTTTAAAATCTTTTTCTTATTTTTCCTTTCAGGAATAAATGAAGTTATTCAATTTGCAATCATAATGCTTTTTTTTCCCTATTGCTTATTGGCATGACATAAATACTATATAAAATGGAGTGATTACAGGTTTTATAGTAACTTAATTGACTGAAATAATTCTGTGCATCTGTTTTTCATTTTCAATTTTGTTCATATCAGTAGTGCACTATTTTCATTTAGTCATACCTCTGGGATTCAACTTTTTGCTTCTATCTTTACAGTCCTGGTATAGTCATTTTATGGTAAAAGGGATGGGGTGGAGGAGAGGAACAAATAATAGGTGAAGCTGCAGCAAATGGCACAAGGATACAGTCCCTTCCTGGAAAGAGGATTTTGTGGCGAACCATTTCTCCCATAATGCATCCCACAGACCATATATCCACTAGAACAGCAGAGACAGGGAAGTGAAGAAGGAGGGAAAAAAAGCAAAGTTAACTACGACATTTCACTCCTAAAGGAGGGGAAAAAGAGCAGGTTGATCAGAACAGTACAGTTTGTTTTGTGGTTTTGTTGGGTTTCTTTTTCATGTCTCACCAAAAGCTAAAATTAATAAATAAATAAGTAAAAGCTGTGTCAGCTCAACAGTAGTTAGTAACAACAGTGGAAAAATTTAAAAATTAACATTTTGGGTAAAAGTCCAGAGCTAGCAAGTAAAGTTCAGTAACAACTGCACAGACCCATGCTATAAAAGGAATTTATGGTGAAAAAACAACTCTTTTTTTTTTCTTTCAGAAAAAAAATCAAACCCAGATAATGATAGTCTGGAATAAATCCTGCTTTCAGCCAGGCAGTTTCTAGACTTTGCCCTGCAGCACTGAATCTCTCTGCAGCAGTACACGAGGGGTTCCAAATGGAACTGCTCACACAAGTAAAGGCCATATGGATAAATGCCACCCTTAAGGGTTATTTAAAACTCCTGCTTCAGCATCTGTACCTACATCCTATCTATAGGTACCTATCTAGAATTGTCTGTCTGTAACTACATATCAACTGGAAAGAACTGGAGAGTGTGACCTGAGTGGACTCTGCTTTATACTATGTAGGTAGTCAAAATAAATGCTAAAACAAATGCTCTGCAGGACCAGTACCAACAAGACTAAGAGCATTTCTTATTCCTGATCCTGCCTTCAGGTTTTAGATGCAATATGCGTAGCTACTTTATCTGCTTGACTTGGGTGGGGGTTTTTTGCCCTTTAAGTCTTACAAGAATAAAGGCTGGACAGATAGTGACACAGTATGCACAGGAAAAAAACCTGTGTATTCCATGTGAAGAGGAAAAAACTGCTTTCAAATGCTTTAAAAGGCTATGTTTTTTTTCTCAGCTTTGAATCCTCACTTTGTGGTCATGTTTGACTCACACAACAAGTTTTCTCCTCTTTTTCTTCCCCCTTTTTAATCCTCCAGGAGCAATCCAAAACAAACCAAAGAAACAAACAAACAACTCATTTCTTGGTAAAACAAAATAAAGGTGAAATGTTCCATTTGGGAAAAGAAGGGTACAGGTATTAGGGGCATGGGAGAGCAAAAGCATGCCTGAGGCAGTGGCAAAGTTTTCTTCATAGTGACAGTTTTGGGACCTTCCATAGAAGTGCAGCAAACTGGTGATAATTATGCATCTTTAGCCAACCAAGTGCAGAAAGAAAATGAAAGCAGTGAACAGTCCTTATACAGGCAGTGTACATAGTTAGAGGGGGAAAAAAAGTAGGGGAGCTTCAGTAATGTGGCAGCATAGGCCAGGGCAGGGCAGCACAGAACAACCCTTTCTGTTGACTTCCCTGGGAGCTGGATCAGAGCCTCCAAGCAGATCAGCTCCTCTGGCTGCTGACCTCCATTTGCAAGTATTTTCTTTTCTTTCTCTATTTATTTTGGCTTTGTACAAGTAAGACGAGATCATTCATCTTAAGCCAGATTCACTGACCAGGGAAGTCAAAGGAAGTCTCTATGTTAACTTCAATGGGCACTTGATCAGGACCTTGGGATGTGGCAAACATTCTCAGAACCTTCCCAGCTGTGTACAAAGTGTGTCTAACTTTTTCTTGGTGTGGTTTTAATCACATGAAAACTAAATGCTTTCTCTGTCCTTTCAGGGACAATAACGACAACAATGGTAGTCATCTACTAAATGTCTGGATAAAAAAAAAAAAGCAAAAGGATTCATTTGATGATAGAAGGAACTCTGGACATTGACTGAGGAACTATCTAAAGAGTGGTGAGTCCAGTTCAAATTTCTAATGGCACTTAGCAAAAATTTAAATTACAAAATACTTTAAGGAAGATTATTCCTTTTTCAGAAGTTATTCTCTATGCTTAGACTCTGCTTAACAATTCTCTACTTTTTAGACTTTTGTATTAAAATGTATACTTTAAGTTCATAAACATTACAAATAAATCATACAGGGACTTGCTAATTTCAGAAGAGATTGTGTGATTATGACTTTAGTAGTTCTTAAATTGTGGAATCAGCTCCCAAAATCAGTTTCACTGCCCTTTCCAGGACACAGTTGGCTGTCAGCAGTTCTCCCACAGGTTAACTAACCTCTTCAACATAAACTATGTAAGACAGTTTTTAATAAATTTCTGGTCTTAACATTTGCTATATTTGCCATTGAAAAGTCTCCTCATTAAACAGATAAGTGGTAGCTTTTGACAGCAGAATCTGAGTCATAGTGCATTCCCACCTTGCCTGCCTGATCTACCTGGCATTCAGATGCAATTCTCTGCTTTGTTACAAAATGAGAATCACTTACAAAGTTTTCCCTTCATCCCCTGCAAAATGTGTGTTCTTCCTTACCTGCTTCTACACAGCAAGCACCTCCACCTGCTTTTCATAAGATTCTCACAGATTATTCTGAGCAAAATCCTATTTACTTCTAGAGAGATTACATACAATTACGATGCTTTTTTTTTTTAGCTTCAGTTTTTTCCTCTTCTCTGCAATTCTACTTGCCATTTAAAAAAATAAAAAAGATTCAAACTGCAAAATTTATACCTAGATCTTAACCACATGAAACCTGTCAGCAAAACCCAGGACTTTAGTTAAATCTATCACAAGGAAGGAAATAATTCTTGAAATTCAGATCTAGCTCTGGATTTGGAGAAATTCTGGAATGGCTAGGATTTGCTATTTCAGCTTGTACCTCATCTTCTTCCTTCAAACAACTCAGAGACCCAGACTCAATTTTAGAACACATCACTCATTCAGCAATTCCAGTGGCTCCCACACTGTTTCACAGCCACAGAAGCCATTCTAGTCAGAAAGAGCTAAATGTTTGTTAAGTCCAATCATAACTAAGAACAAGTTTCTTACTAGTCTGCAATCCCACACTGATAAATCCACCAGCATTGCATTCCAAATACATTCTGTAGCTGGAGAACACAACAGTGAGAAACTGCTCTAATTCAGGATGTCATTTCCAATTGCATTTTCTCATTCTCCTTGGGGTGCCCCTTACAATTGCAGAAGCAGACCTTGAACTTCAGGGCACACTGTGCTATGAAATTGCAGCCCTACCGTTCTCCTTGTAGCCCATCCCCAAGATGACCTCTGGTGCTCTGTAGTATCGTGTCACCACATATGGAGTCATCATGAAACTAGTGCCTGCAGTCCTGGCCAGTCCAAAATCCAAAATCTTCAACGTGCAGTCAGATTTTACTACAATATTACTTGGTTTTAAATCCTGCAAGAGATAGTGAAAAGACACATGACTGTTCTTTATAAGGCAAGGCAAAGCTGTGATACATACAGACTGATGGTTTAGGTCACCCTTCAAATATTATTTTACTCTTCTGACACAGTGACTATTAGAAATACTTGTAAATATACAGCAAAAGCTTGCTACTGTTTTTCTAGCAAATTGTTCTAACTTGGCATACTGTGGGGCTTTACCTGGATAGCAAGAGGCTACTGGTGTTAAATTAACTGCATTTAGCAGTTCAAGAAACTAGGATTAGTATCACAGTTCTGTTTTGATAAGGGGTTTTTTTGTTAGGTTTTTTAATGCTGTGAGAGCCTAATAGAGACATTCCAGCTGAACACGTGGAGATACCTTAAAGCTTCGTTTATAATAATTCAACTCATCCTTTCCTGGATGACTATCTAGAAGCCAAATCTATCACCCTTTGCTAAATACACAACACGCCAAGAAAGGAGAACTGTGTATTGTAAAGCAACATTGACTTTGTAATCCATTTTATCAGCCCCTCTTTTCTTTATCTCATAACAGAAGGGCAACAGTTTTGCTTTTTTTTTTTTCATCTGGAAATCCCAAATTAGTAAAAGCACATTTCAATAAAGAAGCTAACTCAGGGTATTTTCAATCCATTCAGAATTTCCTCCTGCTCAGAGTCACATGAACCGTTCCCCTTTGCTGCCAACAATCACACATAGAGTTGCCTTTGGAATTCACAGCCAGGTTCCAACATCCTTACCAGACACAGCTCTCTGATGTGGGAAGGCAAAATGAGAGGATGCACTTAACATAGACTTAGCAGTCTTTTCATTTGTTTTAGCACATGTAAATGATGTCAAATGCCAGTTCCATATGCCCAGACCTCTGCAGATCCTGACCAAGGAATACTTGGACCAGACTACAACTTCAAAGTGTCTGAATGTCATGCATGAAAGACAAATCCAACTGCATGGTCAGGAGAAATAACATTTATCTACACATTTCAGAGACCATAACCACTTTGACCATTTCCAGTGCTTATTATTTGGTTATCATTTATTTTTAATAAACACATTAACCTAACACAAGCATGGAGCTACTCTGCAAAGGGGATGGACTATGACTCTTAAACTTACAGTCATTGTACTGGGAGACAGGGCTTTGATCTGCAGTACACAAGAAATTCAAGTGGTATTTAAAATCTAC